>CM028135.1:820662500-821140000 GCA_016271365.2 Neoceratodus forsteri
ACTATGGGGGTGAGATACTAACAACAACAAAAATGGAAAGGGACCTGGGGGTAGTCATATCAGATGACCTAAAGGTGGGCAAGCAATGTGAGAGGGCAGCAAGGAGGGCTGGGGGGATACTGGGATGCATAGGGAGAGGCATCACCAGTAGAAAACAGGAAGTTATTATTCCTCTGTACAGACAGCTGGTGAGATCCCATCTGGAGTACTGTGTGCAGTTCTGGAGACCCAATCTCCGCAAAGACATAGACAGGATGGAAGCTGTCCAGAGGAGGGCAACTAAAATGGTGCAGGGTCTGCACCGGAAGACATATGAAGAGAGACGAAAGGAGCTTAATATGTATAGCCTCGAGGAAAGGAGGGAGAGGGGGGACATGATAGAAACGTTCAAGTACCTCAAGGGAATCAACAAAGTCCAAGAGGGTAGCATCTTTCAAAAAAAGAGGTGTGCAAGAACAAGAGGCACAATTTGAAGAAGAGGGGGGGCGGCTCAGAGGTAATTTAAGGAAGTATTTTTTCACAGAGAGGGTTGTGGATGCATGGAACAGCCTTCCGGAGGAGGTTGTGGAGTCAAAATCAGTGGTGGAATTCAAGCATGCATGGGACAGTCATAAGGCAATTCTAGGGGGTAGGGGTAGGAAGAAGTAGGCTGCTGGTTAACTAGGATCTGCAGCTTATCCAGTAGGTAGGGAAATGGGCAGACTGGGTGGGCCAAGCGGTCCTTATCTGCCATCAAATTCTATGTTTCTATAATGTGTTGTGATGTTCTACAGAGTTTAAAACACTGTCCCATTAAAGGCAGAGGGAGACTTGGGAAAAAAAGATACTGTTTTAACATTTGGGGTCTGGCATTCGACTAGGAATAAGCCAGACAGGGTATGTGTATTCCAGTGGTTATATCCCTTACATCAAAGGGCACTTAGCCATTCCAAAAGGGCACTTAGCCACTCCAAAGCAAAAGGCCCCAGTGGGAGGTCAGCAACAAAAGACCCCATTGGTAGGTCAGCCTCCTACAGCAACAGGAAGAACCATACATGGGCATAAGACATGCTAGAGGGGTTTTAAACATGGAACCACAGTGACACCTGCAGGACAAGGTGAACCATCACACCCATCCAAAAAGAGAGGTATGACATCACTCAGACTTTAAACTACACACATATTTTGAAATCAGTGCATTAACTTGGGAGTTTGAAGCTTGAGGAGGAACTGTTCCTTGAGAATCTCAGCGCTAAGAAGAACTTATCAAGCTGGTAAATACTAGCCAGCACGGTGGTGCTGAGGGTTGAGGAGCTGGACGCCACACCGGCGACCCAGGTTCAGGAATGAGCCTGGGCTGCCAGGGGTCGGCGGTTGGGGAGAGGATTGAGCATCTGGAGGACTGCTTTCCTCTCT
The DNA here is from genome assembly GCA_016271365.2 of Neoceratodus forsteri. Lineage (NCBI taxonomy): Eukaryota > Metazoa > Chordata > Ceratodontiformes > Ceratodontidae > Neoceratodus > Neoceratodus forsteri. The sequence continues at coordinate 820,663,896 of CM028135.1, forward strand.
CGGGGATCCATGGTCAGCCTGGCACTGAAGCAGTCCCCAGTGAAGACTAGAGGTGCTGCAATGCTTAGGGCTCCATAGTGGGACACAGAGCCGCGACAGATATCCCTGGCATCCTTGCACACTCGGGCTCTGCAGGGAGGGAGAGGGTGTAACCATCTAAGAAAATCCCCACTCCCGCTGACAGGTGAAGGCAGGTCCAGGAGCAAACAGCCCCACTCCCAATGCCAGGCCTTCATTAGGCACTCCTCGGGTCCTCTCTTGATCCAGTATTGCCTTTCAGCATTCTAGATAGAGTGACAAAGGATTGGCAGTCCTTCCCTGGAGGACTCAGACCTGGAGGGTTAGGGCGGTGCTGGTGAAGCAGTGGGGGGTCTGGTGACCGAAGGAGTGCCGCTGGGGCTTCAGGTGGGCAGGCAGAGCCATAAGCTGAGTGACCTCACTGGAGAGAGGTCAGTGGACAAGAGGGGTGAGAAAAAAAAATTGTAAAAAAAAAAAAGCTGATATATACTTTCTGAAAGTATATGTAGGTCTGGAAAGCCCCGCCGGGAAAAGACCTGGGTTTGTGAAAGCGGACTTTTCACATTCTGAACAGAATTTCTGACTTTTAAGTCAGAATTTGAGAACGAAGACTTTGCACAAAGACAACCCTGAGTTTTGCAACAGAAGGAAACTCAGAGACTCAAGCTTCTTTCCAACAGTCTTGTTTTCTAAAGAACTTCATCACTTACAGAGAGAATTTTCCTCTCAAAAGAGACATTTGATCTTTCTGGACTCTAACCATCAATTCAGTGTATAGTTTAGAAATAACAGTGTATAGTGTTTTCTGCATAACCATCCAATAGTTCTTTTTGTATTTTCTGCATTTCAGATCTTCCAAATTGCCATCTGCATAACAGACTCTTAGAAGGACAGCGAAAGGGGCCTGAAATGTTATAACAGCCTGCTTTAACACCTTCAGACAGGGTCCATAAGTCATTCTCTTCATTTGTACTGCAGGTGCATAGTCCTGATCAAAAAATTGTTGGATACTCCATATCACCTGCTTTTGGTTCCAGGCTGTAGACAGCACCATCTCCTTAACCCGCCAACTCAAAACCTGCACAACAATAAACCTGGGTCATTCCTGGTCACAGTGTGGGACTTAAAGCCTGGTGAACCTTCTCCAAATGTAATTTAATTTAGTTTTTTAATTTAGTTGTTTTTTTTTTTTTTTTAACCAGGTATAGCACACTAAGCTGAAAGCTTTTTTACAGGAGCGACCTGGGAGCACAAGGAGGTTAAGTGACTTGCTCAGGGTCACACAGTATGCAAGTGGAAGCTGTGGGATGTAATTGCATGTCTGCTCATAAGGAAAGGGAGTCTTTAATCAATTTGTCCACAACCTCTAATGTGAAGGACTGCCACACCCTCTGGCAGTCCATATAACCACATGTTGTGCCGGGAAGGCAGACCTCCAGATATCGTGCTTATTCTTTAGTTGCACCTAGCAGTGGTGAAGGTACAAAATCAGGCTGCTGAGTTAGTCAGTGCACTCCACCTGCTGAGTGAGCACTGTGCTTTGGTCTTTTACTTCTCCAAGTCCTACTGATACAAAGTCACAGAATCTAATCTTCATTTAGAAAGCATGGACCGTAGCCATCAAGGACAGGTTTTTAACATCAGTGAATCCTAAGTGGGAGGCCCCAGTCAGAAAGGACACCATGCTGGACAATGGTGGGAAACCTGGAGACTATGTCAGGCTGATGTATTGTGAGTTTGCCACTGGGTGACCCTGGGGAATTTTATGCACCCCCCCCCATCTACAGCCATAGAAACATAGACTTTGACAGCAGACAAGGACCACTTGGCCTACCTAGTCTGCCCATTTCCCTACCTATTGGATAGGCTGCAGATCCGAGTTAACCAACAGCCTACTTCTTCCTACCCTCCACAAGAATTGTCTTATGTCTGTCCCATGCATTCTTGAATTCCTTGACTGTTTCTGACCCCACGACCTCCTCAGGAAGGTTGTTTCATGTGTCCACCACCTTCTCTGTTAAAAAATACTTCCTCACATTGCCCCTCAGCCATGCCCCCTCTATCTTCAAATTGTGCATCCTTGTTCTTGCACATCTCTTTTTTTGAAAGATGCTACCTTCTTGGACTTTGTTGATTCCCTTGAGGTACTTGAAAGTTTCTATCATGTGACCCCTCCTCCTTTCCTCAAGGGTATACATATTAAGCTCCTTTAGTCTCTCTTCATATGGCTTCTGATGCAGACCCTGCACCATTTTATTGCCCTCCTCTGGACTGCATCCATCCTATGTCCTTGCGGAGTTAGGGTCTCCAGAACTGCATGCAGTACTCCAGATGGGGTCTCACCAACTGTCTGTACAGCGGGATAACAACTTTCTTGTTTTCTACTGGTGATGCCTCTCCCTATACATCCCAGTATCCCCCCAGCCCTTCTTACTGCTTTCTCACATTGCTTGCTTACCTTTAGGTCATCTCTGATATGACTATCCCCAGGTCCCTTTCCATTTTTGTTGTTATTGGTACCTCCCCCCTCCCCCCATTGTGTATTCTTCCCCTGGGTTTTTGTTTCCCAGGTGCATTACTTTGCACTTCTTTGCATTGAATCTAAGTTGCCACACTTCTGACCATTCCTCCAACCTTGCCAAGTCCCTTTTCATCCTTTCCACCCCCCCCCCATGTATCAACCCTGTTGCAGAACTTGTGTCATCTGCAAAGTGGCACAATTTTCCCTCCAGTCACTCTGCAATGACACTTATAAAGACATTAAAAAGGACCGGACACAGTACTGAACCCTGCGGTACCCCGAAAGTAATCCCCTTTTCTATGGAGTGGACTTCATTTACTATTACCCTCTGTGTCCTGTTGTCCAGCCAATTTTTTAACCAGGCTACCACCCTGGGACCCACTCCCAGGCTGGCTAATTTATTAATCTTTTGTGTGGGACTGTGTCAAATGCCTTGCTAAAGTCTAGGTAGGCCATGTCCACAGCCCCTCCCTTGTCTACTACTTTGGTCACCCAGTCAAAGAAATCTATTAGAGTCGTCTGACATGGCCTTCCCGCTGTGAATCCATGCTGCCTTGGGTGCTGTGCCCCACTGGCCTCTAGGTACTCAACAATTATTTCTTTCAGAAGTGATTCCATCATTTTTCCTACCACTGAGGTCAAGCTAACAGGTCTTTAGTTTCCTGCCTCTGCTTTGCTCCCACTTTTGTGAAGGGGAATCACATCTGCCCTCCTCCAGTCCTTAGGTACCACACCATCCTCCCATGATTTGTTAAAAAGGGTAGTCAGTGGTGTCACTAGTTCTCCACTTAGTTCTTTTAGAATTCTGGGGTGAATCCTGTCAGGCCCCATTGTTTTGTCCACATTCAGTTTTAGGAGTTCTTTCAGAACCTTTTCTTCTGTGAAAGGACTGGTATCGACCCCACTATCCAGAGTGCTTCTATTGATTGGCTTAGGTACCTCTTCCTCCTCTTCTTTTGTGAATACTGAGAAGAAGAAAACACAGAAACATAGAGGTTGATGGCAGATAAAGACCGCAAGGCCCATCCACTCTGCCGATTTCTTTTTCTACCTTATAATTGTGCCATCAGCCTTTGCTCTGTCAATGGTCTATCTATTCATACTCATTTGTATTGCTCCTTTATGCCTATCCCATGCCTGTTTGAAGCCCTGCATAGTATTCATAGCCACCACTTCCTGAGGTAGGCCGTTCCATGCATACACCACTCTTTCTGTGAAAAATAATTTCCTCACATTCCCCCTTAATTGGCCTCCCTCTAATCTCATGCTGTGCTCTCTTGTCCTGCTATTTTTCTTATATTTAAACATGTTAGACTCTTTCACCTTGTTAATGCCCTTAATGTGTATGAATGTTTCAGTCATATCACCTCTCTCCCTCCCTTGCTCAAGGGTATACATATTGAGCTCCATTAATCTGTCCTCATATGTCTTCTGATGCAGTCCCTGCACCATTTTGGTTGCCCTTCTCTGGACTGCCTCAATCAAACCAACCTGGTCGAGTTCTATGACTGGGTAACTAGGCAACTGGACAGGGGCCATGCAGTGGATGTCCTGTATCTGGACTTCAGTAAGGCATTCGACTCAGTGCCACATGGAAGGCTGGGAAGGAAGTTAGTAGGCACAGAGGCGGGTGCAAAGCTGGTGAGATGGGTAGGAAACTGGCTGCAGGGAAGGCAACAGAGGGTGGTGGTGGTGGGTGGGGAGCTCTCACACCCAAGGGCAGTGACGAGCGGTGTTCCACAGGGCTCAGTGTTGGGACCAGTGTTGTTTGGGATATTCATTGCAGACATATCATGGGACATCAAGAGCAAGATCAGTCTGTTTGCTGATGATACCAAGGTAGGCACGGTGGTGGATGACCTAGGGGGATGGCAGGGGTTGCAGGATGATCTGGCAAAGCTTGAAACCTGGTCAGACACCTGGCAACTGGGTTTTAATGCCAAAAAGTGCAAGGTGCTGCATTTTGGGATGAAGAACTCAAGGAGGAGTTACCAGCTAGGGGGAGTGCAGATAGCCCAGACAGAGGAGGAGAAGGATCTGTGTGTGCTCATTACAGGGTCAATGAACAGCTCGGCACAATGTAGGAAGGCAGCTGCAAAGGCCAACAAAATGCTGGGTTGTATTGCAAGGGATATATCCTCGAGGAGGGAGGAGGTCATTCTGCCACTGTATAGGTCATTAGTTAGACCACACCTGGAGTACTGCGTGCAGTACTGGTGTCCGTATCTGATGAGGGACATTAAGTTACTGGAGGGGGGTGCAGCACAGAGCAACAACGATGATCAAGGGGCTGGAGGACTTATCATACGAGAGGAGGTTGAAGGAGTTGAACATGTACTCACTGGAGGAAAGGAGAGACAGGGGTGACATGATTGAAACCTTTAAATACATGAAAGGAATAAACAAGACGGGTACAGAGGGGCTGTTCAAAGTAAGGGAGGGGAGGGCCACCAGCATCATGATATGAGACTGGAGTGAGGAAGGTTCAGGAGGGAGATGAGGAGACACTTTTTTACTACAGAGAGGGTGGTGGCTGGGTAGAGTGCGTTACCTTCTGAAGTGGTATGCAGTAGAACAGTGGACTGCTTCAAACGAGGATGGGACAGGACAAGGGGGAGGGTTAACGAAGGGGAAGGGTGGAAGGGAGGGGCAGCTGCAGAATAAGGGGTGCTAGCTGCACATTCAAGCAGACTTGATAGACCTCTAGGCCTTTATCTGCTGGCAAATTTCGTATGTTCGTATTTGTAATTTGGTTAATGTCCTTGTGAAGGTGTGGCCTCCAGTACTGCATGCAGTACTCCAGATGGGGCCTAACCAGTGTCTTGTAAAGAGGGATTATTACCTCCCTCTTACGGCTTATGATACCCCTACTAATACACCCTAACATCCCCCTAGCCTTGCCTACTGCTTTAGAGGTCTGCTTGGATGACTTCAGGTCATCGGTGATGATGATGCCCAAGTCTCTTTCTTCCTTTGCGACTGCCAGCAACTCCCCTCCCAGCCTATAGGTGGCTTCAGGGTTTCTCTTCCCTATGTGCATGATCTTGCACTTCTTTGCATTAAATCCCAGTTGCCACTCTTCTGACCATTTTCTAGTTTATCCAGATCTCTTCTCATTCTGCTCACCCCATCTGGATCATCTACTCTGTTGCAGATCTTGGTGTCATACATACATACATAGACAGTGTCGGCAGATAAGGGCCTATGGCCCACCCAGTCTGCCCATTTAAGTTTCTAAGATCAGTTTGTTTTCCAAGAAGTCTGTTGCCCCTTACCCCTGACCTCCAGAATTCCTTTATGTCTATCCCATGCATTCTTAAATCCCGTGATTGTTTCAGCCCCCACCACTTCCTCTGGCAGGGTGTTCCACTTGTCCACCACCCGTTCTGTGAAGAAATTCTTCCTCACGTTTCCTCTGAATCATCCTCCCTCCAACTTCATCCCATGCCCTCTAGTCCTGGGACATCTTTTTCGCTTAAAAATAGTGCATTCCTGCACCCTGTTCCTCCCTGTAAGATACTTGCATGTCTCTATCATATCCCCTCTCTCCCTCCTCTCCTCCAGGGAGTACATGCTCAGTGCCTTCAACCTGTACTCATAGGACTTGTGATGCAATCCATGCATCATCTTTGTTGCCCTCCTCTGAACCTTCTCTACCCTGTCTATGTCCTTACGTAGGTAAGGTCTCCAGAACTGCACAGTGTACTCCAGGTGCGGCCTCACTAGTGTCTTGTATAGTGGAATTATGACCTCCCTTTTCCTGCTGGTGATGCCCCTGCCTATGCATCCCAGCATCCTATTTGCTTTACCTGCTGCCTTGTCACACTGTTTCCCTACCTTGAGGTCATCAGAGATTATTACCCCAAGATCCCTTTCCTGCTTGGTGCATGCTATATCCTCACCCCCCAACTGATATATTGTGCCAGGGTTTTTGTGCCCCATATGCATTATCTTGCACTTCCTTGCATTGAATTTCAACTGCCAAACCCCTGACCATGCTTCAAGTTTCTGCAGGTCCTTCTCATTCTGTCTACACCCTCTGGTGTGTCTACTCTGTTACAGAGCTTTGTGTCATCAGCGAACAGTGAAATTCTGCCTTCTAGGTCCCGCTAATGTCACTGATGAAGATGTTGTATAGTACGGTCCCAGCACTGATCCCTGTGGTACCCCACTGGTCACTCTTCCCTCTGTGGAGTGACAGCCATTTACCACCACCCTCTGTGTCCTGCTGCCCAGCCAGTTACCTACCCACCACACTACTGTCCTGCCCACACCCATATTCCCCAGTTTGTACAATAGTCTTCTATGTGGCACAGTGTCAAAGGCCTTGCTGAAGTCCAGATAGGCCATGTCCACTGCCCTCCCTGATCCACCTCCCTAGTCACCCAGTCAAAAAATTCAATGAGGTTGGTCTGACATGACCTCTCCCTGGTGAAACCATGCTGCCTTGGGTCCTGTAGTCCATTGACAACCAGATGTTCCACCAATCTCTCCTTCAGTAGTGCTTCCATGATCTTCCCCACTACTGAGGTGAGGCTGACTGGTCTGTAGTTCCCCCCTTCCTCTTTGTTCCCACCTTTGTATAAGGGGACTACATCTGCTATCTTCCAGTCTTTGGATAGCAAGAGGTTCAGCCACCACCTCTCTTAGTTCTTTAAGGACCTTCGGCAAACAGACAAGCCTTACCCTCTAGTCCATCTGCAATGTCACTAATGAAGCTATTGAAGAGGACTGGCCCCAGGACTGATCCCTTAGGTACCCCACTTGTGACTTGCATCTCTTCTGACTGTATACCATTTACCACCACTCTCTGTTTTTTGCCCGTCAACCAGTTTGCCACCCAGTTGACCAACTTCTGACCCACCCCAAGCCTACCCAGCTTATTTATTAATCTTCTATGTGGAACAGTGTCGAAAGCTTTGCTGAAGTCAAGGTAGGCAACATCAACTGCTCCCCCTTGGTCCACCACTCTGTTTACCAGTGAAAGAAATCTATGAGATTAGTTTGACAGGACCTTCTTTGTAAACCCATGCTGTCTTGGATCCCTGTGCCCTATGGATTCCAGGTGTTGCACTATTTTTTCCTTAAGGTGCCTCCATAATGTTGCCACTACTGAGGTAAGACTGACTGGTCTGTAGTTCCTGCCTCCTCCCTGCTACCACTCTTGTGGAGCGGGATCACATGAGCCCTTCTCCAGTCTTCTGGGACCTCTCCTGTGCTCAGAGACTCACTAAACAGTTCTGCTAATGGCTCTGTTAGTTCCAGCCTTAGCTCCTTAAGTACCCTGGGATGTATGCCATCAGGTCCCATTGCCTTGTCCACCCTGAGCTTAGCGAGCTCTTGTAGGGGCCTCTCTTTTGTGAAGGAAGTAGTGCTCACCTCCCTCCCCCTGTGTCCATGGTGCTGAGCTGTGGACCCTGCCCTACCTTCTCTTCAGTAAATACTGAGCAAAAGTATCTATTTAGGATAAATGCTTTTACAGGGTCTCTCCTCAGATCCCCTTTTTCCTTTGAGCTTAGCAATACCCCTCTGGACTTTCTCCTTTCACTAATGCATCTATAGAAAGTCTTGTCACCTTCTTTACTGTTCGTGCTAGTGTTTCCTCAGTCTGGGACTTTGCCTGCCTTACTGCCTTCCCTGCCTCCCTTAGGGCAGTTTGGTATGCCTCCTATCTTCATCCCGCTGTGTTCCTTATATTTTCCTGAAGGCCAGCCTTTTGGCTCTGACCTTTCTGCTACTGTATTTGAGAACCAAAGTGGTTTCCTTCTTCTTTTGAACTTCCTTTTCTGTCTAACACAATGGGATGTTGCTTCAAGTATTGCATCCTTAATGTTTGCCCACTTTGCCTGTACTCCCTCACCTGTGTTTCTTTTTGCCAGGGCTAGCTTAACTCTGGTGGCCATCTTATCAAAGTCAGCTCCTCTGAAGTCCCATATTTTTGCCTTGGAATGGGATGATTTAGATGTAGTGGCCACAGTGAACCATACCATGTGATGGTCACTGGCCCCCAGGTGACCTTCTACCTGGAGATCTGTGATCCCTTCCCTGTTAGTCAGTACTAGATCTAGGATAGCCCTGTATCTTGTGGGTTGTTGTACCAGTTATTTGAGGCCCTCCCCCTGCAGGGAATCCACCACGTGTCTAGTTCTGGCAGATGTTCCGGCTGGTATTGACCAATCTGTATCCGGCATGTTGAAGTCTCCCATTATCAGAACCTCCCCTTTAGCTGTCATGTTTTGTATATCTTCTAACAGATGGGTATCAACTCCCCGAAACATGGAGTCTCCTATGAGCAGACGTTTTTTGGATTTCCTTTTTGCTTTTTTTGTTTTGGTTCCTGATTTGAGCGAGTTTTGTTGTGCTAGCTCCTGTGCTGCAGTGTCCTGCTCTGCAGTGTCCTCTGCCCCTTTGTTTGATTTTAGAGATAGAGGCAGATACCTGTTTGTAGTGTTTATATGGTTTTTGGAGGTAATATGTTGGAGAGCACAGAGTGATGGGGCACCGATTTGCCCTCCTTACTGCCAACCCCTGGACCAACTACCCTCTGCAGTCGAGGTTCTTCTGTTGGATGTTGGGGAAATGGCAGGTGGTTCTTATAATATATTTCCTCTTGAATATGAAATTTGAGGCGCGCAGTCTCTGCCCATGCTGCCCGGAGCTGAACCCTAAGATCTCCAATGGCCCAGCATGTAGGACAGTGTCCTAAATCCTGTAAGATTGTCCTTCTGAAAAGTGTTCCGCAGTACCTGCAGTTAATGATAGCCATTCCAGATAAGTTGCTGGGTTTATAACCTGGTCAGAGTAATTAGAAGGAAGAAAATGCAAGTAATGGTTTGATGTTGTGTTTTGTTTTCATATAACTTGTTATAACAAGTTAAATTACTAGTGCCCCTGTAAATGAGCTCACCTTGTGGATACCCCAGGAAATGTCATAACTGTGGTACCCTATAAAAGGAGTGTAGTGTGGGGTGGTTGGGGATGGGGGTGGTGGTTGGGTCCTTCCGCTGCTAAAAAAGAAGAACCACGGATGAAAGAACAAGGAGGTAAGAGCAGAAACAATCAGTCAACAACAAATGCAATAACCCTGAAAGCTTATCCTAATGTTAGATACAACTGTAAAACCTGTAAAGCACCACTTGTAATAATTTCAGAGAAGATATACCCTGTAAGAAACACTTTGCTACAGAGAAAAATAAAGCAGTAATAGAAGATATACCTTGCAAAAGACAATTTGAATCAGAAGATTACAGCAATAATCTGTTAACACACACCTGTAAGCACACCTTGTAATAATGCAGAAGAAGGTATACCCGCAACAATCTGAATCAGAGAAAAATAAAGCAATGAAATGTTAGCAACAAACAGTAGCAATCCCTGTGAGTACAAAATAAAAATAACAACACACAGTAAATCTGCTTAGCCCAAAGAAGTCTTAATCCATTTCCCTTGCTCTGGTAAGGTTCTCTGCTCTGTCCTTTCAAGCAATCTTAGAAGGAAAGAGCTCAGGTGAAGCTAGGTGCCTTGGCCAGTAAAGAAGGAAAGAGCTTAGGTGAAGCTAGGTGCCTTGGCCAGCAAACCAAGTATTCATTCAGTATCCCTGCTTTTCACTGTCACTCTCTGCCCACCCACCTCCCCTTTATTAAAGCCTCACTATCCCTCCCTTGATCTTTCTTCACTCCCTAATGTACCTATAAAAGGTTTTATCCCCCTTCTTAACCAAGTTGGCTATCTTTTCCTCAGTTTGGGCCTTTGCTATTCTGACCGCCTTCCCCACTTCATCCTGCTTTAACTGGTACAGTTCTCTGTCCTGCTCCTTCTGTGTTTCCACAGTTCGCTGCATAGTATGGAACATGCCAAAAAGTAAAAAAGCAGGTTTAACGAGGTATATGATATGGGTGAGAGTGAGATAGTAGAACTTGATGAGCTATACTTGACCTCCTAACCTCACGAGTGGTGAAGCCATGGGTGAGCTTAGCAGAGGTTAAGTATAGTGAGTGGAAGCATTTCTACTATCTCACTCTCACCCCGGCATACTTAATTTGTACAGCTGGTGTTTATGTGGTTTTGTGATAAAAATGATAAAAAGTTACTAAAGGAAAAAAGTACAAAATGTAATCTGTGCCATTCACTCTGATCAATGTCAGTCTGATTTGCATAAGAAGGGGTTAGGGGGTTTTGTGATAGAAATTACAAAACAAAAAAAGTACAAAAATAAGACTGTGCCCCCCCCCCCAAAGCATCTCACATCCGGTGGCTTCAGTACTGTACATGGCTATTTTGATGTCATCAGCATTGTTAATGCTGCTCTCTGGTTCAGTGTTCCACTGTTTCACTGTGACCTTTCAAATTGAAAGATAGCACTACTATCTTCATAGTAGGCAGTAGTGATAGCAGTCATACCTTGAGTACGCAATAGCTCATGACAGGGAGTGGGTTATACTCTGATAAACGCACACCTATGGACATAGTGAGGCATGAGAGCTCCTGGTGGTCTCACTCTGCTTGTTGGTCATGAGTGAGTTTGTCAAATCTGTATTACCTGCAGCTCAGGAAGGAGAGGGAGCAGCTCAGGAGGGACTGTGAAAGCAGTTAGGTACTTGAAACAACACTTTTGAAGTGTTGGAACATTTTTTTTTTACTTTTGCAGCTTCTGATTTCACTTACTAACCACAAAAAATGGCAGCAAAATCACATTAACAGTGACATTGGATGGATCTGTACTGTGCTGCAGGCATTGGTACGGACACTATATATAATGAACAGGCTAGGTTTATTCTCCCTAACAGAACAAATAGATGTGAACTTTATAAATCTTTAGACTGGTTATACCTCTAGACTATATATCAGAAAGATTACAACTCAGGAATATAAAAATGGCCTAAGATAGGCAGAAGGTGTAGAATCTCTACATCCAAGATGTAGGACTGATTTTGGGAAATCTCATTTTTTTCTATATGGGACCACAACTTTGGAATACCATGTCTCTCTCTTTAATTTACAGTAGTATTCAACTAGGTGATATAAAAATTGGTTCATAACATGGGCCAATAAGAAATTAGTCTGCAGTGCGCTGAACAAAACATAAAATGACTGGGAATAAATATTATGTTACTGCCTGTGTACAAGAATTAGAATACATTGTCTACTTGTCTATAGCTGAGTTGTGGTGTTGTCCTCAGGTTGCATACTAGATGAGTGCTTGCTTTGTAAACAAAGAGTTGGAGGTTCAATTCTAGGTGAGAGAACGTATTTGCCATCTTATCAAGTATATTTATGAATTGGGGAAGCATTGCACAAGGACAAGGGGACATGATATGAGGCTGGAAGGAGGAAGACTCAAGGGGAATGTCAGAATGTACTTTTCACAGAAAGGGTGGTAGCTCCATAGAATAGCCTTCCAGGGGAGGTGCTGGGGGCTAAAACAATATGGGGGTTCAAGAGCACATGGGATAGACATAAGGGTACCCTGGAGATGGGCAGAGATGATGTGCCACATATCAAATAGGATCAGGGCTGTCAACACTGAGTAGGGAAATGGGCAGACTTGGTGGGACATATGGTCCTTATCTGCCATCAGATTCTATGTTTCTATGTCTTACCAAATATGTTATATGTATGTCTGGCCCGGTGGCACTGAGGGTTGAGGCACTGGATGCCACACCTCGCGCCACTCAGGTGACCAGGGTTCGGGAATGGACTCAGGTTGTTTGGGGTCAGCCGGAGGAGGTAAGGATTGAGCGTCTGCAGGGCTGCTCTCCTTCCTCGGGGAGGGGGGTTTGTGCTGCATGCATCAGCACAACAAGAGGGGTTCTGCCCATGCCCAGGGTGCGTGGATGCCTCCACGGAGGTGAAGACAGCTGCTGCACACATTGTGCAGATGTGGGGGAGGAGAATACTGGGACCTGGCAGGATTCATGAAGTTCCTGATGTGCCGGAGGACATACCCCTCCGAGGGAGGGGTTGTAGCCCCTGCCAGGTCCACGGAGGTGGTGACAAATAATGTTGTGATAAAAAGAAAATATATATGTTATATGTACTATTTATTGTGCTGCTTATGTCTGTTTATGGTTTAATATTATTTGTTTTAATAACTGGATCATTTATGTTAAGGACCTCATCAGAAATGAGCATGTCTCAGATGAGTTTCTGATTAATTTCTGAGTAAAAAACATTTTTACTACTACTTATTATTTAGTGTGCTATAAACTAAAAAAATTAGCATAGCTGACTGGGGCTCTTAGCCAATCACAATAACAGACTGCCTCAACCCATTTTATAAGCAGTTTTAACCCATCCCTGCTGTATAAATCAATATATTATCAATATGCATGACACCAAGATTTCATTTAAAGAAATTAAGTTTCTAGCATTAACAGTTCCAAAGGTAGCCCTTTTTACAAAAATGACCCTCAGAAAGCCATTCTAACTTTTGAACAGCTAGGTCTAGAACTTTTTTTTTTAATTAAATGAAAGCTTGGAGGCAGATCAATAAGAATCAGAACAAACAGAAACAGGAGTCGCATGAAGGTTTGATACCTTGTATTGGATCAAAATATGTCTTGTACAAAGATGGTATATAGTACATACACTTTCGGGGCCTCACAGGTCCCTTCTTCAGGTGAATAGCAAATTGAGCAAAATAAGCAGTATTTTAAACAATGTGATACATTGTTTAAAAAAGTTATGATAGAATAATAGAATACAATACAATACAACCCAAGACAACACAACACAACACAACACAATACAATATAATATAATATAATGTGGACGATCTATGTCTGTGACTGGGGATGTGAAACTGGGTTGCAAGCTTAAGGGCTAAGTAATCACTTGTGTGTGTGATTGTACTTGTCTTTCTACACTGATAAAAAAAAACTTAAAAAAAGGACCCACCCAATCTATCTATCTGTGTAAGAAATTAATGACCCAGGAAAAGACACACTGGGTCTGGGGAAAACTCAGCATTTTGGAAGCAACAGCAAACCCTTGTAAGGGCTACCTACAGGTGACCAATTTTACTATTTTTAAAGCATTGAGTACCTGGTGAATTACCAAAGAGGCTTATAAAGCTCTTTTAGTGTATTCTGACTGCCACTCCAATGCTCTCTCGAACTGTTAGTGCGCATAGTGTCACTTCTGGTTGTAGTGCTGTTTCAGTCAGAGTCTGTGCAAGCATCCCCTTTGACTGGGGATGCTATATTGGGCTGCAAACCTGAGGACTAAGCAACCACTTATGTGGGATTGTACTTGAATTAGGGTTGCCAACAATCCTGTATTTTAAAGGACATCCCGTATTTTGAGAAACAATTGCCTGTCTTGTATTAAATCAATACAGGATGCCTTTTATCCCACATTTTATGTTCGGCTAAGTTGCAGATTCAGTTTCCCACTTTTCCCAGCAGCTGGCAGGCAGCTAGCCATACCACCAGTACACATGTTGGGACGTTGGGGACATAAATTGAAAGTAGGAAGTCTGGGGATTATGGAATGAGTGTCACCATCATCAACTTGTCGTGTGGAGCAGAGTGAGCTGTGAGTGGTTACTCTTCCATGACAGTGCTGCTGATTGCTTGGCTGCTAAACCCACTGATCTTGAAGACAGTAGTGACGGGGAGCCTGAGGACTGAGGAGACCTGCTGTCATGATGTAGCCAAAACCCAAGTAAGTTACAGGTTACGGCAACTTCTCTGGGAAATGCACCATCTTCTTAGCCAGCGCAGTGGGATTATCAACTCAGCAAGAGGGGAGGAGACCAGCCAGGGTGATGTGCACAAGGGCAGGTTCTGCATGGTACAGGCGTGGCGGGGGGGGGCAGCAGTGGTTATCTGTCCTGTACCCATCCTGTGTACTGAAGGGAATTGAGGATGCACACATGCAGACTGCAAGCCAACTGCACATACTGTTTTTATCTGCAATCGCCAGCACGCCGTGGCCCATTCACTTCTCCGGTGGGCAGGGGGCAGGTTCTAAGCAGCAGAATCCAGAGTCGGACTCTATTCATGGGGCTGGAGAGGAGGAGAAAATGATCTATTAAAAAGACTTCTTAATAAATAAAGGTAGGATTGTCTCCGGCTCCTCCAGCCCGACGAATGAACAGTGCCCGACTCTGGATTCTGCTGCCTAGGCAAGGTATGTCACAATCTGCAAAACAGGCAGCTGGGGATCTAGTCCCAGCAGGTAATTTACCTTCACATATTGTTGACCTTAGCTAAATTTACTTCTCATATAATTTACTGTTTCACATTTACACCACTATGAATTGCCACTAAAGTTAGTTTCCCACCTTAAAAAATACATACATTTGAGTCCTTGCCAGGCTTTGAACCACTGATGCTTCTAGAAGCTGTAGTAATAGAAAAACTAAACAAACTTAAAATAGACAAATCATCGGGCCCTGACCATCTACACCCAAGAATAGTTAAGGGATTTGAGGGGAACTTGAAACACCATTACCACAACTTTCCGTTAATTCAATCAAAAGTGGCGTCGTACCCCAGGACTGGCATACTGACACAGCAGTCCTGATCTTCAAAAAGGGAGACAAATCACAAGGCCAAACTATAGACCTATTAGTCAGACTTCAATAATCAGGAAAAGCATGATGGGACTAATATTGGAGGCACTAGACAGCATGATGGGTGAAACAGGCCTAACAAAAAGGACAATCAGTCTAGATTTAGGGAGAACAGATTGTGTTAAGACAAATCTTCTGATATTTTCTGCACAGACAACAACAACCCCATTGATGTAAGTTACCTAGACTATCAAAAGGCCTTCAATAAAGTGCCTCACAATCCATTCATTAATAAACTCAGGTTGACCAAAATTAATAATCACCTTTGTTATCTGAATTACGAACTGGCTACTCAACAGAACGCAAACAGAATTAATGGCATTCTATCAGATAGGCGATCTGTCACTGGCAGAGTGCCGCAGGGACTGGTGCAGGACCAGCACTGCGCTCAGCATTTATCTTGGATATAGACAACGATGTAAAGAGCTGGTCCAACACATTTGCAGATGATGCAAAGCTAGGTCGGAAAGTATCAACACAAGCAGAAAAACAGATGATAACCTGAAAACCGTCCACAATATGAATCCATTAAAAAACAAATGCCATTTCATACAGAGAAATGCATAGTGATTCATTTAGGAAAAGACAATGGTAAACAAAAATACATACTCAACAGCACACTATTATGAAAAGAAAGTAAAGAGAGAGATGTGAGAATATCAGTAAACAAAAAACTAAGACAAATGACCCCTGCAAAATGAATACTGGGAAAGCCAACAGAATAGCAAATACAGTCAAAAGAACATTCATAAACAGAACTAATGGCCATATTACTATTCATATACCTTTTTCCAAATCCTATATAAGGTCACAGCTTGATATTTTACTATTCATTTTGTATTTGCTACACTTTATGACACCCAGTTCCTTGTCCCTTCTGTCATCCACTCCTCCAGCCCTGTCACCCCGCCATTTCTGGCACTTACCAGTCCAGCCTACAGTGCCCCATGGTGGAGCCTCCCAGGACCCATGCTTTATCCCTGGAGGTGTTTAGATCGAAGGCAGCTGGTGTGCACAGTAGGCAGGTGGGGGCGGGGGCCTTTGAGGAGGGATGGTGTCATACTACAAGTCGGGAGGTATTTTTTATTTACAGACCTACCACGGACACTTGGAGAGTGGAGGCTACATGCAGGCACACCCACATGTCCCCCACCAAGTGCCATCACTTGGAACCAACACCGCCACCTGAATCCACCAGATGGCAGTGTCACAAACGCACTCAGCAGGCTAGGCACTCTGCTCCCACAGTGCCAACTTCAGAGCGCAATAGTGTGAACAGGTAACAGACAGGGTAATCCTCCTGTCTGCTTTTGGGTCTGAATCACCTTTAGTTTCAAGTTCTGGGGGGATTCAAACTGTGAACCTTATGCTAGTGTACTCAAGGTACAGGCTCAGATATATACCCTCTTTGGGGATTGCGGCACAATCTTTTGCCAGGGGCACCAAGCCAGGCCTCCAAAATGAACCCTTAAAACTCTATAAGAGACCTTAGGTATATTCTTACCTTTTCCCAGTTTAGTAACACCATCAAGCCCTTGAACAGTTGTCAGACTTAAAAATACAGGCACACCACATGCAAAAAATGAAGGCGGAGACCCGGGCAGAATCTTAAAGAATATGTTTACTAAAAATGGATAAAAACAGTAAGATAAACTACAGAACAAATATCAAAGAGCATCACAATCACATAAAAGAAAAACAAGGAAAACTACAGAACAAACTCCTACCAAAATACATTTAGATCTTTTCTATCTGTATTGCCTCTGTAAGTGCAGTTAAATTAGATAACTGTGTCTCTCTAGAGTCCCAAAATGATATGACCAACAGTTCAGACACACGTATCAGTTTAACTCTGTCTCTCCACACCCCTTCTGTGAGTCATCTAGCTCCTCCTTTTAGAATAAAAAAATACAAAAAATGATTTCCTCTCAGGAGATATTTTAAATAATGTGACTTCAGAAAAAAAAAGACATTTCCTAAATTATGACAGTCTTTAATTAAGCCTTTCCTTTGAACTGGTGCCTGGTTCCTGTCTTCCCAAGGAGATCAAAGGGTTTTCATGACATTTTAACACATGTTGCTATCAATGGCCTGTTCCTCTTAAAACATCATAACAGTTTATTAGGCTCATCCTCTGGCAGACTCATAAAGTGACATTTGATTTTCAACATCAAAGCAGCAACAGGCCGTAAAAGATAATAAAATGCCCTCTGGAAGGAAGGTAATCAACTGGTTCCTGGTCAGTTTACATATCCTGTAGCTTCACTGAAACCTGGGGGGAGGGGCACCCATGGAAGCACAGGCTGTCTTATGTGAGACAATCACATACTATATATTTAATTTTTTAAATATCATGCAACTATCATAACCAGCTAGCCAAGCATCACAATCCTCCCCACCTCAACTAAATTTGGGGGCTCTATCCCCTTCATGGGATGAGCTCCCTAAGTCAGTTCACCCCTCATATGGACGCAACAAGCCATCTGTGTTCTGACTGGTCGCTCCAGCCCTATGTAAGATCGTCATGTCATACCCTTGCAAGGCAAGACTCCATCTTAATAGTCTATCATTAGTTTTTCCCATTTGTGTCAGCCAAACCAGGGGGTTGTGGTCAGTTTGTACCTCAGAATGCTGCCCATATAAGTATGGCTCTAACTTCTTTAGGGCCCACACTATGGCAAGACACTTTTCTTCCACAGTAGAGTAAGCCTGCTCCCTGGGAAATAATTTTTACTCAGGTACACTACAGAGTGATCTTTCCCTTGATTGGATGTCTGACTCAGTACTGCCCCAGTACCCACGTCTGAGGCATCAGTCTGGACTATAAAGGGTGTGCTATATTCAGGACTTGTCAATACAGGAGCACTGCACAGTGCCTACTTCAGTCTGGTAAAGGATTTGTCACAAGCTGGTTCCCAGGTAATTTTCTTAGGCATCTTTTTCTTTACCAGCTCAGATAGGGGAGCAGCCAGAGCACTGTAATTGGGTACACATTTCTTATAGTACCCTGCTGTCCCTAGAAAACTCCAGACCTGCTTCTGTGTTTCTGGTCTGGGCCATGCCTTGATCACCTCTATTTTTACTTGGTTAGGATGGAGCTGTCCCCGGCCTGCTACATGCCTGAGGTATCACTCAGCCATGGCCACCTGGCACTTCTCAGCTTTGACAGTGAGCCTGCCCTCTGTATCCTGCCCAGCACTTCCCTAAGGTGGGACAGGTGTTCCTCCCAGCTGGCACCAAAGATGGCAATGTCATCCAGGTACACCATGGCATACCTCAACACCATTTAACACCTGGTTCACCAACCTTTGGAAAGTGGCCAGGGCATTCTTCCATTCAAAAGGCATTACTTTAAATTCAAATAAGCCTATCGGAGTGATGAAGGCTGACCTCTCCTAGCTCTGTCAGTTAACTCTACCTGCCAATACCCCTTTCAATCAATCAATCAAAATCTTTATTTATCCAGGTAGGCACCATTGAGCAAGGCTCATTTGCAAGGCGGACCTGGTCATGAATATATCAAAGTACAGTACAGAAGCAGGTATACAAAAAGCAATAATATACAAGGAAGAAAAAGTATATACAGTGTATACAGTACAGTACAAGGTTGAAATAAATAATCAGGTCAATAGTCGTAAGGTATGTCGCCCCTCCCAACTTGTCCAGGAGTTCATCCATCTGGGGCATCGGGTGGGCGTCTGACTTCATGACTGCATTCAGTCCAGGATAGTCCACACAGAAATGAGTAGAGCCATCTGGCTTGGGCACAAGGACTACAGGTGAGGCTCAGGGGCTATGGGATCTCTGGATTACCCCTAAATCCATCATTTCCTCCACCTCCCTCCTAATGTTCTTTTGGACAGCCTCTGACACCCAATATGCTGTCCGCCGTATGGGCATCTGTGTCCCTGTCTCCACGCGTGCATCGCTAAGGGGGTTAGTCCTGGTTTGGCACTAAACAGTGGGACAAAGTCTGCTAAAACCTCCCTTACTTCCTGGATCTTGTCTGGGGCCAGCTGGGGAGACAATTTAACTGCCTCCACAGAGGACTCCTGTCATGCTTTCTTCCAACAAGTCCAGAAGGGGGTCTCCTTCATACGTCCCCTCCCCAGGACTACATACTGCAAACACCATGTCAGCCCTATTAGCATATGGCTTCATCATGTTGACATGGTACATTCTTTCTGTATGTCTTCCGTCAGATAACTCTATGATATAGTTCACGTCATTTACCTTTCTAACTACTTGGTATGGTCCTGCCTACTCAGCCTGCAACTTGTCTTTCCAGACCGGCATAAGGACCATGACTTCCTGACCCACCGTGTATGAGTGAGCTCTGGCTCTGCAGTCGTACCTCACTTTTTGATTCTGTTGGGCAGCTGCCAGGTTGCTCTGGGCTGTCTCCATAAGCTCATTCAGCCTTTCCATAAACCTAAGGATGTAATCCAGTATGGGAGTGCCCTGGGTGGTATGCTTGCCTTCCCAGTCCTCCCAGTTCAAGTCTAGGGGCCCACGTACCCGGCATCCATATAAGAGCTCGAAGGGGACAAATCCTGTTGACACTTGGGGCACCTCCCTGTATGCAAACAACAGGTGAGGAAGGTATTTCTCCCACTCCCTCCCATGCTGTTCAGCAAATGCTTGGAGCATTGACTTCAGGCTACCATTAAATCTTTCCACAAGCCCATTGGCTTGTGGGTGATAAGGTGTTGTGTGCTTCTGCACCACCCCACACTTCTCCCACAAACATTTCATCAGGTCCAACATGAAGGAACCACCTCGATCGGTGATAACCTCCTGCAGAAACCCAACACGGGAGAAAATCCCAAGTAAGGATTCTGCCACTTTGTCCGTCCTCAGTGAGGATAGGGCAACTGCCTCTGGATACTGGGTGGCATAATCCACCACAGTCAGGATGAACCTCTTCCCGGAGGAGCTGGGGGTATTTAAAGGACCCACAATATCCATTCCCACTCTCTGGAATGGCTCCTCCACTATGGGCAATGGAATTAGGGTGGCTTGTTCTTTCTTACCCACCTTCCCTATTTCTTGGCACTGGTGACAAGACCTGCAATACTCCTTCACCTACTGGGTGAAGTTGGGCAATAGAAATTCTGGGCCAACTGCTATATAGTGCGCATGATTCCCAGATGACCAGACAAGGGACTATCGTGTGCAGTCTTGAGCAACTGTTCATGGTACCCCTGGGGAAAGACAAGCTGCCTGCCTATCACCCCTGCCTCTGTCTTTATTTATTTAGTTTTTGTTGACCAGGTAAGTGCGCTAGACAAATCCTGCCTATTTTCAGGCACGACCCAGGGGAGGGGGATACAGATGAATGCCAATTGACCTTGAACCAGATGAAACTGTTGCATCCTTGCAAACTTTACATCCTGAGTATACATCAGTCCATCTTCCCAACAAACCTTATGTTTACCATCACCTCCCTGTGCTCTGTCAGAGTCTGACCAAGCCCTCAGCTTCTGTAGACTAGGATCACTTTTCTGTGCAGCTGAAAACTCCTTACACATTCCCAAGGCATGGGACACGTTCCCTTCAGTCTCTGAACTAGGGTTCTTAGCACTAGCATCAGGGCACTCAGGATCACTGTCATACCTAACCCTCTAACAATGGGTCACCCCTCCTTCTTCAGAGTAACCCTCCATAGCTGTGTGGTTAACTGCTACTGGGAAAATTTCTAACCCCTTTTCATTAGTCTCCATATCAGGAGACACAGGCTGGGGAACCAGCCTCCCAGTGGTTTCCACAGTGGCTTCTATGGGGTCCAGGGAACTGCAATTTCCCCTTCCCACTTGGCTATGGGTAACTGCACACACCATCTCCTGTTTGAGATTGTTGCCAAGGATGATGTCAACTGCTAAAGTTTTGGCTACAGCCACCTGTTGCACAGTTCCCCCTGTTTCACCCCAGTCTAGGAGAACACTAGTGAGTGACAAAGTGGTCTCCTCACCAATGAACCCTTGTACAGTTACAAATTTAATGGGTACATTTATTTATTTAAACATCAGTTTTGAAACCTTTGAGCCAGAGGCTCATTTACAAAGGTACCTCATCACAAGAGAGAGTGCCTCATGTTTCCACCCGGTTTCGAACCGGGGACCTTTCGTATGTGAGGCAAACGTGATAACCACTACACTACAGAAACTCGAGATCAAGCTGGTATAAGGTATAAGCTGACCAGGCTCTACCAGATCCCCTTTTACCAGCATCAGGGATGCCCCTGTGTCCCTTAACCCTTGTGTCTGTACACCATTCACCGTGACTGGGTGCATGTGTTACCTCATGTTCACAGGCATGCTTCCAGGGACACACAAACAACCCACTTGTTTCCTAACCCTATTTTGCATATTGCTCATCCTTTTGGGACACTGTCTGGTAATATGCCCAGTTTCTTTGCAAACCCAACATTTGTTTGTTTTCTCAGAGAAATCTTTTCTTTGAAACCTGGGGCTAACCAGTTTTGGTGGAGACAGTGAGGGTTTTAGTTGCCCTGAAGGCGCGCTTTTCCATTTCTAAGCTGCCACGCCCACCCCATTCACTCTCAGAGCAGGTCTGCTCTTGGCATAGCGGTCCGAGAGTTCAGCAGCCTCTTCCACTGTTTTGGGATCTCGGTCCTCCAGCCAGGTTTTCAGCTCTGCTGGGCATGCCCCAAAAAACTGCTCTAACAATATAGCATTTTCAATTTTATCTACAGAGTTTGCTTCAATTCCTTCCCACCAACGTTTTAAAAACTGACGTTGTTGCGTGGCTAGCTCCTCGTAGTTCATGTCAGGGCTTCTCCTGAGCTTATGGAATTTAGCTCTGTATGCTTCTACAGTTAAAGCAAACTTTTTTAAAAGTGCAGCTTTAAGTTTGCTGTAATCATTACTGTTCTCATTGTCCATTTGACCGAATGCATCCCGAGCTTTCCCGGTAAGTAGCAAGGATAGCTGGAAGCTCCATGACCCTCTAGGATTCTTTGCCTGAATGCAAACTTTTTCAAAGAAATTTAAAAAGGCATCCATGTCCCCCCCCCCTTAAATTCAGCTATCAATTTGGAATTTAATTTGTAACCCAGTCCTGTAGTTCCAGTTAAACCCAAGCCACTTACCTGCTCTGGTGCTGATGGAGCAGTAACTATCCAGTTTATGTCGCCTGTGGCGTTCATGTTCTTCACAGTCTGCCTCTCGCTGCTCACAGTCCGCTTCTCACCATTCGTGCTCCCTCTTCTCCTCTGTGGCTTGCTGTTCTCACTCCCTCTTCTCCTCTGCAGCTCGCTGCTCTCGCTTCTCTTCTCTCTGGAACTCCAGCTCCATTCTGAGCAACTCAATCTGCAGCTTGATTGCTTCTGACTCCAGAATGCTGGTGAGCTTCCCCTGCTGCTGTGGCCCTTGGCTTGCACTGGCCCTGCTGTCCTCCTCATCGGATCTGGACACTGCACTGGCTGCTGGTCCCTCCATGCCCAAGGTTTGGTCCTTTACAGTCACAGTTTGTGACTCGACACTCTGGGCATCGGCGGCCATCAGAGCATCCATGAGGCTCTGATTGGTA
The DNA here is from genome assembly GCA_016271365.2 of Neoceratodus forsteri. NCBI lineage: Eukaryota > Metazoa > Chordata > Ceratodontiformes > Ceratodontidae > Neoceratodus > Neoceratodus forsteri. Next base: position 820,686,563 of record CM028135.1, read on the forward strand.
GCTCTCCCCTCATGCAGGACTCCTCTCTCCTTGCACAACTGCTTCAGGTAGTCTGCAGTGTGCTCACTGTAGTTGGAAGCCATCTTCTTCCTTAACTATGGCTACTCTAACTTGCACTTTAGAAAAAAAACAAAACAAGTACGAACTTTGACTGTAAGCAAAATGATATAGTCCTTTTTCCTTTAAAAAAATAAAACTCACTGCCTTCTTTTGCAAGTGAGCTGTACAGTATTAAGCTGACACACTAAACTGTTAATGCTTGTGTTACCAAATTTTTGGCACCGCTGCCAACCAAATCTGTCAAAAACACACTCAGCAGGTCCGGCCCTCTGCTCCCACAGTGCCAACCTCAGAGTGCAATAGTGTGAACAGGTAACAGACAGGGTAACCCTTCTGTCTGTGTTTGGGTCCAAATCACCTTTATTCTCAAGTTCTGGGGGATTCAAACTATGAACCTTATGCTAGCATACCAAAGGTACAGGCTCAGATATGTACCCTCTTTGGGGATTGCGGTACAATCTTTTGGCGGGGCACCAAGCCAGGCCTCCAAAATGACCCCTTCAATCAATCAATCAATTCCTTATTTTTTAAAAAGTGCCTTTCCAAAATCAAGCCCCTTTTACAATAAATAAATCAGATACATATAATTAAAACAATATCATAAAATCCATCACCAGAATATTCTTAAAAATCAGAGTACGCTAGGTTAAATAGGTACATTTTTAATGCTGATTTAAAACTTTTGATGGTCAGGCAATCTTGCACCCGATGAGGTAGAGAGTTCCACAGGGTTGGGGCCATAAAACTAAATGATCTGGCCCTAGATGTCTTCAAACGGACCCTGGCAATCTCTAGCAATCCCTCATCGGTGGATCGGAGAGGCCGAGGGGACAGTAGGGACAAAGAAGATCTTGCAGGTCACTAGGTCCCTGGTCATGTAAGGCTTTATAGGTCAGCAAACCGACCTTGAAGGTAATCCGCCTCTGTACTGGCAGCCAGTGCAGTCCACGGAGGACAGGCGTTATATGACTGGTCCTGGACGTACCAGTCAAAAGCCTGGCTACCACATTCTGCACTAGCTGCAAGCAGTGGATATCAACCCCCGATAGCCCTAGGTAAAGGGCGTTGCAGCAGTCCAGACAGGAGGGAACAAAGGTGTGGACCAACATTACGAGGTTGTCAGCAGGAACCAGGTGCTTCACTCGGGCTGTATTCCTCAGATGGTAGAAAGAGGTTTTGACAACCGCTGACACCTGATGTTTAAGGGTCAGGCAGTCATCAAATATAATGCCCAGGTTCTGCACCCGGTCTGAGGTAGCTAACTGGGCCCCCCCCAAGCCAAAGACCCAAAGGTGATCCTGTCAGCAAACCCGCCTCCTGACAACCTGGGTCCACGACCAACACCTCCGTCTTTTCAGGGTTTAACCATAACCAGCTCACAGTCATCCAGTCCTGGATCTCAGTGAGACAGTTGTTAAAGACCGAGACAGCATCACCCTGGCCGGGCACAAAGGACATGTACAGCTGAGTATCATCCGCATAGCAGTGAAAACTCAAGCCGTACCACCTAATAATCGCTCCTAATGGCAGCATATATACAGTAAACAACATGGGCACCAAAATGGAGCCCTGCGGCACCCCAGAGGATAGGGGGAGTGATGCAGAGGAAAAAATCCCAGACACCACCCTCTGAGTCCTACTCTCGAGGAACGATCGAAACCAACTGAGGACCAGGCCAGATAGTCCACAGATGAACCGCAGGCATTCCAAAAGCACTCCATGGTCAACGGTATCAAATGCCACAGAGAGATCAAGAAGGACCAAGATGGAACGGGTCTTTCGATCACTCGCTATTAGGAGGTCATTTAGTACCCGGACAAGGGCCGTCTCGGTACTATGTCTCTTCCTAAATCTGGACTGGGGAGAATCATAGACATTGTGGCTGGTCAAATTACCATCCAGCTGTGACACAACCACCTTCTCAATAACCTTTTGTGTGTCCTAAGCCCTAATCGAAACGAAGATGGCGGTCACGCTGGGCTGCCGTCTGAGCGTTTAGAAGTTTTGGTCTTTGGCCCGATTTTATTTTATTTAAACGTTGTCGTTTTGAATTACAGTACCGCCCGTTATATAGTCACTAGCAGTCGTTTATTATTGCGACTATTTATGCTTTGTTATTGAAAGTTTGAGATGCTTTGGAGAGACTGACCTGGTCGTGGGTGGTTCGTTTGGGTGCTGTGCTGGGTATCGGTCTGCCTGAACGTTTTTGGAGAAGTCTGTGGCTTGTAGCCTGGAGGCTTGGTGGTGGCTCTCCCTTCTTTTGGAACTTAGCAAGTGAACTGCAGTTTCAGTTCGGGGATCGAATCTTCGCCGGACCATGGGAAAGAGGCTGTCGGCTCTCGTGTGTGTGTGGAACCACTCTACAAGGAAGTGGAAGGCAGAAGAACGGCAGTGAAGATTGAGTGATAGCTGTCCACATAATTTGGAGGTTTGGCTCCCTGGTCCAGACGGGGGGGCTGGTTTTTCCTGCCTCCGGAGGGTGGTGGGGCTTGCTTTGCTCCCTGGGTGAGGCATGGGTGCTATCGGAGGGTGGTTCTGCCTGCCTCATCATAGCGAGGGTCGGGTGAGCTGGAGCCTGTGGCTAGAATTTGTGGAGGTGGAGGAGTTGTTTGTGCTATCTGCTGTCTGCTCGTTTGCTGCTTCCAGGATTTTGTTTACTGGGAGTTTTTGGTTATTTTGACTGAAGTTAGAGCGGTGTGGAGTCGGACTTGGTGAAGTATCCCTGAACCATTTCTTGCTGTAACTGTTGTGTTTTAATTATTGGGAGATTACGGGAGACCAACAGGAAATTTAATTATAATTGAGTTCATCTTCAATTATTAGTCTCGTGAGAGAAGTCTGATTAATGTTGGAGCCATACAGTGTGGTGAGAGCACAGAAGTGTGACTATACAATAAAAGACCTTGAACTCTGCTGTTTGAGCTAAACGAGGGTACTGATGAATGGGTTTTAAAGTGAAGGGCCATTTTTTGTGGTTTTAGGTGGTAAACTCCTCTCCCCGCAGTGGTGAGAGTACTGTGGGTGGGGTAGAAATTTAATATGTTTTGATAATTTGACAGCACTAGAATTGGTTAATAGGTTTTGTATTATATTATGATTATTTAGTGTTCTATTTTTAGTTTGATTTTGAAATTCTGTTTTATATAAGTTTATATAATTCTGTTTTATATAAGTTGTTAGGGTTTATTATTATTAAATTGTGGCGTGAATTATGTGCTGGAATGATAATAAGGTGGTCGGGTATTATTCCCCCTCTACGCTCAGGGACCTCCGTCCTTTCTCCTGTCCCCCTTTGTCACTGGGAGTCTACAGAAAATGTAGGGCTCTGGGGATTGTGAGAGGGAGACGGAGGGTTCATGCTGGGCTTGGTGGGGGAATGGAAAGGAGTGGGTGGATTGGGATAGTGGGGTCAAGGAGATGCCCTGGGGCGAAATGGGCACAGGAGAGGGGTCTTCCCTGTCTTGTGCCCATACCCAAGGGTTCTGATTTGGATCAGCCGGTAGGGCGGTCATTATCGGAGGTTTATCCTACTCGGGCGGTGTTATGCAATGCCAGGTCTATTAAAAACAAGACGGCTGTTGTAGCCAATCTTGTCGGGTCATCTGACCTGGCGTGCATCACCGAGACTTGGCTGGATGAAAATGCTGGGCCAGTTTTAGCCGCAGTAGTTCCAGCTGGGTACTCGGTGATACACCGCCCGAGGCAGGATCGTAGGGGTGGGGGTATTGCCATATGTTTTAAGTCAGAACTGGGCCTGGTGGAGGTACCAGCAGGAGTCACCAGATCCTTTGAGTGTATTGTGGGCGAGGGTGTGGGGTGCAGGATACTTCTTGTATACCGTCCACCAGGTGGCGAGAATGTTTTCCTGCAGGAAGTCGCAGACTTCATTGTCGACCTAACGTTGGGGTCCCCCAGATGGTTGGTTCTGGGGGATTTCAATGCTTGGGTCGACGATGAACTCTCTCGATTTGGTCAAGACTTCCTCCAGTTGATGATATCACTGGGCTTCACACAGGTGGTTTCCTCCTCGACCCATGTTGGTGGACACTCATTGGACCTGGTGTTCCTTCTGGGGATGGGGATATCCGACTTGGTGGTGGAACCGGTCGGATGGTCTGACCATCACTCCATTAGGTTCAGTTTTAGAGGCCACCCCTGTTAGGTCTGCCTTTGAGATGGTCCGATACGCCTTTGAGGGGTGTATCCCAGATGACCTAATGGCGGTGTTGGACCTATCAAGCCTACCGATAGATTGCTTAGATCCAGGTGACCTGGTACATGCTTATAATGAGGCAGTGACAGGGGCCCTGGATTCTATTGCACCAGTTAGTGTTCATCCTCTTACTCCCCTCCAGGTCTCCCTGGTTTGATGAGACCATGAGGGAGTTGAGGAGGGTTGGACGAAGGCTGGAGAGGCATTGGCGAAGGTCCGGTCTTGATGATGACAGGCTTAGTTTGATGGACCATTATTTGGCCTATCAATCCGCAATCTCTCGTAAGAAGGCAGAGTTCCTGTCCAGAGAGATAGCGGCTGCACAGAATAGACCAGCTCAGCTCTTTCGGACTGTGGACAGACTGTGCAATCCAGTCTGTCTTCAGCCAGAAGAGCTTTATCTCAAGAATGGTGTGAGGAGCTTGCTCTCTTCTTTGCAGATAAGGTTGTCAAAATCAGATCAGATATTCGCTCTTCCCTCCCCAACGGGAGCGACGGTGGTCGGCAGGAGATGTCTAACACCCAGTTTAGATGGTCTGACTTCAGCCTTCCCACGATCAATGATGTTGTGATGATCATTCGAGCACTGCGACCGACTAGCTGTGATTTGGACCCTGGCCCCATACGCCTTTTGGTGGGTTGTGTGGATAAGATCGGCCTAGTCCTAGCTTTGATCATCTAGAAGTCTTTGGAGAGGGGGAATTTTCCAGATCCCCTTAAAGAGGCTATAGTTAAGCATCTATTAAAGAAATCCTCCTTAGATCCAGATTGTCTAGCAAATTACAGGCCAGTCTCTAACTTACCCTTTGTGGGTAAAGTTATTGAGAAAGTGGTCGCAGCGCAGTTGGAGGATCATCTGACCAACAACAATATCTACGATTCCTCCAGTCTGGATTTAGGAAAGGCATAGTACCGAGACGCTGCTACGGGTACTGAATGACTCCCTAATAGCGAGAGATCGTAGGACCCGATCCATCTTGGTACTATTTGATCTCTCTGCAGCGTTTGACACCGTTGACCATGGTGTGCTGTTAGGCGTCTGCGGGTCAGTCTGTGGACTGTCTGAGTACGGTCCTCAGATGGTTTCAATCTCACCGAGGGTAGGACCAGAGAGTGGTGTCGGGAATTTTTCCTCAGCATCATTTCTCCTACCCCGCGGGTACCGAGGGTTCATTTTTAGCACCCATGTTGTTTTCGTGTATATGCTACCATTAGGTGATTATTAAACGAACGGTTTGGGTTTTCACTGCTATGCAGATGATACCCAGCTGTATATCTTTTGTGCCCGTCAGGACGCTGCCTTATCGGTATTTAATAACTGCCTTGAAGAAATCAAGACTGGATGAATGGGAGTTGGCTGAGGTTAAACCCGGAGAAAACTGAGGTGTTGGTTGTGAAAGCCGCTGTGAGGCGGGTCTGCCGGAGGGATCACCCTCAGCATGATGGCTTGAGGTGTTCAACTGGCTAACCCTCAGATCAGGTGCGAATCTTGGCGTAATAATTGACCGCACCGCCTGACACTTAAATCCCAGGTGTCAGCGGTCATCAAAACTTCTTTTTTCATCTGAGGAATACGCCAGGGTGAAGCACCTGGTTCCTCCAGAGGACCTTCCAACATTGGTCCATGCCTTCGCTACCTCCCGCCTTGACTACTGTAATTCCTTATACCTAGGGCTATCAGGGTTTGAACTTCGCCGCCTGCAGCTAGTGCAGAATGCGGCAGCAGGTTGTTGACTGATCTTCTAGATCCAGCCATATAATGCCTGTGCCATGGACTGCACTGGCTGCCAGTGTTTTGGTGAATCACCTTCAAGGTCGGTTTACTGACCTATAAACCCTACATGATCTGGGGACCTACCTACCTGAAAGAGCTCTTTGCTCCTACAATCCCTCCCCGCCCCTCTGATCCACTGATTTAGGGATTGCTAGAGATTCCCAGGGTTCGCTTGAAAACATCAGGTGCTAGATCGTTTAGTTTTATGGCACCAACCCTGTGGAATTCTCTACCTCGTCAGGTGCGAGATTGCCCGACCGTCCTTAGTTTTAAGGGAGCTTTGAAAACCCATCTTTTTAGCATAGCTTTTAAGGATTTATATTAGTTTTAATTTTGTCGTATTTATTGTTTTTGTGAATTTGTACAGGCGCTTTGATTTTAAGAAAAGCGCCTTCTAAAAATAAAGATGAATTGAATTGAATTGAATTGAAAAACCTTACCCACAAAAGGCAGGTTAGAGACAGGCCTGTAGTTAGCCAGACAGTCCGGGTCCAAGGAGGGCTTTTTAAGAAGGGGACAAATCACGGCTTCCTTCAAGGGATCAGGAAAGATCCTCTTCTCCAATGACAACCAGACTATCTTGGCAAGGACTGGGCTGATTTTATCCACACATCCTACTAAAAGGCGAGTGGGGCCCAGGTCCAAACTACAGTTGGTCGGTCGCAGCGACTGGATGGTCATCACTGTGTCATTGACTGTGGGCAGGTCAAAGTCAGACCACACAAACTGGGTGTCTGGCATCTCCTGCCAATCACCACAACTCCTATTTGAAAGAGTTAGGAGGAGATCGGACCTGATTGCGGCAACCTTATCTGCAAAGAATCAAGCAAACTCCTCACACCATTCCTGTAAAAACGCTCTCTCGGGCTGAAGACAGATTGGATTGCACAATCTGTCCATGGTCCAAAAGAGCTGGGCCAGTCAATTCTGTACAGCAGCAATTACCCTGGACAGGAATTCTGCCTTTTTACAGGTAATTGCTGATTGATAGACCCGATAATGGTCCATCAAACTAAGCCTGTCACACTCCAGACCCGACTTCCGCCAACACCTCTCAAGCCTTCTTCCCACTCTCCTCAACTCCCTCAAAGTCTCTTCAAAATAAGGAGACTTGGGGCGAAGGGAGAGGGACCAAACATGAACAGGAGCAATGGAATCCAGGGCCCCTACTACTGCCTTATTATAGGCAAGAACCAGGTCCCCAGGATCCATGCATTCACTCGGCAGACTCGATAGGTCCAGCACTGCCATCAGGCCCTCCGGGGTAATACCCCTCAAAGGGCGGTATCGGACCATCTCCGTAGGGGCCGACCTACCGGGGGGGCCAGGAAACTGAACCCAGTGGTGTGATGGTCAGACCATCCGACTGGCTCCACCACCAAGTCAGATATCTCCATCCCCAGGAGGAACACCAAGTCCAATGAATGACCATCTATATGGGTTGAGGAGGAAATAACCTGTGTGAAGCCCAGCGAATTCATCAGCTGGAGGAAGTCCTGACCAAACTGCGAGAGTTCATCATTGACCCAGGCATTGAAATCCCCCAGGATCAGCCATCTGGAGGATCCCAATGTCATGTCGACAATGAAGTCCGCAACTTCCCGCAGGAAAACATTCCCATTACCTGGTGGATGGTAAATGAGAAAAATCCTGCACCCCACAACCTCACCCACAATACATTCAAAGGAGTTGGTGATTCCTACTGGTACCTCCATGAGGTTCAGTTCCATTCTAAAACAGATTGCCACTCCCCCGCCCCTACGATCCAGCTTCGGACGGTGTATCACCGAGTACCCAGCTGGTGTAGCTGAAGCCAAAATAGGGCCAGCGTTATCATCCAGCCAGGTCTCGGTAATGCATGCCAGGTCCAGTGACCCAACAAGATCAGATATTATAGCAGTCTTTTTTTTAATGGACCTGGCATTACATAACACCGTCCGTGTAGGATGAGTCACCGGTGAAGACCAAGCTGCCTGCCTGCCACAAGTAGAGCCCTTGGGTATGGGAATCAGGCAGGGAGAACCCTTCTCCTGAACCCATTTTGCCCCAGGGTGTCTTCTTGTCCCCACTGTCTCAATCCGTCCACTCCTTTCTATTCCCCCTCTAAATCCTGCCCCCGCCTTCCTCCTCCTCACAATCCCCAGAGCCCAACACCATCTGTATACATCCAGGGATAGTGGGAGACACCTGAAAGGGTGGAGGTCTTTAAGCCGGGAGGGGGACTAATGCCTGACCATCCCAGCGACTCCCCAACACATCTCCACACACTCAGAGCACCCACAATAAATTCACGCCAAACAACACCACATTATACACCCAATCACTCAATCACTCAACTTTCAATCATACACCACACACCATTCAACAATAAATGAACACAAAATTAAATAAAACAGAGCAGATTATAAATTACAACATAAGTTCGAGGAAGAGGTTGACACAGTTCTCTCCAACAAATAGTTTGTAACCTCTGGGAGCTCTCACCTCACCAGAGAAAAAAGGAAAAACAGAATGAAAATGTCTCCCCAAACCAATCTCTCACTTCAGTTGGGAGTACAATATGTCACCTAAACAGTCTGCAACGAAACCGGACACTCTCACTGTCCATAATGTGTCATTTAAACTGTCTACAACAAAACAGGACACTCTCACTGTCCACCAGGCAAGAGAATAAAATAGGAGAAAGTCTGACCACATATTCTGAAACAGTCTCCTGGGCTGTGGGCCTCAAGCAATTTTTGGCAGATCACTCACTCATTCACATCAGTTTTGGGCCCAGAAAATCAATAGGCCTCCACACTAACCTCTGCTTCTTTGCTTCTTTCTGATCTTCTGATCACCTCCAAACCACCAAACCATCCTCCAAGAAGAACACCAATGGGGGATCTAAGCGTGATAGATCTAGGTGAGGGACGGGCTCTTCAGCCCCCCCCAAGACCAACAAGGATCACGCACCAGCCGTTCATCCTCTGATGACCACAGGCCTGTTCCTCCACACTATCAATCCCTCCAGCAGCACTCCCTAGGTTCAGGTTGGGGCAATAAGGACAGCAACAAATTCCTCAGACTTCGCGCAAAAATGAAAAATGAGGCGAAAATGATCCAGTCAGCAGAATCAGAACAGCCCCAACAACCACTGACATTCCATAGGAAGCCCAACAGCTCAGTCCCAACACAGTACCTCCATTCTGCCACCGGACCACAGTTCTACTTCAGTCCAGTAGTCGAAAAGTAGCAGGAAACAACCGCAGCTCCTCCTCTCCACTCCCGAAGGACACCACATCTCACAATCCCACACCCTTAAAACTCTATAAGAGACCTTAGGTGTATTATTACCTTTTCCCAGTTTAGTAACACCATCAAGCCCTTGAACAGTTGTCAGACTTAAAAATACAGGCACTCCACATGGAAAAAATGACAGAGGAGACCCAGGCAGAATCTTAAAAAATATGTTTACTAAAAATGGATAAAAACAGTAAGATAAACTATAGAACAAATATCAAAGAGCATCACAATCACATAAAAGAAAAACAAGGATAACTACAGAACAAACTCCTACCAAAATACATTTAGATCTTTTCTAGTTAATGTTTTACCTCTGTAAGTGCAGTTAAATTAGAGAACTGTGTCTCTCTAGAGTTCCAAAATGATATGACCAACAGTTCAGACACAAGTATCAGTTTAACTCTGTCTCTCCACACCTCTTCTGTGAGTCATCTAGCTCCACCTTTTAGAATAAAAAATTACAAAAAATGATGTCCTATCAGGAGATATTTTAAATAATGTAACTTCAGAAGAAAGAAGACATTTCCTAAATTATGACAGTCTTTAATCAAGCCTTTCCTTTGAACTGGTGGCTGGTTCCTGTCTTCCCAAGGAGATCAAAGGGTTTTTATGACATTTTAACACATGTTGGTATCAATGGCCGGTTCCTCTTAAAACATCATAACAGTTTATTAGGCTCATCCTCTGGCAGACTCATAAAGTTACATTTTGTTTTCAACGTAGCAACAGGCCATAAAACATAATAAAATGCCCTCTGGAAGGAAGGTAATTAATTAACTGGTTCCTGGTCAATTTACATATCCTGTAGCTTCACTGAAACCTGGAAGGGGGAGTGCACCCATGGAAGCACAGGCTGTCTTATGTGAGACAATCACATACTATATTTTTATTTTTCAAATATCATACAACAATCATAACCAGCTGGCCAAGCGTCACAGGTGGCAATTCAGCAGTGGAGCGGTCTCCCTCACAAGGAGAGGAGCATCTGTATGACATCAGTCATCCTCCCCCAACCAGCCAAGGCTCACTCCCAAACCCGGGTCATTGGCATGGTAGTGGGTAAGGCACAAGTGCCTCTGCCCTCCACAACACCGGGCTGGCCTTTCTATTCATTTTGGAATCCTGGTGTAACCCCCCCCTTGCAAATGAGTGTTCCTAGAAATCCCAGTCTGGGTTTACCTTAGCACGGTTTGTTCTGTCCTTCTCCCGCTGTCTCTCAGGCTTCTTCTGACTTGGCCTCTAATTTTTCTGGCTTCCCAGGTCCTGTTTGCCCTCGTATGTGCCCCAGCTTGCAGTCAAATGAAAATCCAGCCCCTTGGGGCTTAAACTGCTGACCGCGAGCTCCCACTGCAAAAGTGCTGCCTCCAGGGCAGCGGGAGTTGCATTGGCGCGCAAAGCGCCTTTGATGTGGAGCCGCTTGTTTTGCAGTCACCTCAGGGACTGTGCTGTGGGTCCCGGGATCTCTTCCACCTATTTGGGATCCAGTGACCACGGGAAGCCTGCTGGGGGACCGCTCAGATGGGAATTAAATGAGTTCTGACCGGGGCTCATTTGAGTATGCCTGTGCAGGGCCCCAGTCATCTAAATAATGCATAACAGTGTGTCTGGCTGCCTCCAGGGTAGCTATGTTCAGCTCCAGCCGAAAAGTAAAGAATTAAAATGTTTTGAATAATGGAACTGTTGCTGTTTGTTGGGAATATACTTGTGCATGTGGGGAAAAGTGCTTAAAGTTAAAATGAGTACTGTTTCCCTGGCAATTCCAGTATCTGAGACTCTGTGTGTCAGCCTGTCAGCTGCTGCAAGGAGAGCTTGCATAAGTGCAGTAGTGACAGAACAAGTAAAAGAGCCATGTTTTTCATCGGTGCAGTGACTGCAAGTACAGCCTTTAAACTACAGAACTGTGGGGCAAATAATTACTTCTTTCTGGCTGCACCAGGACATTATTCAGGACTGTATCTAATCTGCTATAAGGGGCAGTGGGTTAAGCAGCCATTGCCAGCAGTACAGCCAATTGGAATTGCAGCAATAGATAGCCAGGACTTGTGGGACATTCACTGTATCACATGGGTAAGCACCCAAGTGCTTATGGGGGCTTACAGGGACATTATTTTAGGTGCAAATTCCACAACCCAATTGTGCCTCAAATGTTCTGATTGACAGGTCCTTCAGCAACTTGGAGACATGTCACCCCATCCCTGCTACCAATCAGGAGTCGAGCTAGAAGCTCTATAAAGAGACAATGTTGCCAGTTTGTCTGGAGATTCAGAGGGAGATTCAGAGATGCAGAGCTGAGAGAGAGAGCAGCAGAGCAGGCTCCAGCCTGCTGGGAGACCCCCATGGGGGAGGGGCTCAGGTTCCAGCCATGCCATCAGGCCTGGGCCACTTAATTCAAGCCCTTTCAGTCTTCAGAGGGCATTTGTTATTTTCTTCAGTTAACTAGTTACAGTAATTGTGCTTTCTGCAACAGCTAGTCTGGAGGTTGCCAGTGCTGTCCTCCAGAGGCTAGCCTTCCTTCCCACTTCGGGGAAAGATGTGGACCAAAAAATCAGATGTCCAGCAGCAGTGAGAGCGCTGACCAGACCAGATGACATCATGCAGTGGTGAGAGCGCTGACCAAGTACCTCAGTAGTGGGAGAGCTGAAGAAGTCTTCAGAATGCCTTTGATTGCGGATGAGACCCATGGAGGACCTGAGTGACTACCCTCGTACCCCCAGGTGCGAGGGAGAAGCTAAGCAAGTAATCCTGGGGGACCCAAGCCCCATTAAGAAATGTGTGCTGCTAAGTGTGAAATATTGAAGTCATCAGTCTGGGCTACTAACCCCATAAGAGACTGCCTAGTTCAAGTAATGGATGCATCTTATCTGTGGCCCAAATAGCTAAGTTGCAGGTGCAGCAAGATGCTGGGCTTAGTGAATCATATAAATGTGTAGCTATGGGTTAGAGTCCTGCCATCGAGGAGCTGTCTGCCAAGACACACTTGCCACTTCATGAGACAGGAGGCCCTAGGGCATATTAATGTCTAAGATACCTTAAAGAGAATGTACCTGTGTCTGCACAGAATTTCGTCTAAGAGCGGTTGGTATATGTGTTAAATGGCTAGACGTGCTGGATAGGACTCCGCTTGTGGATAATGTTCTTGGTACATAGAATGTACTGGATGTGACTGCCTGTGACTAAAGTATGGGATGCTTGATGAAAGTATTGTTGTCCACTTACTCTGGATGGATGCCTTTTGGTATATAAAGTACTGGATGTGACCGTATTTGAATTGCATATAGGATGCTTGACAAAAGTATCACCCTTATTGCTTTGGATGGGACTTTCAAATATTGTGCTGAATGTTCTGGATGTAAGATCCACATGGTTTATTCTGGAATTTTCAGAAGTCTGCAAGTGCAGGGCAATCCCTGATTTGTCTGCAAGTGCAGGGCAATCCCTGCTTTGTCTGCTAAAGTGCAGGGCAATCCCTGCTGTGGTTGTAAATAGTAATTTGCTGCTTTACAAAAATCTGGTTCCAAGTTGCCCCCACCCTCAAATTAATAGCCGGCCACCTCAATCAGCTGCAGCTCCATCAGGCCTGCAACATGTTGGACTGTGGTATCTGTTTAACCAGTATGGTATGAGATTGCGGGGTTTCTGCTGTATCTGGGACTGGCACCAGTGTGGGTATTACTAATAATTATGTTTAACATCTGATTTATCAGCAGCTAGATAGTCAGGGCTCTGGATGTCTTAAGTCGAATGGTAAAATGTGATTCATGTCTGCCTGTTAATATGTAGCCACCCAGCTGGAAGGTTCACCAGCAAAATCCAAAATGATCTCTGTACATGTGTAAATACGGTAAGATAACCTCTACTCGTCCTGTTTCCCTTTCCTAGCTCCTTTATTCCCCCCAAAATAAATATCTTGTTGTTGTTTGAAATCCCGTGTGAGCATATTATTAGAGAAATCCTTTAATTCAAAATGTTGAAATGTGGGGAACTGTATCTTGGGGCATGTCTGGGGAAGGTAACTGGTCATCATGGGTGGTATAGCAGCTCAGGGGGCTACACCCAGCACCATCTCACCCACATAAAGCACCCTGAGTGGAGGCACTGCGCAAAGGTTTTAAAAAATGTTATAAGTTAGTGAACCCAACCCCCTTAGCCTATGTCCAGGGTAGAAGGCAGGGGTGTAACACTGGGGGGTGGTGCCACCCAGGGGTTACACTGGTAATAAAGGGGATAGTATACTGGTTGTGAGGTTGCAGAGAAGAACAACAAAGATGGCAAGAGAGATGGAGAATATGACATATGAAGACAGACTGAAGAAACTGGGAATGTAGGCTATGGAAAGGAGGAGGGTGTGGGGAGGGGTGTACATGTTACAAATGCACAGAACAGGCAATTTCCTACTTTCTCAAAGAAACTCTCCCACCCATCTCCCTTAAAACACACACAATCACAAAGCCCGGGGGGGAGGACTGGTAGAATGTTGTTATCCCCATCATAAATGATGCCAGCATCATGATCAGGCAAGACTCTTGCCATCAAGCTAGCACATAATGAGTTTTCCTAGGATTACATACAGGCAAGCCAAGGAACATATGCAGGACAACACACAATCGAAAAATACAATAAAATCAAAGTCAGGGCAATATGGTAAAAAGGCTACAGAGCATAGCACAATGCATGACCATACAAAGAGAAATCTGAACTCAGAAATTCATACAATTAACACAATAAATAGATACATTCTTACCATATACACAAACATACAATTTTCTTGACAGCATTACAAGTCACAATTTGATATCTGTACCTCACACGACTGCACCAATAAAACATATTATTAAACCTTGCACAGAGATCCTGTTTTGTGGTTGGTCAGTTGACCATCACATAGCATTCAAAAGCTAGGCACTATTGACCACTCTCCTCCCTAAAATTGATCAATAGTTCTTAGCAACAGGCAATAGTTACACAAATTATTGCCCACTACACTTGCTCTTGCATTCCATTGATCCAAACAAAAATGGCACCAGTTTTACATTTATCAGCTCTACTCCATGGTGCCTCTGCCTCCTCCCTTAAACATTTCCCCTGTCCTTCCACCTAACCCCACTCCTCATTTCAAAAGAAAAACAAGCATTTGTCAATGCCAAAAGTTTGCTGTGAGTAGAGATAAGGAAATGTGTGAGAGTGTAGTAGTGCAGGAAGAGTTTTATTGATAATGAGCAATAGAAAGTTGTATGACAGCTGTACTGTTCATGAGGTGGTGTGATAAAAAGACTATATTGAAAACTTGGAGTGAAAATATTGAAAATGATCAAAGTTACACAAGTGTATAGAAAATTGTGAACGACCGGGTGTAACTAGATCATTTTTTGGAGGTGTGTCACCACATTTTCCACATGGCCTTTTTGGTATCCCACCTCATGAAGAGTGCCACTGTCATTTAGTTTACTCGTGACGAAAGGTGATTTTGCAGAGTGACTGCGCCATTCTGCGCCACAGGTGCAAAAACACATTTCAGGCAGGATGCAAAAAAGTTACAGCTGTACTGTTCATAAGGAAGTGTGAAAAAATGGCAATGTTGAAAATCTGGTGTGAAAATATTAAAAACTGGCAAAGATATAAGCGTGCACAGAAACTAAGCAACGCACACTCATAACGCAGGTATTTTGTGGAATTTTTTAACCAGATTTAAACATGGCCTTTTTGGGACCTCCCCTCATGAACAGTAGCACTGTGATTTTGTTAATCCATCCCAAAAGTTGATTTTGCGCACCAACTGCACCATTCTGGGCCACAAGTACGAAAACACATTTTGGGCAGGATGTGAAAAATGACAGCTGTACTGTTTATAAGGAGATATGAAAACCTGGAGTGAAAATATTAAAAATTAGCGAAGTTATGAGCGATGCGCAAAGCTTACTGGCAGCACACTGGTAATGCGGCATTTTGGGAATTTTTTCTCCAAATTTGCAACATGAGCTTTTTGGGACCCCACCTCATGAACAGTGGCACTGTCATTTTGGTAATCAGTCCTGAAAGGTGATTCTGCACAGTGACAGTGAAATCATCTTTCAGGACGGAAAAACAAAATGACACTGACATTTTCATGAGGTGGGGTCCCAAGAAACCCATGTTAAAAATTTGGGGCCAAAATTCCTAAAAATGACTGAGATATCAACCTAAGTTTACCCCCCCATTGAGTCCCATTATACAGGCTTTCCCGATTCCTCAGTTCCTAGTTCAGATTTGAAGAGTGTAGACGTATCCTGGGCCAGTGAAGATCGTGCCTCCCAACCTCTGGAAGGTAAGTATGGGTGAGGGGGGTGCGGGAGGTGGGTGCAGAGGGAGGTTTGGGGAGGAGAAGGGGACTGTGGAGATGACGCTGGAAGGTTATTCCTTTACAGGTAAAATAAAAAAGACTTGGTGGACATTTTTTTATTTTACGAGGATTAAAAAAACATTTAGGCACACTGGGGTGAGCTCCCGTGTGCCACAATAGTGTGGTGGAGACGCCATTACGACACGGGATTGGGCACCCCGTTATCGGCTAACAATATAGATGGGTTGGCACATCCGACATCAGGAGTGGGCATCCTAGTGTTGGAAAAGGGAAATTGTTTAACCAGGAAAGACACATTAAGGGGCTGCAGAGAATGAGGAAATTGTTTAAGCAGGAAAGACACACTGAGCTGCAGGGACCAGGGAAATTGTTTAACCAGGAAAGACACACTATGGGGCTGCAGAGACCGGGGAAATTGTTTAACCAGGAAAGACACACTGAGCTGCAGCTAAAGGGCTCACATTTCAAAGGACAGAGCTGCGCATAGCATCAGCTCTGTCCTTTGAAATGTTTGACGAGACCAGCCCCTCAGCAAACCAGTGTCATCAGGACACTGCCTACTGATTTACTGGCCACAGACTGGCCCCTGCAGCACCGCTGGTTATTGGGCTGGCACCCCTCACACCCCTGTTTAGCAAGTCTCATATTAACAAGTTCATTTGCGCTTGCGCACTTGACGAACTTAAAAATGTTTTTTTCCTGGTAATCTAGTGTTGCCCCCCCTCCTCATCTGAGTAACCTTCCTACTCTACAAGATCACAGAGACCCCGAATCCATGGTCAATGGTTCCCCCCAGCTCACCTCGATGACCAACTGCCATCTCAGGCAGCCAGGCTCATGTAGAGCGAGGAAGTTACTCAGGAGCGGGAAGAGGTATGATACTAGACTACCAAGAAAAAAATGTTTTTAAGATTTAATAAAACAGATATTGATTGGATTGTTTCAGTCAATAGTGTAAAACCAAAACCCTCACAATTACGTTTTATTTTACTGACAGCAGTCATGCTGCCCTCAGCCTTTGGTAATGGTGTAGAAGGGTATAAAGATATGTAGATATGTATATCTATACTCAGTAGGTATACACTGAAAGAGAGGCGGGCACGGGGAGAGATTATAGAAACCTTCAAGTATCTTAAGGGCATAAACAAAGTGCAAGTAGGTGACATCTTTTAGTATAGGAGGTGTACAAGGACGAGGGGCATGATATGAGATTGGAGAGAGGCAGAATAAAGGGGAATGTAAGGAAGTTTTTCTTCACAGAAAGGGTGGTAGATGCATGGAATAGCCTACAACAGGAAGACGTGGGAGCTAGTACAGTGGGGTGATTCAAACATGCATGGGATAGGCACAAGTGAACCCCAGAGGTGGATAGCAAAGGCTAAAGTCAGTGACCAAGTAGGGTCAGCGACCACTGATGCAGGCAGGGAATACGGGCGCACTGAGTAGACCTAGAGGTCCTTATCTGCCGTCAAACGCTATGTTACTATGCGATACATGTTACTGTGAGACACATTAGTGTCTGACATAATTTTTTTTAATCATCGCAGTAATAAAATATATATGAATGTCAATAAAAACTAAAACAACATTTTCAAATGTGCACATGAGGACTGTTTGTGTTTGAAAGAGGTCCTCACGCACAAGTAAATCAGAGTGCTGATTGGCTGAGTCAGCACCAACAATTTATTATCTAACATTATTAAACAAGAATGTTATTTGTCCCATAACACTGTTGCTAGTCTAATGCATGTAAAGGGATTAAAGTTAAGTCTGAAAAGCCCACGTTTACAACTAGCAGACATGCAAACTCACTTCTGAGATACAGCCATGATTTACTAGCATAAATCATGGTGACAGTATAGCCTGGGGGGTCAGAGTAACAAGTTGTGAATGAGCTTAGTACATCCAGCAGCTCTAGGTTTGAGTCCCACAACCTCCACTTGCATACTGTGTGATTCTGAGCAAGTATTTTAACCTCCCCAGTGCTCCCAGGTAGCCCCTGAAAATAGACCCTTTTGCCTAGTGGGCCTTACCTGGTTACCAAAGAATTAACAAAAAAAAATAAAATAATTCTGGTTGGACGATTTTAGTTTTTTTGCTGTAGAAAAAAATTAGCTTCAGTATTCTATATATTTTTCTTACAGTGGTGCAGTGACAGGTTACAAATGCTGATTTTATAACAATCTGTAAAATGGAGATAATGGAAACTTTGAAAATGACTGAAAACTTTAATACAGAGAAACTGGAGATACGTTGCTTTTTGCTCCTATCCTGATTATGGCATTACTTTACCACACACACCTGTCTTCTTCTCTCCAGGATCATTTCAGCAGTCAGATGGAAATGTACTCACAATAGTTAATTTCATATACTGTATTCTTTTTTTTTGCACCTTCATGGACCCCCTGGGCATCCCACTCCTTAAGGTCTCACAAGTTTCAAAGCCTGTTGGACTCAGCTCCCACTGCCACTCACGAGCTTACCCAAGGTCCTGCGACCATCCCAGCTCCAAAGTATCTCTATCCCCAGTGGATCCACTTCAGGGTACCAAGAGGGAAAAAACATCTAGTTAATGTATCTGCTGGGGTGATCATGCTGGTGAATGGACAGGCTCGGTGGCAGGTGAGGATGGGGAGCTGCCATCCAGCATGTTCAGCCAGGGCCATATTTTCCTTGTTCTCCTCTCCCTCTTCCATCACCCATGTGAGCACATCTGTGTCAATCTCCTGAAGTGGTGCTGGGCCAGGTGTTGTCACCCAGGCCACCAATGGAACCACTACCACCACCAGGTACTGCTCTACCCTCCCTGGCCCTCACTAACCATCTAACACACTGCCTGACAACCTCCATTGGATATATTATGATATCCCGACACTGGCTTGCCTGACACCCCATAGCCCGATACCAAAATCCCAAAATGGAAAATCCCAACAGTGAGATTTTGCCCGCTTTCCTTGTTTTAAGAGGCTCCTCACACCCCTTTAATTAGGATTACTAATCGGGGGCAAAATCTCACTGTCAGGATATTGTGTTTCGGGGTTTTGGCATCAGCTACAGGGTGTCAGGCAAGCGAGTCTGGGATAATGTAGTGATACCCCACCACTACTATCAGCATAAGCCTGAGGCATGAACCTGGGCTGGCAGCATGCTGAGTGGATGCCCCACCACGTGGCACCATTGAGCCATCATATATATTTATCAGTTTCATTGGTCTCAATTTTCAAAGGGTGACATAGGGTGCATTAAGCCCTGTGTCAAACCCATTTTGTGGCATAGCTGCACCAAACCCCTTTAGCGCAATTGCTCCTAATTTTAGTACATCGGGCACAGTTGTGACAGTTTCCTCATTTTACGGCAGCTTGCGGCAAAGATTTAGCTCAAGCCCCGTAAAAAGGGTCTCCCAAATAGCGCAAGTTAGATCAGGAAAAAGCTGGTGTAACTTGTGGCATTTGGTGCTCGGGATTGAAAATCTCAATCATTGGATAGGAGAATGCTTCAAGTCCCATGCGCCAAACAATTGGCACACCAAGGGATTGCGGCATTCTCAGGGCTTTGAAAATCTAGCCCCTTGTTTTTATAGTAAGTTCTACATTACACATTGTTTTCAGAATATTTGTATTACTACCACTTGCCTTGTGGAACTTTATGAAAACAAGACTTTTGTTGAAGAGAGTTATGTTCTGAATACGTTCTAATTAATTAATTACATCTGCTTATAGAGGGTAAGGATTTTATTTTATTTTTTATATTATTTATTTAGGGATTCGGATCATAACTTTGAGCTCAGAGCTCTTTTACAAAGGTTCCACATCAAAGAGTGACAATGACAACGATAAAGAACAGTTTATATACAATACATGAATAGTAGGTTGCTAGTATACAATAAGGTTACAATGTCATTCATAGTACCAATGGTGATAGTACAGCGTCAAGAGCATTCAACTAGGGTAAAGGACAGTGTTTATATGAAGTGAAGGAGATAAAGAGGTATAACACCTAGTGTGAGAGTCTGCAGAGGAGTCAAGGTGAGGGGGAGGGGAGGCCGGGAGGGGGAAGTTGGCGGCCAAAAGAAGTGGCTTTGTCTAGGAGGTTGGGAAGTAGTGGTAGTAGGCTGGTTATGAGGTTGACCCAGTGGGGAAGAAGGCACAGGGGGGAGAGGAAGACACAGGGATAGGGCAAGGGGGAAGAGTGGGGACAAAAGGAAGGGGAAGGAGAGTGTGGGTGAGTGGGCAGTATGGGTGTTAGACTTCTAGTGGCAGTCACAAACTGTTCTAGTAAGAAGGTGTTGCTTTAGGCCATTTTTTAATTGCGAGATGCATTGGGAGTTTAGAATGTGCACTGGGATTTCATTGAGTCATTGGGGGGCCCTATAGCTGAAATCACACTGTCCTTGCACAGTTCGACGGAAAGGTGTTGACGGGGACCCCCTCATCCTGCCTCTGGTGGTATAACTGGTAGCAATCGGTGTTAGGATGCTAGAAATGCATGGGGGGTTTTACCCATTAGTGCCTTTTTTCCAAGGAGACATGTTTGGAATATAATCCTGTTATTTACTGGCATCCAATTTGTCTGTTCGTATAAGGAGCAGATGTGGGTATTTCGATCTGCAGCCATTGTGAGCCTACATGCCTTGTTGAAGGCAATGTGAATCCCTTTAATGCAGTGTCTGTTGCTGCACCATAGACAAGGCCCCTACTTTTCTGTGGCACAGTGGGACCAAGTTCTGCGGCAAGACTACCATTTGCTGCAGAACTTCTGCAGCAGTAGTTTGTAATTTCTGCAGAAGTTCTGCGGCACTAACAAACTACCACATCACAGTGTCAGCTTGTCATCCTGACTTCACTTTCATGGCAATGGTTATAGCAATCAGGATGGTGGAAAGCACAGTAACACTAGTTCAAAAAATAACAGACTTATAGAAATAATTTTTTTGCCTAAAAAGGCAAAACAAATGTCTCTCCCTTAAGGTCCTAGCCTATTGCATAAATGACATATGTAGAGTGGACCATATGTGATAAATAAGGTAGCTATCTATCCCACTAATGAGGTTCCCACTGTGTATCACTTACATATTTATATGCAATCTGTAACATACATACAAATATGTGTGTGTTTGTGTGTGTATGTATAGTGAGAGAGACAGAGATACTGTATGTGTGCATATATATATTTTTTAATTTCCATGAAATTGCATCCTCATTCATACAGGTCCCATTGGAAATGGAATAAACGGAATAGAGGAGTTACTGTAAAACTCATTTTTCATGTCAACCTGCTTCCCCAGACACACTACATAACACCATCAGGCCATGACATGTATGTGAACCGATTGTGAGATAGAGCTCTCCAGCTCATCACAATGTGTCTACTGTGTGAGAACACTGCACCATACCTTCCCAGGCTCCAAGCAGTGATGTGTTCCACCAATCCTTGTGCTGCCCAGCCAGCTCCCAGAGCTAATTTCTGAACCTGTGTTGCTGGCACGGAAACACAGCATGCTTCCCTTTGGCCCAAAAGCTGTCCCTGCACACAACATTTCTCCATAACATTTAGGCGAGTCTGTTAACCAATGACAATACGTAATCAATAACCCTGGTAAAAATGTATACAGTGCAATTATTTATTTAACAGGTCTATTCTTTCAACAGGTCTGCACATTATCATATTCCACTTTTCTGGGCATAATTACTTTATTATATTATAAAATGGCAGTTAAATTCATTTTACCAGTTATTCATTTTAGATGGCATCTCTATACCTTAAAGGCACAAATAAGTTTGGACAAAGTGAGGTATGGACTTAACAGGTCTGTGCCATTGACAAGGTTTTGTTTAAACTGGACCCGGTGCAATAATGTAAGACTGAAAATTGTATTAGGCTGTAGTGCAGGTTGTGCAAATATCACCATGCCTGATGTGCTCTGCCACCGTCTCTGGCAGTGGGAGCTGTAGTAGGTAAGTGACTGTTCATATCTGTTGCAGAATGCAGCCATTCCATTAGCTAATGTATGATGTTACAGCAATAATAGCATCACATTCTGAGCATATAGGGGGGTTTGGATATAAAAAGAGGGGAAGGGAACCAGATTCTATGGATAAACAGAAATATTAATAAAAAAGCACCAAGAAGAGTGCATTCTGCGGTAGATTGCAAGTTCTGTGCAAAATTCTGCGGCCGAAGAATTCTAGGGGCCTTGACCATAGACCACCAATCCATAGTTGATGGTAGAAAGGATGGAGCTGGAGACTGAAAGACAGAGGGCCTCAGGTGTGAGATACTTTTTATGCCTATAGAGTACACCCAGCTTGGTGTTCACTGCCTTTACCAATGTGTCGATGTGTTATGTGAAGGTGAGGGAGTCATCAACGGTGATCCCCAGGTACTTGAAGGAGTGAACTTGTTCTAGTGGCTCACTGACTTTATTGGAGATGGTGAGGGGTGGGAGCTTCTTTTTGTGCTGTGGGCTGGCTGTGAGCATCACCTTGGCCTTTTTGCAGTTTAATAGAAGTTTATGCTACAGAACCAGTCTTCCAGCTTGCAGAATGATGCCTGCAGCTCGGAATGGAGGGCGACTATTGATGAACTGCTGGTGAGAAGTACAGCGACATCTGTGTAAAGTATCAGTTTAGTGTCACAGGCTTCAGGAAGATTATTTCGGAAGAGGCTGAATAGTAAGGGCCCCAGTATTGACCCCTGTGGGAACCCTAAAGATACCTCGTTGGAGTTAGATACTGTGTGTCCAATTTTTACACGTTGACTTCTGTGTGTCAGGTAGTCCTTGAACCAACAGATGACAGTGGTTGCAACCCCCAGGTTCTGTAGTTGAGTCAGGAGGAAAGAGTGATTGACAGTGTCGCAGGTTTTGGTGAGGTCTATGAAGACTGACCCCACCAGTTTTCCTTTGTGTAGCGCCTTGTGCAAGTAGTCAGTGTAGTCCAGCAAACCAGTGGAGGTGCTATGATTCTGCCTGAAGCCATGTTGGTTGGGACATAATAGGTTGTATTTTTTGAGGTAATCTGTGAGTTGGGTGGCCACAATCTTTTCCAGGGCTTTAGATAAGGGCAAGAGGATCCATATTAGCCTATAGTTGGCGGTGCATGTCATATCACCGTTCTTGTACACCAGCATCACGAGAGCCTGTTTCCAGATCCTGGGGAATTGTACAAGAGCCAGCGATTTATTAAATAGTTTTGTAACTGGCATGATGATGACATCCAGTGATAGGGATAGGAGTTTCATATCGACTCTGTCACTGCCCATTCTGGTCTTGCCCAGTATTTATTTATGTGTTTGTAAGCCTCCTTCACTAACACATTTTTGAAGTGGAAAGCAGAGGTTGAGCCTCCTTGAGGCATGCCGTTGGTTTGTTCCCCAGCAGGGTGCAGGTAGTTGGGGAGTAGCACTCCACTCAAGTCAGTAAACGCTGTGTTGATAGAATCCGCGATGTGCCGTGGGTCAGTAATTGTGGCATTGTTGATGTTGAGTGACAGGGGGATCTTCTTCTCATCCTTCCCAAGAAGGTTTTTGATGTTCTCTCAAAAACTCTTCCCATTACCCCAAGTTTTATTAAGCTGCTCCTTGTGGAAGTTGGCCTTTGCTTGGCAGATAAGGTTGGTGCAGTGGTTTCTTGCAGCTCTATAGCATTGGAAGTTGTGTTTGCTGCGAGAGGACCTGGCTTTTTCACAGAAGTTGTCTCTCTCCTTCATTTGGGTGAGGAGATCCCCTGTGATCCAGCCATTAACTTCACCCCAAATGTTTCTTTTCCTCAGTGTTGCAAAGATATCACAAATGTTGTTGAAGCCCTCTATAAAGTAACTTAGGGCCTGGTCAATATTAGGTGCATGATTGATGGGGGAACAGTCATGCTGGGAGAGGGCGGAGGAGAGGGCACCAAGCTTGCCCTTCAGCAAGACCCTACTTTTGATTATGATAGGTGGGGGCTTGCTCAGTTTGTTCGACCATGTGAAAGTGACTGGGGAGTGATCACTTAAGGTGTGTGGCAGGACCTTAAGCTCAGAGATCCAAGAAGGGGAACTTGAGAGGAGCCAGTCGAGGAGGGTGTCTTTTTCTGTTTTGTGGTTCTGCCTTGTTGGGCTGTCTACGAGTTGGGTCTGGTTGGAAGTAGCGACCATGTTCTTGAAAGGCGTGGATTCCTTGTTCTCCCAGTTGATATTAAAGTCGTCTGTTATGAGAAGCTCTGTGCCCTTAGGAAGGGTAGCAATTGTATCCAGTATTTTTGGAAGGCCAGCCCTGGCTTTAGTGGGTGGAAGATAAACTGAGGCTAAGATTAGAGATTTGCTGTGACGTCCGACCTGCGCTTTTATTGCTAGTAGTTCATGATCATCCTCAACTACGGTAACAGGGAGGACCGAGCAGCATAGGTAATCCCTGGCATAGTTGAGGACTTCTCCGCCTCTCTTGCCATACCTGTCTTTCCTGAAAGTTTAATATCCCAGTAGCCTCACTTCATTGTCTTTTATCTTGCTTGACAGCCAGGACTCTGTCAGACAGAGAATGTCAGGTGCATGGTGGGACATCCATGTTTGGAGTAGGTCAAACTTTGCTGTGAGGCTGCAGATGTTCAGTGCAGCTACCTTCAGGCCTTTACTCGTGTTTCACCCAGCATTAGACACTGGTGGTGGGCCTGGGTTGGCATGGAAGTTACCCGATAGAAGAAGAAGCATGAATATTATTTTCCTGGCTGAGAGGTTTCTGCTAAGGGTGGAGCATAACTTGTGCCTTCTGCTTTTGCAGCGAGAAAGGCAAGCGTTTACCGGGGTGATCTTTATAGGTGTGAAAATGGTAATGTTGTTGATAACTGTGGCAGGTGTCGGGGGCCCAGGGCTAGCAGGTGGGATGCAGTTAGTGGAAAGCTGGAGCTCCAGCGACATAGCTGGCATGGGGGTGCCACAGAGTCCATTGTTGTCAAGAGGATATCATATCTGTGTGGGTGAAGCTAATTTAACCCTCCAGTTCAGGAAAACTGACTAGGGGGCCCAGCTATTTATTCATTTAGTTAGATGTGGGTTGAGTGAATTACTTTCAGCCTGTCATTTAAAGACTGAGACAGGCAACAAATTATACACCAGGTGGAATACAGTAAGACAATAAATGTCATCATAAACAGGCAGGAATACAAGGCAGGCAATAAATTAAGGTCAACAGGTACTAGAAGTTAGAGAACGAAGATGCAGACTCTGTGACTATAAAGTGCATTTTTACAGTGATGTAGGTCACTGATGTCCTTTACAGTGACTGGAAGTGAGTCATAGCTGCAAGACACATTACGATCAAAGGGTTTAGGCTAATTAAAGTCACTGATTCCAAGAAAGCTTTCCTCAGAGTTGTTTACAGTCAGGCACAGTCCAGCCTACTGGATCAGCACACTGATAAAAGTGCAGCAAAGTGAGCCTGCTATTGAACATGGGAAAATAGATGTAGAGAGACAAAGTAAGATGAGATGAATCGCATTCCCCTCCCCATTACTCTATTAACATCAATAACCTAAAATGCCTTGCCCCTTCAGGTATCAATAACATACTCTGCACTCAACCTGATAATCAGTTTACCAACCCTATTACTCTTTAGGTGAAAAAAATGTCCTTCTGTTCCTACAATCTCCCCTTTACTGTAACTTGTGTAACCAGCCTCTTTCCTTTGCCAGCTTGAACTCGGGGGAGGAAGGGCTGCCTGGAGACAGGATGTCTGGATGTTCGTGCTGTGAGTGGCCTGACTGAGCCAAGAGTGGGAAACTGCAGCTTGAATATGCATGATTTCTACTCTTCCCCAATAAACTTATGTTTGGGGAAGGCATCAGGGCATTGTTGATGGGGCTGAACCAAGGAGAGAGAGAAAGAGAGCGAGAACAGCAGTCCAGCCACTCTGGCTGCAACTGGGATGAAAGGTCTGTGGTCCCAGTGATGGTGGCAAGGTGCCTGGGAACAGGTGGCACTGGTCCCCTAATGCCTAATCTCTAGAAAAGGATACCATCAGGAGTAACAAGACAGTTGGAGACCCAGGAAATTCACCTCAAGAGGAGCGAAGACAATGAGCACCCAAAAGGCATACTGGGAAAGTGGTGGGCCACCCCTTAAGGGAGGTCTCCATAACCCATGCGGGTTCACTCCCACTGGTAATAGAAGGAAATGGGAAAAGTCAGTCAGTGTTCGGAGCAAACTGTAAGCTCGCCATGCTCTTTGTGTGTGAAAAATCCTAGGCAGCTTGAATAAGAACCCCTGGCAGGTGCCAAATGAAGGGGCATCAGGTAGGAGAGGCTGGCAAGGGTTGGGGTCAGTAACTCCCTGGGACGGGGCCAGGCATGGGTGTCTGTTTTTTTGGTCCATTAGGGCTATCAGTGCAGTGTCCAAGGTAGGCACACACAGCCAGATCAACCATGTGTTATGCACTTTGTAGTGATACCATATGCTGATATGTTTTCATATTTATTGCCCTTCTGGGCACATTGAGACATTTTTATTTATTTCTTTAAAATTTGTTAACCAGAAAATGCACTGAGCTGAGGCTCATTTCCAGGTGCTACCTGGGGACATGATTAATATCACATACAATAGTTGAAAATACATCATTTATACAGGAGGCTGGGTAATACATTAAATTAAGGCTAATACATATTTATAACAATAAATGCAATTTTAGTAAATAGTAGGAATCCATGAGACCTAGAGGAGTGAAGAAGGAATTATAGCTATGGGGAGTGAGAAAGGAGAGGAGGACTATAATGAGGCTGCGTCATGAGGGAGGGAGGTAGGGAGGGGTTTGGAGCTGTGAGGGGTGATGGTGGGGAGGAGAGGGTGGAGGACAGGTGCATGGGGGTGGGAGATTGTTCTAATGTGGCATTTGAAGGCTGGGAGGGATGGAAATCCTGGAGGCTAAGGTAGTTGATTCCACAGATGTGGAAGGTGGTAAGAGAAAGCGGAGACTCTAGCCGAGGTTCGCCGGTGAGGGATGGAGATGGAGTGGGGGTGCCAGGATCTTAGGGGGTAAACAGGGATGGAAGCAGAAGAGAGGAGTGAGGAGAGGCAAGGGGGGAGAAGGTTGAGCCAGTATTTTGCCATAAAAGTTACAGAATGAATGTGCCACCTGTGGGAGAGAGGAGCAAAATTTAGCGAGGATAGAACAGTACAGTGATAGGTACTTGGAGGGGAGTTAGTGGCGAATCTGCAAAAAGAGTTGAGAAAGGTGTCGAGTTTGGAGAGTGAGGAGGCAGGAGCAGAAGCATAGATAATGTCCCCATAGTTGAAGATATAGAGGATAGTCTTTTGAACTAGGTCACAGCGGACGTGTAATGGGATAGCGTGCTTTTTACAATAGAGCACTCCTAGCTTTGGGCATAATTTTGAGCAAACTGAGTCAATATGGGTGGTGAAGTTGAGGTGCTGGTCAAGCCAGAGGCCTAGGTATTTTTATGAGGTGATGGTATCGAGGGTGGAGGTATCTGTGACGGTGAACATCAGGGAGGAGGGGAACCTGGCCAGCTTTTGTGGGAAGCCAAACACCATGGAGACAGTTTTTTCAGTGTTCAGTTTTAAGGAGTAGTCTTTGAACTATGTTAGTACGCGGTTGAAGTCAGACTGGAGGAAAAGCTGTATTGAGTCGGCAGTGGGCCTAGATGTGTAGAGGATGGTGTCATCCACATAGAGGTGAACATTAGAATGGGAACAGACTGAGGGGAGGTCATTTTTAAATACAGAAAAGAAGATGGGGCTGAGGATGGATCCCTGGAGGACACCAGAGAGGATGGGGAGAGGAGGGGATGTCAAGTTACCTACAATAACAGACTGATACTGGTCACAGAGGTAGGATTTGAATCAGTGGACATTGGAGGAGGCGAGGCTGGCCAAGAGTAATTTCTGGAGGAGGAGTGAATGGGAAACAGAATCAAAAACCTTGGCAAGATCGATAAATATTGCAGATGTAAGGTGGCCTTTGTCTATTGCCATTTGGATAGAATCAGTGACATGGAATAGTAAAGAAGTTGAGGAATGGTTTTTCCTGAAACCTGACTGGTAATCAGAGAAAAATTAGTAGAGGTGAGAAACTCAGTCAGTCTTGAGAGGACTAAGGTTTCCTGGAGTTTTGCCAATGAGGGGAGCAGGGAAATAGGATGATAATTTCCAGGGAATGGTGGAGCTCCTCCTTTGAGAAGTGGGATAACATTGACCAGTTTCCATTGACTTGGGACAGAGTTGGTGAGGAAGGAGAGATTTATTATGTAGGAAAGAGGGGAGGCAATGGTCAAGGCCCCTAGAATTCTGTGGCCGCAGAATTTTGCGCAGAACTTGCAATCTACCGCAGAACTTCTGAGGTGCCACAGAATTCACTCTTCTTGGTGATTTTTTATTAATATTTCTGTTTATACATAGAATCTGGTTCCCTTCCCCTCTTTTTATATCCAAACCCCCCTATATGTTCAGAAAGTGATGTTATCATTGCTATAACATCATTCATTAGCTAATGAAATGGGCTGCATTCTGCAACAGAAAGGAACAGTCACTTATCTACCACAGCTCCCACTGCCAGAGACGGTGGCACAGCACATCATGCATGGTGATATTTGCTCAACCTGCACTACAGCCTAATACAATTTTCAGTCTTACATTGTTGCACTAGGGCCAACTTAAACAAAACCTTGTCAATAGCACAGGCCTGTTAAGTCCATACCTCACTTTATACAAACCTATTTGTGCCTTTAAGGTATAGAGATGCAATCTGAAATGAATAACTGGTAAAATGAATTTAACTGTCTACATTTTTAAGAAAAATAAAGTAATTATGCCCAGAAAAGTGAAATATAATAATGTGTAGACCTGTTAAATAAATAATTGCACTGTATGCATTTTTGCCAGGGTTATTGATTACATATTGCCATTGGTTGATAGAATCCCCTAAAAGTTATTGAGAAATATTGTGTGCAGGGACAGCTGTTGGGCCAGAGGGTAGCATGCTGTGTTTCCGTGCTGGCAACTCAGTTTCAAAGATTAGCTCTGGGAGCTGGCTGGGCAGTACAAGGACTGGTGGAACACATCACTGCTCAGAGCCTGGGAAGGTATGGTGCAGTGTTCTGTCACATGGTGGACACATTGTGATAGGCCAGAGAGCTGTATCTCACAATTGGTTCAGATGCATGTCATGGCCTGAAGGTGTTACGCAATGTGTCAGGGAAAGCAGGTTGACATGAAAAATGAGTTTTGCAGTAACTCCTTTATTCCATTTCCAATGGGACCTGTATGAATGAGGATGCAAGTTCATGGAAATAAAAATATATATATATATATATATATATATATACACACACACACACATATACACAGTATCTCTGTCTTTGTCATCACACACACACATATGCATATTTGTATGTATGTTACAGATTGCATATAAATATATAAGTGATACACAGTGGGAACCTCATGAGTGGTGTAGAAAGCACATACAAATATATGTGATAGACGGTGGAAACCTCATTAGTGGGATAGATAGCATGCATATAGAAATACCTTATTTATCACATAAGATCCTATCTGCATATGTCATTTATGCAACAGGCTAGGACCTTAAGGGAGAGACATTTGTTTTGCTTTTTTAGGCATAAAATTATTTTTATAAGTCTGTTATTTTTTGAAACAGTGTTACTGTGCTTTCCACCATCCTGATTGCTATAACCACTGCCATAAAAGTGAAGTCAGGATGACAAGCTGACACTGTGATGTGGTAGTTTGTTAGTGCCGCAGAAATTCCGCAGAAATTACAAACCACCGCCGAAGAAGTTCTGCGGCAAATGGTAGTCTTGCCGCAGAACTTGGTCCCACTGTGCCACAGAAAAGTAGGTGCCCTGGCAATGGTAGGGGCTGAAAGGTGCAGTAGCTTTGGGTGAAAACCATCAGGTCTGCACATTTTTAGATCAATGTTACAGAGAGCTTGATAGACTTCAAGGGAGGTCATAGGCTGGAGTATGAAAACAACGGAGGGGGGAGTAGGGAGGGACAGGATTGTCGGGTAGAGTGCAGGATATGGAGAATTTGTTAAAGATGTTGGCAATTAGGGCTGGGTTAGAGACAGGGAAGCTGTTTTGCATTAGTGAGGGTGTATTTGCCTGGCTGGTGGGGTTGATGAGGGATTTGATAGTGCTCCAAAAGGATGAGGGGTCAGGGAAGGATGGAGGGTTTGACCTAAAGTATTCAGTTTTGCTTTGGCAAATTTCTTTAGTGCAAGAGTTTCTTAGCTTGCGGTAGTGGTGGAGGTCAGGAATGGCTTTTGAGTATTTACATTTTAGCCAGTGCTGGCACAGCTTGCCCCCCAGGATTATGCTCATCCTACCTAGGGAGAGTTCTACTGCACAGCTGATCTTGGAAGCACCAGATCTCCAGGGAGCTTAGAAATCTGTAGGGTTGAAAGAGGCATAGCTCAAGGGTGGACCTGGATACTATAATTTTTTTCCCCATGTTGTGCTTTTCCCCCTCGGAGCTGGTAGGCAGGGCTCCACCCCTCCACCCCTTGGGCGCACATCCATCTATGGTCTGTGTCCCAACCATCAGGATCACAGTGGGGATCCGTCATGGAGCCTGCCAGCTCCATTTTTCCATTTTCTCCCCTTCCCTTGTTAAAGATATATATACGTGCACACTGTGGACCTGCAACACCCTCCCTTCAAGCCACCCTCAATCCTGCACTGACCCCAGGCCTCCACCCCGTGGCAGTCATGAGTCGGGAGCGACAATGTCCCTCCCCAGGAGAGGACAGCTGCCTCGGCAGCTCAATCCAGCTCCCCCCTCCTCTCAGCCAACTCCCAATGAACCAGGCTTGGTCCCGAATCCAAGTTGCCAGCGTGGCAGAGGTGTGGCATCCAGCACTTCAACTCTCAGCATCACCAGGCCAGCAGACCTGGATATTAATTTGGACATGACGTGGGCAACAGGCCCCACATCTGTGGTGGGAACTGTCGTAGAGGCATAGATCAGGAAACACAGGCAGACCAGGAGGAGTTTTCAAATTTGCAAGTAGCGTTTTATTATTATCAAAAATAATAACATGGAAAAATAAAATTGTACAGGATAACTCTTCTTAAAGGCAGTACAAACAAAAAATCCTTTATTTCAGTCTCTCTCTCTCTCTCTCTCTCTCCTCTCATTTTAAATTTCTATCTCTCTGTCTAACAAAACATTGCTCTTTTTTTTGCCATAGAGATTTTTATCCTCCTGAGCAGAACTGGGGGGGGGGGATTTGAGCCCTAACCCCGTGCATCGCTGGTTGTCCATTTACCTTTTCCGCTCATTCCTCCTTCTCCTTCCTCATACCACAGTGGCAGTGCAGACCATAGTGCCTCAGGCAGGGCTCACTAGCCCAGATCACCCATCCATTTTCCTCCTTATTTTTGCCCCAGAGCCACAGCAAACACAGAAGCACATGCATGTGGAGGTGCATATGGACTCCGGAACTGGTGTCCCAGCTCCACCCATTGGGCATACAGCCAGTCCCCAAGCATTGGTGCTACCACTAGACCTCCACCTGTGGCAGTCAAGAGCCAGGGAACTACACCTCCCCAATCCAGGAGAGGAGATCTCACAGGCGGATGCTCAATTCTCTCCCAACCTCCACACCCCCAGCTGACCCCTGGCAACCTGAGCTCATCACCAAACTCAGGTCACCGGCATGCGAGAGGTAAGGCACCAAGGTGCCTCAGCCCTCTGCACCACCAGGCTGGCTCACATTGCTCTCTTTTTTATATGATGTCTTTTCCTGGCAGTTTAAACTCTACCTTCTGTTATTGTAAGTTTCATCTCCTGTCTTTCACAAAGTGTATCAGAACTTGTCAATTTCTTTCCTGAGGGTAGCCTGAAGAGCACATCTAATCTCAACAGGTGCAACAAAATAATGCGTTTTGTCCCAGAGCTGGTTCCTTGTTGACAATTCTGCTAACAAGCTTATGGAGGCCAAAATGTATCTCAAGGTTAACACCCTGTGTTCCAGATTGTTATTTCTTCTAATAAACCCAAATAGCTTTCTGCAATCATTTCAGCAATATTATAGTGGCAAGATAGCACCACTAGAGATAGGGTTGAGCAGGGTTTTCTATGTTAAACCTCAAACTTTGCACTTTAATAGCTCTGCAACCATTCAACGGATTTGCGCGCAATTTTACATGCGTAGTCTGGGAGGTAGATCTCTTGACGTGCTAAGTTTCGATCCAGTTGGATGTGCTGATTCCTAGATCTGGATAGAAAACAAGTGAAAAATAACTGGAGTTATTTGCTGGGTTTCTTTGTCATCACCGAGCACCCAGACAGTTTGGAATTTTGATCTGAAATTTTCAGGGTAGAAAGGGCTTGGGCTACAGTGGTGTCTTTCACTGGTTTGGTGAAAAAATATGACTCTATTCCAAAGTTATAACATTTTAAAATTTCAGTTCTGCGCATGCTCAGTACAGTCTTTTGAATAGCTGCTTGGAACAAAAAATGAATTTCATCCATATGAAAAAGGATCCTTTTTTTCATATGGGGTAATCCTTTTTCATGAGGAAAAAAATCCTTTTCTGTATGGCCACCATCTTGTTTCCATTAAAAAAAATCAAAACCCACAAAAATGACATTCTGCACATACACCAACACATGTATCTTGCTCATCGGGACCCCGTTAGATGGATTCTGTATTTAGATTGTGGATAAATGACCCAGAAATGCCTTTTTTACACATAAAAATCCTTTTCGTGAGCCTTTTTTTTTTTTTTTTGTATGGCCATACAACAAAGGAATTCGCCCATATGAAAAAGGATCTCTTTATATGAAAAAAGAATTTGGACTTAGTGTTTTTTAGGTTTTTTTTTACAGTTCAGATCTGAAAGCCCAGGCGTGCTTCCCAGTGCTGAAGTGGCCCTGACTCCTGCTTTGGGCCAGCCGCCAACTCAAGGACTCCGCATCCCTGATCCTGCTGCCCATGATCTGAAAGCCCAGGTGGGCTCCTGGGTGCTGAAGCGGTCCCGCCTCCTGCTTTGGGCTGGCTGCCAACACAAGGACTCTGCATCCCTAATCCTGCTTCCCAAGATCTGAAAGCCCAGGCGGGATCCCTGATGCTGAAGTGGTCCCGACTCCTGTTTCGGGCTGGCCACCAACACAAGGTCTCCGCAGTCCTAATCCTGCTGCCCAAGATCTGAAAGCCCAGGTGGGCTCCCTGGTACTGAAGCGGTCCCTGCTCCTGCTTCGGGCTGGCTGCCAACACAAGGACTCCACATCCCTAATCCTGCTGCCCAAGATCTGAAAGCCCAGGTGGGCTCCCCAGTGCTGAAGCAGTCCTGGCTCCTGCTTCGGGCTGGCCACCAACACAAGGACTCTGCATCCCTAATCCTGCTGCCTAAGGTATGGTTCCAGCTCCAGGAAGCCCTAGGCCTAAAAGCCACAATAGATATTGGTTACCGAGTGCCCCTGCCGTTGCACCATTGGCCCGGCAGGCTTCTCAGAACTTTTAAAGTTTTTTGGTGCTCTCTGTGCTTTTGATGAACTACCGCACTGTTTATTGAGACTACAGTTTAGTACTCGGTGCAAACACTGTCTGATTTTCCTGTTTATTGAGACTACAGTTTAGTACACGGTACAAACACTGTCTGACTTTTTTGACCAACTGTGGACTTGTTATGACTAACTAATTCATTTTGGCTGTATGATGTAATGATAGCCTTCTTAGTAATTAATATTACATATAGTTTAAGTATTTACTGCCATTTAATTATTGTGCATTTTTTAGTAATTAATATTACATATAGTTTTAAGTGACTACTGCCATTAATTACTGTGCATTTGATTGACTGGTAAATTCAAGCTGCCTGTTTGCTGATGACCATCTTGAAATAAGTATAGTTGTTTAAGTTCTCAGTCTTTCTGCCTTCATCTGCTGTAAGTTTTTGATCTTGGCCCCCGTCTTTACCCACTGCACCTACCAGCACTAGCACTGGCTCCCTGCATAGATACTTATTTCCTTTGATTAACTCCAACAAATTGCACCCTGACTGTGGCTTCTTTAATGCTTATTTGCTGAAGAAAGCAGCTAGAAAAGCAGCACTTTCCACCCCGCCACTGGCCCGTTGCCCCATAAAGCAACTGCCTTATCTCCCTCAGCCAGTGTTTCCCCGTGTGGTATTTAAATTTTCCTCGCATGGTACTACTGACTAATTGTAGACTGGCTATGCATACCAACTGATATAATCAGAGCTCCAAGTGTACTGTCTCACTGTTGCTTGTGAAGCAACCTGCTCTCCTCCACGTCTCTGCTCTGGTGCCATCTGCATCACCGGCACAGACACCCCCTTCCCTGTCTTTTCTCTTCGTTACACCCTGACTTGGCACCTTTCTAACCCCCTTCCCCTCCGCTTAGGCCCATTGGCAATAACGATACCTTGCATCTCCCTTCTAATCCCTCCCCCATTCAGCCTGCCTCTGCCTATATTTTAATCCATAGCTTCTCCCCTCTCTTTCTCAGATCTGAAAGCCCAGGCAGGCTCCCCAGTGCTTGAAGCGGTCCCGGCTCCTGCTTCAGGCTGGCTGCCAACACAAGGACTCTGCATCCCTAATCCTGCTGCCCAAGGTATGGTTCCAGCTTCAGGAAGCTTTTGACCTAAAAACTGCAATAGAGATTGATTACTGAGCACCCCTGTCATTGCGTCATTGGCCCAGCAGGCTTCTCAGAACTTTTAAAGTTTTTGGCGCTCTCGGTGCTTTTGCCAAACTGCTGCACTGTTTATTGAGACTACAGTTTAGTACTCTGTGCAGACACTGTCTGATTTTCCTGTTTATTGAGACTACAGTTTAGTACTCAGTACAAACACTGTCTGATTTTCAGCCTACCGCCCACCTGCCCCAGCAACTTTTAATTGCCCAAGCTATACTGTGAAGCTCCACCTCCAGTTTCCTACTGGCCCTAAACACTACGAATCTACCTTGCCCCAACCGCAACCGAATAATAAAGTGTTTGTCACAGCCTTTCCCTGGGTCAACTAAACAGTTCCCTAATAAAATGTATTCCCCACCTGCCCTACTACCTCAGTGCATCATGCTGTTGCTCCTGCTGCCAGGATGTTTAAGTGATGACAAGGCATCAGCAACACCCATGATTGGCAAGGACACCCTTCTAAATGTCTACACCACCATAACCTCTCCAAATAGTACCTTGTTTGATGCCAAAATATTCGGTGTGGGAAGCACCTCACCAGTCCACTGACTACACTGGCAATCCATGCTAGTACTGCTCCCTTGGCGCACCATAATACAGGGCACCTTAAGCCGGTGTCACTCTAATGGAAAAAAGCTAAATCTTGCCAGCTGGCTAATCAAGGAGCATGCTAAAAAGACTAATACTACTGCTGCTACTGATATCAGAAAACGTACATCCTAACCCTGGACGTCCAAAACACCCAGTCTACCCCTAAAATGACACCCTGAAAAAAGCAAGTTCACTTACAATTGTGTCAATGAATATATGCAGCATAATATTATACATCTACAACATAGATTATGCCATACTCTCCTGCTCAGCTATCCTATACGCTGATGATCTCATCCTCTACTCCAGCGCTGACAAAGTTAACATCATTAACAAAAACCTCTCCTTGGATTTCAGGAATGTGCAAACATGGCTAAATGCTAATAAGCTCATCCTCAACACAAAAAAGATCCAAGCCATGCTATTTGGCACTGCCCCCAAACTCAGGGCCTGTAAGGAACCCCTCCTAGTCCATGACTCTGGGGGGGGGTCTCTCATCGACTGTGTCACATCCTTCAAATACCTGGGAGTCCTCCTTGATAAATCCCTTGATTTCAGTCTGCACAGCCAGTCAACCTGTAAAGCCACAAATGCCAAACTTGGAATTGCCTATAAGACTTGTCACCTGCTAACACCATCTGCCAAATTGGCAATTTCCAAGGGTATTCTGCTTCCAGCACTGACATATGGTGTCTCCACTTTTGCTAATGCCCATAAGACTGCTCTCCATAAATGGGATGTCGCGTATACAACATATGTCAGTATGCCTCCTCTTCCCATTGCCTCAAGCACCACTGCACACTGTATAGCGACCTAGGCTGGCTCTCTCCAACTGCCTACCAACTATACTCCCTAGAGACCCTCACAGACTCTGTAATCCGTAGCAAACCCGTCCTCCTTGCAGCTCTATTTGTACCACAGACACTAACTCCCACCGGACTATGCTCGACAAACAAATTTCTACTTGTGCAAATTGTCTTACTTCAAAGGCTCTGGAGCATTTTACTGCACCCCCAGCCACCTGAATTCCTCCTCCTGCCCCAGAGCCAGGCTAACTCCCACCCAATCTTCAAAAAACCGATATCGCCACCTATCCCGGAACCCCTGCATGCTTTGATCCCACTAATGCCTCACAGCTAACCACCCTATTTCGCCCAAGACACTGCTGCACTTCTAAAAAAACTTTGCTATAAAATGTCTTTATAGCTGCCACTTAGCCCAGTTTCAGTTATTTGCATGTACTAATGTCACTTTTGTCATCTCTGCATAGCTATATGCATTATCTCGAGTACTGTCTGACTTGATCTGTATTCTAACCTACCTGCACTATATACTATGTACCTGTACTATATACTATGTATGATATAATCTCATCTCATTTTATGTATGCATTCTTCCGGGTCATGCCTGAAAATAGTCAACTTTGGCTAGCACACCTAACCCAGTTAACAAAAACTAAATAAATAATGCCCAAACTCAACAATCTTCAGGCATGAGTCAATCTGCATAATCCAGATGTCCTCTCGATAGTCAAACCTTGGTTATCTCCACAAATTCCGGACACTGCTATACTAATGCAGGGCTACAATGCATTCAGAAAAGACTGCCTGACCAAGTGTGATGGTAGATGTGCAGTCTACATACAGGATTCTTTGCAGGGTCTAATCGTGCCCATACCCAATATAGGTGACCACATCCAGATGTTGTCAACAAAACTGCTCCTTGGAGCACACAGTAAAGCACTTACTGTGCTGTCAGTCTGTATCCCACCTAAACATACCACAGCTAGTTTCAAAACACTGTTGGATCAGATAAGCAGTCAGTTCTTACAATCGGAAATAATAATGTTAGGTGACTTTAATATCAACTGGCTTTCCTTAGAAATCTCTGCCCTGAAGGAAGCGCTGTCATCTATCCACTTCTCATAACTCATTCAAGCTCCTACAAGACTGACCTACAAAACTGGGTCTGGTACCTTACTTGACTAGGTGCTCTCTAACAGACCAGAGCATATTACATATACTTCTGTTCTACCAGACTGTTTAAGTGATCATTCCCCAGTCATCTGTCAATGCGACAACAATTACCACAAGCCCCCTGCTAGAACCATTTCCAACAGGGTTCTCATTCATGGTCACCTAGAGCTTCTAAAAAAGGACCTTAGAAACCAGGACTGGTCCACAATCTATAATTCTGACAATGTGGATGAGTCACTGGTCCACTTTATTATTGTTTTCAATGCAATCTGCAATAAGCATGCACCAGTCAAAACAAGAAAAGTAAGGGGCCCCTACAATCCACGGATTACTCCTGAGCTTATTGAGCTCCTAAGAGCAAGGGACCACCTTTGGCAGAAGGCTAGGTCATCCGGTACTTAGCCCAACATCCAAAGGTACAAACAGGCTAGAAATGAGAGCACTCGAGCGGTCCGTTCGGCTAAAAGCCAATACTTTAAGAATGCACTCAGTAACAGCTGGAACAACAGCAAGTCATTCTGGAAGAACATTCAGGACGTCATGGGTAAGGACCCAAAATCTACTCCAAAAATGTTAACTGTGGATGGTACCCCTACCCTGGATCCTAAAGTCATCACTGACACCTTCAATAACGCCTTCTCAAATCTGAGTATTGCCCTCTCTTCTGATTTTTTCCTGCCATCTCACAGTGTGAGAGACCATTGGTTTACAGCCTCCTGCCCTGACCATCCACCACTCCATTTCAAAGCAATTTTGGAGTGTGAGACGAGTCATTACCTCAAAAAAGTGCTTCAGAAATCAAGATAGAGTGAGGACTCTCTGGATGTCAAATACATCAATCTTGTTGCATTTGAGGAGATCCTCTCTCCACTCACATGCATCATCTCTCTCTCTCTCTCTCTCTCTCTGCCACCTCAATTCCCTCAATGCTGGAAAATCGCATTGCTAAAGTGCATAAGAGTGGGGATCGGGCTCAGCATGAGAACTACCGCCCAATCTCCATCCTACTGCCGCTCTCAAAAGCCTCAGAGAGAATTGTGGCTGACCAGCTGGTTGACCACCTAGAAAAATACCAGTTGCAATGCTCCCAACAGCATGGTTTTAGGCAGGGGCACAGTACCACAACAGCCTTACTCGAATTACCCAGTTACATCCATAAATTCTTTAATCAAGGGCACTTGGTAGGAGTGAGTTTCATCGACCTAACCAAGGCCTTTGACACCGTTAATCATACCCTCCTTACTGAACAACTTACTGACATTGGACTCGCCGCAGGCCCCACTAAATGGTTCTCAAGCTACTTAAATAACCAGTCTCAGCAAGTGAAAATTGGGAGTACTCTCTCCGATACTAGACCAATACATTCAGGTGTCCCACAAGACTCCATTTTTGGGGCTACTTCTGGTCAGTATTTTTCTCAATAAGCTTCCTGCTACCCATTCCTGTAACATACTTAACACCCAGAGATGTAACATCCAGAGAAGTGAGCAGAGTGGTAAGGGCAGCAAAGGTGGCTAGGGAATGGAGGTTAGCGCAGGAGATCAAAGAAGGAGAAAAGGATTTCTTCAGATATATCAGAGAGAAGAGGAAGAGTAATGATCAAATTGTTAGGGTCAGAAGGGGAAGTGGGTAGGTTGAAAAGGGGGCTGAGCAGGCAGAAGTACTTAATGAATACTTCTGTTCAGTCTTCACCAAGGAGAGGGATGGGCCCATACCTGAGAGGTGGGGCAAGGTGGGAGAGGGTGGGGGAGAAGCAACCACGGATGGGGAAACCACAGTGGAAAGGGTGAGGTAGGGCCTTTATTCTCTGAAGGTGGACAAGGCACCTGTCCCAGACGGAGTTCACCCCAGGGTGCTGAGAGAGTTGGCAGAGTTCCTGGCAGGGCCATTGGTGGACCTGTTCAATACCTCTCTAAACTGGTGGTGCGTGCCCAGGGACTGGAGGGAAGCACATGTGGTACCTTTCCATAAGAGTGGGCCCAAGGATGAACCGGTGAACTACAAACTGGTGAGCCTTACTGCAATTGTGGGAAAACTGATGGAGACAATCCTCAAGAAAGACTGGTGCAATTTCTTGAGGATAACAATCTCCAGGACAGCAGGCAGCATGGGTTTGTCTTGGGCAGATCCTGCCAGATGAACTTGGTTGATTTTTATGACTGGGTTACGAGGGCACTGGACAGGGGACATGTGATGGATGTCCTCTACCTGGATTTCAGCAAGATCTTTGACTCGGTGCCATACGGTAGGCTGACCTGCAAGTTGAAGAGTCAGGGCGCAGGGAAGAAACTAGTCAGATGAGTTGAGAACTGGCTGCAGGGAATACAGCATACGGTAGTAGTGGAAGGAAGGCATCTGAACCCAGGGCAGTACCAAGTGGTGTACCACAGGGCTCAGCGCTGGAACTAGTTCTGTTTAACATTTTCATACCCAGCATTGCAGTAGGGATTAAGAGCAAGATCAGTCTCTGCACAGATGACACAAAGATTTGTGCCAAGGTAGATGGGGGGGGGGGGGCCAAAGTACTTCAGTAGGATTTGGCAAAACTGGAGGAATGGTCTCACACTTGGCAGCTTGGTTTCAATGCCAATAAGTGCAAAGTGATGCATTTAGGAGGCAAGAATCCAGGACACAATTACTGGCTGGAGGGTGTCCCATTAACAAAATCCAAGGAGGAGAAGGATCTGGGAGTGCTGGTATCCGGGGAGATGAACCACTCTGCTCAGTGCAGGAAGGCAGCAGCGAAGGCAAACAGGATGCTAGGGTGCATAGCAAGGGGGATTACTTCTAGGAGTGGGGAGATCATCTTGCCCCTGTACAGGTCCCTGGTAAGACCGCACCTAGAGTACTGCGTGCAATTCTGGTGCCCCTACTTGAAAAGGGACATCAAATTACTGGAGGAGGTACAGCACAGAGCAACAAAAATGATCCGGGGTTGGGTGACAGACAATATGAGGAGAGACTGAGAAAGATCAATCTGTATACCCTGGAGGAAAGAAGGGAGAAAGGAGATATGATTGAGACCTTCAAGTACCTGAAGGGTTTGAACAGAGTAGACACCAGGTGTATGTTCAATCTGAAGGGCAGAAGGGAAACCAGGGGACACTCTATGAAGTTGGAAGGGGGCAGGTTGAAGAGGGAACTGAGGAGGCACTATTTCACAGAAAGGGTGGAGGCAGGGTGGAACACTCCGCCAGAGGAAGTCGTATCACTGCAGAGTGTTGGGGGCTTCAAGAGGGGGTGGGACAGATTCAAGGGGAAGGTACAAACCGGGAGGGGGCGGGAGATGGGAGAGGGCATATGAGGGAGGGGGGCAGCTGCAGTCTAATGGACTGAAGTGCTGCACACTTGAGCAGACTAGACAGACCGAATGGCCTGTATCTGCTGGCAATTTCGTATGTTTGTATACTTCTCTATGCGGATGCGGCCATTATCTTCGCCAGTAATCCCAACTCTATTCATCTACAGAAACACCTCCAGAACGGTTTCACCACCACTGATAAATGGTTTTGAGAGAATAAACTTATTCTGAACTACAAAAAGACAAAGTTCATGCTGCTCTCAAGCACGCACAACAAACATAAGACCTTCCCCCTAACTATCAGTAATGATTCAAGTGCACCCCTGGAACTTGTTCAGCAGTTTAAATATCTGGGCATCCTCATGGATCCCACTTTATGCTACTCGCAGCATATTAATGCTGTCACTAAGGCAATAAACAAACGTAATGGGATGCTGCAGAGACATAAGCATAAGTTGACCAATGAGGCTCTAAGCCTGGCCATCCATAGCTCAGTCATCTCTCTTGCAGACTATGACCTAGTCATCTACGGTCTGCCACTGAAACAATGCTTCGACACATCAAAATGGCCTTGAACATAGCCTGTCGCTTTCTCACAGGCACCGAGCGCAGGACCCATACTTGCAATCTTTATACCAAGACAAACCTGCTGCCATTTGACAGCAAACGTAGATACCAAATCTGCCTTCTGGCCAAAAAAGTTAGCCTGGGAATGATGCCCCCGGTGTTCAATCTCTTCTCAATCCAGCTAGAAACCCTTGTAATACAAGAAGCTCCATTATACAAATGTTCAGAACCCCACAATGCTGCACGTCACAAGGTCAGAGGGCTTTTGCACATAGGGCCCCGCTCTGGTTCAGCACACTGGACCCTGACATCACTAGTGCTGCAGCGTTGGGCTTCTTTAAAAAAAGCTATGGCAGTCAGTCCTTTATTGCTGAGTCTTAATGTGACTGCTTCTACTAGAGCAGCACCTTAATGTCACATTGCACAATTCACACCCTAGACTTTACTCTGCACTTGACATAAACCTCAACTCTGCCTGTACCATACCCTTCAAATCATCCCTCCCACCTCACCCTCCTCCCTTTCCCTTCCCTGTCTCCTTGTTCGCCCCGTCGTCCACACCACCACATACTTTCCCCTCTCTCCCTTCCCTCCTCCCCTACACTACTTTTACCTGTCCACCCCGTAATCCTACCCCACATCCTTCCCACTCTCCCCCCCAATCCCACTGCGATGTTACCTCCCTGTAACTCTTCCTGA
Organism: Neoceratodus forsteri; assembly: GCA_016271365.2. Taxonomy (NCBI): domain Eukaryota; kingdom Metazoa; phylum Chordata; order Ceratodontiformes; family Ceratodontidae; genus Neoceratodus; species Neoceratodus forsteri. The sequence goes on from CM028135.1 coordinate 820,728,038, forward strand.
CTTAGGCACTGTGATTGCTCGCCAACTGAATGTCTTATTTCTTGTTTTCCCTATTTTGTCTAATGTTAGTGCTGTGCCTCTGAATGTACCAATTTCTGTACTAGTTATAGGCACCATTTGCACCATTTGGTAACAAATGTATTTAGGCCTGGAATCGCTTGCAATGTAACCTTGTTTCGTATTTGCCTTCCTCACAGTTATCTTATGACATGAAACCTATGTAAAGAGCTTTGCTCAAAGGTCTTAATTCCTAGATTTCAATAAACTATTTTTTTGTATGAAGGCATCCTTTTTCGTATGAAAGAAAAAAGCATACAAAAAAGGATCCCTTCACATGAAAAAAAGAACTGGAAAAAAACACTAAGTCCAAATCTTTTTTCATTTGAAGGGATCTGGGGACACATTTTCAAAAGGTTAGCATGGCACTAACTGGGTTTGTGCCACACTAACCTGGAATAGTGCTAGCTGTCGGGGGTGTGCCCCTATTCAAAGGACACATGTACGGGGCGCACCATCAACAGTGCCATCGCACAAAATATTGTGCTGCACCTATGCAAATGAGGGTTCCCACATGCATATATGAACATACGAACATAAGAAACTGCCAGCAGATAAAGGCTTATCGGTCTATTGAGTCTGCTTGATTATGAAGCTAATAACCCTTATACTGCAGCTGCCCCTCCACCCCCTCCTCCCCCCCTCCAGTGACCCCACCTACCCTGTCCCATCCCCTTTTAAAGCAGCCCACTGTATTACAGGATACCACCTCCTCAGGCAATACATTCTACCCCATCACCACCCTCTCCATAAAAAAGTGCCTCCTCATCTCCCTCCTGAACCTCCCCCCCCTCCAATCTCAGTCCAAACCCTTGGGTGTCCCTTCCCCTTCTTGACAGGAAAAGCCCCTCTCATATGGCAAATCCCCTAGCCTCTGGATCATTCTTGCTGCCCTGTGCTATGCCACCTCCAGTAACCTAATGTCCTTCCTCAGGTACGGTCTCCAGAACTGCATGCAGTATTCCAGGTGTAGTCTAACCAGTGACCTATACAGCAGCAAGATCACCTCCCCCCTCTTTGAGGCTATGTCTCTGGCAATACAATCCAGCATCCTGTTAGCCTTTGCAGCTGCCTTTCTACACTATGAGGAGTTGTTCATTGTGCTCCTTATGAGCACCCCCAGATCCTTCTCCTCCTCCATCTTGGCTAGTTGAATCCCCCCAGCCGGTAGCTCCTCCTTGAGTTCTTTGCTCCGAAATGCAGCACCTTGCATTTCTTGGCATTGAACCCCAGTTACCTAGTGTCCGACAAGGCCTCCAATTTTGCCAGATCATCTTGCAACCCCTGCCACCACTCTACATTATCCACTACCCATCTTGGTGTCATCTGCAAACAGACTGATCTTGCTCGTGATGCCTATTGAGGTGTCTGCTATGAAGATCCAAACAAAACTGGCCCCAGTACGGAGCCCTGTGGCACCCCACTTGTCACTGCCCTGGGTGATGAGAGCTCCCATCCCACCACCACCCTCTGCTGTCTCCCTTGCAGCCAATTCACTACCCATCCCTCCATTTTCTCCGCTGCCCGTGTTTTCCAGGTTACTACCTAGCCTCCCACGCGGCACTGAATCAAATCCCTTACTGAAGTCCAGGTACAGGACATCAACTGCATGGCCCCTATCTAACTGACTGGATACCTAATCATAGTACTCCACCAGGTTAGTCTGACAGGATCTGCCAGAGATAAACCCATGCTGCCTGCTGTCCTGCAGCCCATTAGCCTCTAGGAGGGAGACCAGCCTCTCCTTCGGTCAGGATTGTTTCATCAGTTCCCCCACGATCTACGTGAGGCTTACTGGTCTGCAGTTCCCCGGCTCATCCTTGGGTCCACTCTTGTGGAGGGGCACCATGTGGGCCACCTCCAGTCCTGTGGTACACTCCCTGAGTCCAGGGAGGCATTGAACAGGTCTGCCAGGGGTTTCGCCAGGACTTCAGCTAACTCCCTTAGCACCCTGGAGTGTATGCTCTCTGGCCCCAGTGTCTTGTCCACCCTCAATGCCCTTAAGCCCTGCAGTACCCTGTCCACTGGGATTTCCCTGTCTGTCTCCTCCTCCCCACCCATTCCCACCCCCCAATCCTCTTGGGTGTTGCTCCCTCATTCTCCTTAGTAAACACTGAGCAGAAGTACTTTTAATGCTTCTGTCTGTTCTGCCCCTGTATCCACCCACCTCCCATCCTTTTTGATCCTTACTATTTGGTCCTTGCCGTTCCTTTTCTCCCTGACGTACCTGAAGAAGTCCTTCTCCCCAGCATTAATGCCCTGTGCTAGCCTAAGTTCCCAGGATGCCTTGGCTGCTCTGACTGCCCTTGTCACCTCCTTTGACTCCTTCCGGTATTCCTCTCTGTCCTACCCTCTTCCTGTTCTTTTGTACCTTCTAAAGGTGGCCCATTTCTTTCTTACTTTCTCCATGACCCCCCTGCTCACCCAGCTTGGCTTCTTGGCCATAGCCCTCTTATTCTGGACCGTTGTACATGTTGTGGTTGCCTCCTTGATGCTCTGTTTAATGACTTCCTACCTCTGATTTGTGTCCGTGTCTGGAATGATCTTGGCCAGATACCCCTGTATTACTTCCCTCATCCTCCCAAAATCTGCCCTTCTAAAGTCTAACACCCTTGCGCCTGATTCCACTCCCTCTTTTCCCATGTATGTCTTGAACCGCACTAAGTGGTGAACACTCCCCGACATTGGTTCCTTCACCCTCAGCTCCCTCACAAACTCACCATTTGCCAGCATGAGGACAAGGGTGTTCCCTAGCCTGGTTGGCTCACTGATTATCTGCAATAGGAAGCTGTCCTGGAAGGCATCCAGAAGTACCTGCTCCCTCCTATTTGTGGTGGCTGGGGGATCCCAATCTACTACTGGCAGGCTGAAGTCCCCCACAGCCACCATACTGCCCCTTCTGCAGGTCCTCCTGCTCTGACCTGCTAGATCCCTGTCCAACTCCTCAGCCTGAGATGGTGGCCTGTACACCACTTCCATTCTGAGGGACCTGTTTTTGGAGTCCTGTAGCTGCACCCATAAAGACTCTGTGTTGCCTTCCTCCCCTTCCCCCCGACACACTTCAGACCTTCCCTCACATATAGCACCACCCCACCCCCTTTCCCTTTTACCATGTCCCTCCGAAATAACCTGCATCCTGGTACTGCTAGGTCCCAGCCATGGTTGTGGGTGGCCCATGTCTTGGTTATGGCTGCCACATCCACCTCCTCATCCACCATGAGAGCCTGCAGCTCTGCCATTTTATTCCCTAGACTCCTAGCGTTCAAGGTCACCACCCTCCACCCAGCTTCCTTCACCCCCTCCCTGCTGGCTCACCCTTATGTGACCCCCCCTCCTGACCTCTTCCTAAGTCCCCTAATGCCAGCATGGGGGTAAATATGTTCGGCTTCCCTGCCTGAGGATCCTGTCGGACCCATGCCCTCCTGCCACCCCCACTACTAGTTTAAATTCTCATTATTTGCTAAGTATTCCTCCAATATCTGTTTCAAGACCCTCCTTCCCTCCTAACTTAAGTGAAGCCTGTCCTTGGCGTACAGATCCTTGCCCACTCATGTCCTCCCCCCCCCAGCCCATAAACTTTGGCTAGGCACCATTCCCTTAGCCATGTGTTAAATTCATATGCAGCGCAGCACAATACTGAAAGTGCTCAGAACCGCTAAATGGCTGCCAGCAGTGGTGCAGTTTAATGCTTCTGAAACCCAGCTCTTAACAGTGCGCAAAAACCATCTGTCCACTGTCAAGGACTGGGTATCCTGGTGGTACAGCAGTCCCTCCCCTGCCCTGATCCCTGTCCTCATATAAATATAAATTCACATTGGTGGTTCAGCAGTCCCTCCTTAGCCCTGATCCCTCTCCCGGTAATTCTTTTATAATCCATGGTGGTCTAGTGGTCCCTCCCTAGCCCTGATCCCTTCCCCAGCAATCGTTTTATAATCCCAGGTGGTCTAGGGACTGTGGTAGGGCGCAGTATATGTGAGCAGTCATAAGAAAAAGATGTCTCACCATTCCTTGTAATTTTTCCAATTTTAATTAGTTCCTTTTTCAGACATCAATCACAACAGCATAATTCCAGCATGGCACAGTACTTTTTCCTTCTTACATTTCCATTCAGACAGCAGACATTACAACGAATGGCATAATCTTGAAATTTATAAATCTTCAATTTCAGAGCAGGAATTAACACAGTCTATCAAAACTCCTCAGAGCACTTTTCCACAGCATCCAGAGCATACCTCCAGGCCCACAGCAAAACAGAATCTGATCTCTCATCCCACACAGTCTAAATTTATACCCCAAAGGAGTCATGTGATTATTTAACTCCACCCCAACATATAATTATATACTTTAAAGCTTTATTTATTATGCTTTTATTTTATTTATAAGCACATCACCCCTTTAAATAATCTTAGTTAAACATTTTCAGTCCTATAAACAATTTAAACCCCTTTAATAATATTTTAAATATTAATTCTAACAATTGAAGGCACCTCCCCTTCCTATACCTAATATAAGAAATGCATTTGAGGCCGGCCAGCTCCTAAAAGAAAAAAGACGCCGGTAGGAACTGAACCCATGACCTCACAAACACCGCGAATATCTTCATCTCAAAGAAATCCCCGACTCAACTCCAAACCTCCTCACTTCACCTCCGGAAGGTTAGTTGAACTCAGAAGGCAAATAATACAACTGCTAGCATTCATTATAATTTAAATCTAACAATAATTAACTTTGCGATAGTGCGAATCTTCGCACCATCGAGAGGAAACGCAATGGCTTATCTCTGAAAGGCAAAGCCGTATTATCAGAGCAAAGAGAGGGTGTTTATCAAAATATATTCCTTTAGGTCTAGAAGGTTTAAGCTTATAGATGTACAAAACTAACTCGTGTACATACTAAGAACTCAAAAAGATGTCTCATTAGTATTTAATATAGCAAACCCCTGCACCTAAAGCTTGCCCCAACTCAGCCCTTTCAAACCATGCTGACGACCTTCAAACTAAATGAATTTCAGTTTCAACCTGTTACAATTTGTCCAATCTCACTGGTGTCACTTTCGTATCACACCAAATCCGCCACCGTTTGCTTCAGGAAAATTAGCTTTTCTTCTCTGCCACTCAGAAATCCCGCATTGGCTCCACCGCCAAAACGGAACCCAAAACAACCATCCCTCTCCACAAAACCACAAACCCAAGCGACCACAACTCAGCCCCACAAGTGGCAGCCCAAAACCAATGCAACTCTGCACATCCCCACAGAGCCCCTCACATCTACACCATCGAGAAGGGAACTCGGGACAGAAGCCAGGACCCACAAAATCAGAACCACAGAAACACAGCAGATAAGCATCCCACCCACACACTTTACCATAATAACAAAACAAACCAAGAGACGCCCAAATAATTCTCCCGATTTACCTATAGCATCGGGCGTAAAAGCGGCACTGATAAAGCAGTCCCAAGTCCACTCCATGCCTTCAATGTTCATCAACAATAGCACGACCCAAACGGACAGTGCGCACAGCCATAAAGTCTTTTCTATCAATGGCAGCACGATAACAACAATCTGCATTTGGACAATGACACACCCGCTCCAAAATCCACATGCACCCACACTAGAAAAACTCCAAATGGCTTTTGCTGTCTCGATTGCTGCTGCCATTCCTCAAAGTTAGAAGCCCTATCTAAAACCACGGGGAATCCAGAAAAACTGTCACGACAATATTCTTACATTAATCTAACAATTATTCTTCCATATATTATTTATGTTATTCATTCCATGTTTTAAATTAATATCATTAAGCAGCAGCTGCCTTTTACCCTAACGGACCTTGAAACAGCCCCTACTCAAACCAAACAGCCTAGCTGTGATACAATAAACATCATGACAGCACTTAAAGGAAAATAAATACGAGGCTTTCCAGAAGCCCTCCCAGTTTTATAAATATTATTTGGGGCTCTCTACCCTTCACAGGAGCACCCTGTGACAGGGACCACTAGACTACCAAGGATTATAAAAAAATTATCAGGGAAGGGATCGGGGCAGGGGATGGACTGCTGAACTGCCAATGTGAGCTTATATTTATATGGGGACAGGGACAGGGACTTGGCAGGGGCCCTGGCCCTGAGCATGCAGGCTAGGTGCTCACATGCAGATGAGCCCATAATGGGCATGCAAATGGCCCCTTAGCACTGTAAATGCCCAATTCCATCAGAAAATAAGCTGAGATGTATAGCGTATATGAAAATGGGGTGAGCATTAGGGTTGCCAACCCCAAGGTACACTCCACGCCTGATTTGTGAAGACACAGGAGCAGTAAAACCGTAATATTTTTTCCTGTTCCTGCTTGCAGGGTTGGGGTGGGGTGTTAGGGCTAGGAATTCCTAACACCACATTTCACTACTTTTATTACTTTAACCCTAAGTGGTGCATTAATGATGGTTTTTGGCATGAATAATTATATACTTTTGCAAACCAAGGGATCCCAGTGTCACATAAAGATTTACACATTTCTTAACCACTGAGAAGCAAGGGGAGAAAGAAAGAAAGAAAGAAAGAAAGAAAGAAAGAAAGAAAGAAAGAAAGAAAGAAACAGCAAGTAAAAGAAGAGAGATAACAGGGGAAATCATGGGCCCATCGGAGTGGCCAGTTCCCAAGTACCACAATAAAATTTGTTTGTGCAATCAGACAGGCAAGTGGCAGAACAGGAGAGAACAAAATAGACCTTTGCTTTTAATATTCTCTGCATAACAACGGTACAGGGTCCTATCCAACACTGGCACACACATCTTCCTTAAGCGGAAGCCTGTTTTGTTTTCTTCAAAAAAAAAAAAGGTTTCTGAAATCTTTTTTATTTCTCTTTTAATATTATTTTTAATATTTTATTTTTTTATATTAAATAAATTGTAATTAGTTACATTCAGTTTTAATATTTTGATTTACTATTTATTAATATTTAATTTTAATATTTCGCTTTTAATGTTACCTTGTAACATTTACAGTTGCACTATTCAGTTACATGCACTATCCCTTTTTTCATAACACCTTCTACAGCAAATATTTCAGTTAAGCACACACATTTTTTCAACCTTCTGAATTCTCAGTTCCTGAACCACATCTGGACAGAAAATCTGCATTGACATTCTCTTTACCAGATTTGTGCATCACTCTGTATTTAGGTACCACGTTGTGATTCTGGGATTTTTATCCTTCATTTGATTAAACCGACAGAGAGGATTGTTATATGTTATAAGTACAAAGTCAGCTCCTAGCAAATAAAACTTAAAGGACTCCATTGCACATTTCACAGCAAGGCATTCTTTTTCAATCGTGGAGTCATTTTTTCCTGTTGTGCAGTTTCCTACTGATATTCAGAATGGGATGTTCCTTCCCATCTATATTCTGACTCAGGACTGCTCCTAGGCCTACCTCTGATGCACTATCTGTAACATAAATTGTTTCTCAGAGTCTGAGCTTCTTAAAACATGGGCTGAACAAGATACAGCACTGATGGTCTGAAAAGCCTCATCACACTCTGCTTGACCATTTCACATTATCCAGGCAACATTTTTTTCATGAGTTCAGATCCAGAAACAAATGGTTTCATACCTTTTATTGGACCAACATAAGTGTAAAAACATTGTTTTCTTTTGTTACATCTATATTGGTCCAATAAAAAGTATCAAACCATTTGTTTCTGGATCTGTTCTTACCATCATCATCATCAATTTGTTTTTAAAACACACCCTTCCAGAGCTCAAGGAGCCCTTACAAATTAAAACACCATATACATATATATATATATATGCATGGACACATAACTTCAACATAATTAAAATAATCATAAAATCACTATATACCATTTTAACTCTTATTGGTGGCTTTCTAATAAAATACCTTCTTGTCATTATAGCACAGAAAAGGCTTGGTTAAATAGATGTGTTTTAAGGGATGCTTTAAAAGGGGTCCTTACAAGGACCAATAGGGCAACTAACTATTTTCATGAGTTCGGGGCCAACTTGGCCAAGCTGGGAGCAAATCTCTGGTAGTAATCAGCCAAACCTAAAAATAACCTTACAAGTTTCTTTGTTTTAGGGACAGGATTGTTAACTCCAGCTTCTATCTTGAAAATCCTTGGCTTTACTTCTCCAGTTCCAAAAATATAACCCAACTATCTGGTTTCCTGCATGCCTAATAAACTCTTGGTAGAATTAATGGTCAGATCTGCAATTTTTATAAAGTGGACAACTGCTCAGAAGCATAGGTGTTCCAGTTGGCTTTTTCAGTCTGGGCTGTATACCACAACATCATCCAGGTAACCAGCACAACAACCAGTACATCCATGTTCTGCTGGAATGTAGCGGGTGTGCCATGTAAACCAAACAGCATGGTGGTGAACTGGTAGAATCCAACTGGAGTGGAAAATGCAGATTTGTCTCTGGATTCTTTAGGGAATGTGCCAGTAACCTTTGCTGAGATCAAGGATACTAATGGACTTGGCACTTCCATTCTGTCCACCAAATAATCTATCCTGGGCATAGGATAGCTGTCAAAAACCAACACTTGATTACGTGTCCTAAAATAAAGGCAGATTCTTACACACTCTTCTTTTTTATTTATAATCACCACTGGTGATGACCAAGCACTTCTCGATTCATCATTGATACCCAGTTCTTTCATTTTTTGTATTTCCTTAATCACATCTGCTCTTCACTACTCTAGTAATCGTTTGTCTGATACGGTGAACAGTCTCTGTCACTATGATTAACTCCTTTTGCTCAGCTTGGCATTGTGGTAAAAGTACTTTGTAATGTATTTACCAAGTTACACATTTCTGAGATTCTATGGATAAGGAAGCATTTGCCTTTACAGCATTAGAAGTTACAGTTTGTTCCAGTCTCTTATGAGCTATATAATATCATCTTTAGCAGTTTCTGGTAATCCTAACAAAGGAATCTTTGGTGTTTTTTCAACCCATTTCTTCAGGAGGTTAACATGGTATATCTTGGTAGGCGTTTTCCTATGGGGACTCAGTCTCACAGTTAACTGTACCAGTACATCTAACCACTTTATAAGGCCCTTGCCATTTCATTAACAGTTTGTATTCTGTAGTGGGCAACAGTAACAAGATAGTTTCACCTGGCTCAGAAACCTTTTCTTTTACTCCATGTTCATAACACACCGTCTGCTGTTTTTGGACTTCTTCTTGATTACTGTGGTCAATTTCAAAATATTTTGCCAATTTCTTTCTCAGTGCACACATATAAGATGTAATAGATTCTTTCTGAGCGGGGTTATCTTCCCATGTTCCTTCTATTACATCTAGTGGCTAGTGGCCCTCTAGATTGTCTGCCATATAACATTTCATTTCAAGGAGTGACAAATCTGTTGATGCTTGTGGCACTTCTCTGTAAGCAAAAAGCAGGTAAGGCAAGTTTTGTTCCCAATCTTTCCCTTCACCTTTCACAAACCTTTTCAACATGTGTTTTAGGGTTTGATTAAAACCCTCAACAGGACTGTCTGTCTGAGGGTGATAAGGGGAGGGTCTTATGACAGTGATAGCTAGCAGTCGGTACAGCTCCTTCAGCGATGCAGCACCAGAATTACTATCCTGATCAATAATAATCTCTTTAGATATGCCCACCCTGCTGAACATTTTGGAAAGCTATGCTGCCACATTTGGGGCAGTGACAGTATGCATTGGAATTGCCTCTAGGTAGCATAGTCGGGAGCAGTATGTTTGATCGACTCTAATAACACTGACATCCATTTGACTGACTCTGAAATCCCGATGTGTTCAAATGTACGCATTTAAAAACACAGATTATCAAAAGACAGACAAGCCAATCAGTCCTGACTCTCCTAGTTTGCGATTGTAATGGTGCATGTCATCTCAGCGAATCACTCTTGTTTTACTCACTCTTGTTGAAGGGAAAAAAAGACACTACAATATGGTCAGTCCTGACTCTCCTGGTTAACCCCAAACTTTGCGATTGTAATACATGCTGATCAGTGGCTCAGTGAGCAAGTGATTCAAAAAATGTCAAAATAAAAGTTGCAGACTCAATGGTCCAACCATTAGTTGCACTCGTTCTCCTTGCTTGGATGCATTGCCCTGCAAATGCTGCTGTGAGCTCTCACTGTAGCCTCCCAGACACACATTCTGAGCACTTTTATTAGCAGCAAGCCTCTTGCAGGCTCTTGTTTATGCTGAGGCAGTGAGAGTGAGGAGGAGAATCACTGGAACCAAGATGAGCTCACCAAGGGCTCATCAGTTCACTCACCACCTCCAGTTGGCTCCTCCTGGATTTGTTGCTCACCACAGGTGGCCATAGATTACAAGAGAGACATCACCCTCTCAAGTCAGTGCTGTAGTGACACACGGTGCTGCTGGTGCTGTTCCGCTAAGTGAGGATTGCTATCCACATGCTGCCCTACTATCTGGGCTGCATCGAGAGGCTTGACTACCACCATAGAGAGGATCTCATCACCATCTGGTAAGGAGAAAGGAATGGGCTGCATAGGGTGAAATGCTGCGGGGTTAGGGGGCTGTGGTACGGGAGCTGACAGGCTGTCAGGAATGGGAGTGGTGTAACTGTGGGGGTTAGAGGTGGGGGCTATGGCAAGGGGTGACACATTTACAAGATGTGCAAAACAAATCCCTGTACAACTGTGCAAAATATCGAACACATGCCTAGCAAGGCACTATGTGTCATACACTAGGGTAAGTCATGATTTTAAGCCTTCGGTAAGCCATGCATTGGTATTTAGACTGAGTCGGGAACTCGGAGATGGGATATTTACCGTTGATAACTTGGATATCGATCAATCAAACTAGACCCGTATAGTCACATACTACCAAAATGAATCAATTACCCTTTTTATTTTTGTCTACGGGGCTAACCATATCCATTGCAATTCTTTCAAAAGGCACATCTATCAAGGGTAGGGGCACCAGCGCACCTTATCTTTTTTCAGTCACTGGGGCTACTTTCTGACATTCAGCACAAGAACTACAATAGGTAGAAAAATACTCATGAATCCCAAGTCAGTAAAATCTGTACAACAATCTGGCAAGGGTGCAGTCCCTTCCAAGTGACCAGCCATAGGGCTATCATGTGCTATCTGTAATGACCCAGTTCTGTACTTCTTTGGTATGTCCAATTGTTCTGTCTGACAGCATCTGAGGATTAATCCAATCTCTGTACAGTAGCCCATTACATTTTTTGAACATTGGTTCACCCAGTTTTTGTTTCACCCCTAAATGCTTACAATAACCTTTGAGAGAAACATTGTTAGTTTGCTCAGAATCAGAATCACAATCAGTTATCAGTTTAGTTTCAGTATTTTCATATATCAGTCCTTTATGTCCATCGTTTTTTTGTTGCCACTCTTTTTTCAGGTATCTTCTTTCTTTCCTTAACTTCTGGATCTTTGAGCTGGGCTCAAATAAGTCTGAATCAGAGTCATCCAAAGGGAAAGAGATCCCAGCATCTGAGATTTTCTTTGCCTGTGCTGTTTTTATCACAGCTGCTGAAACTAGATTCACTCCCTTTGGGATTAATTTAGCAAATCTTGAAAAGTTATTTCCAATAGTCACAGGTACAGGTAAGTTTGGTACCACCACCACTTTCATTTGGTGCAACACCCCATTAATGCTCAGAGTCACTTGGGCAGTGGGATAGTGTTGAGTGTCCCCATGAATGCAGATGACCCCAGTACCTAGTCCTTTTACATAGTCTTTTCCCAGAACTTCAGCAAGCACCACAGTCTGTCTGCTTTCCGAATCTGTAAGTCCCTTCACATTCTTATCTCCCACCTAGACATCTGATAAATACTTGCCCCACTTTGCTAAGGCCAAATTTGCTCCAGTGTTACCCTCCTTATTTTTATGGCAGTCTCTTGCAACATGGGCTGGCTCATTACAGTATAGCAAATAAAGTCTTTGGGATCAGATTCGTTACCCCCATCAGAGCTCTTCTCTGATCTGGAGTTAAACTAAGAAAAAGAGGGTCTTATCATTCCTTTGCAGTTGCTTCACTGCTGTAGTGTCTGTCTGGCCATCTGACAGTCCTCAGCCAAAGAAAGTGCCTTTTTCCCACTTTCTGATTAGTGTTCTTTTACCCAAAGCTCCACGTCTGTATGAAGGATGTTAATGAATTGCTCCACTGCAAATATATCGGTGATCTGTGGGATAACTGTTTTGCCCTCTGGTTGGAGTCATTTAATAAGGAGTTCTCTAATACAGATGAAGGATTGTCAACTGAGTGGTACTTCAGAGACCAGAATCTCTGCCTCTAGGTCTCTCCTGAGATGTCATATCTTTTAAGGATTTCTCTTTTCACAAGATCATAATTGTCTGACTATGCAGTGTCGATATTGCTGTTGGCAAGTTGGGCTTTACCTATCAGATAAGGTACCAGTCTGACTGCCCATTGCTGTTTTGGGTATTGGCAGGCTCCAGTGACCCTTTCAGTCAAGTACACTTCAATATCATCTGAGGGACACAGCTTTGTAAGTTCAATGTCTTTTAAGTTGTTTGAGTTTTGTTGCTCTGCTGGATCTGTACCAGATCCTCCAGCTGTGATAGCTTGCAAGGCATCTAGCCACCACTGCTCTTGTTGCTGCATTCCTTCTCTTCTCTTCTCTTCTCTTCTCTTCTCTTCCTCTTCTCTTCTTCTCTTCTCTTCTCTGTTTCTCAGAATCTCTTTGTTGTATAGCCCCCCATTTCAAGAAGAAAAACATGCTTTCAGGTTCTGTCCTTGCCTGTTCTTCTTCTTTCATCATTAGTGCTGGCTGTACGGGCTCAGTTTGGACTTTTGTTTCTGCTTCTAGTTTGGCTGCTGTTCTTCTGGTAATCACTCCTGGGCTTGCTGTTGCAGGATCCATAACTTTCTTCATGGAGTCACTGATACCAGTCTAGTACTCACACAAAAACTCCTGGAATAGAGTATGCACAGTGTAAATCCCACCTCTCACACCAACTGTTGTAGAGGCATAGGTTGGGAAGCATAGGAAGACCAGGAAGAGTTTTAAAATTCACAAGTAATGTTATTCTTTCAAGAAAGAAAGAAAGAAAGAATGAGAGAGAGAGAGAGAGCGAGAGAGAGAGAGAGAGAGAGAGAGAAAGAGAAAAAAATGAAAGAAAAGAAACAGCAATTGAAGGAAGGGCGATAGCAGGAAATTGTGAGATCATCAGAGTGGCCACTTCCTAGGTATTGCAAGAAAATTTGATTGCACAATCAGACAGGCAAGTGGCAGAATAGGACAGGATAGAACAGATCGTTGCATTTAACTCTTTCTACATAACAAGTGGGACAGGGTCTAATTCAACCCTATCACAGGCACAAGACTAGTGTTTAGAAACATCAGTTATACAGTAATGTATGCCACACTAGGGATGGGGTTATGTAGAGCTCCAGGAGAGTTTTGAAAGTACAATCATGTAAGGTATGGCCCATGAAATGTCAAAATGTAGTGTGTGCAGTTACCGTCATAACAGATAGTGGCCAGGGAATGTCTGGAGAGCTGTGTGCCATCTGGCAGCTTATAATAAGACCTTCATGCTTGTTCCCAGTTCCAGCATAGACATTATAGTTTGTGTGTGATGTCATATTATTGGTGCCCCAGAGTATGATTTAACATGCCCCTGGTCCCCATTGCCCCTTATCTGTATTACAAGTATTACCTGTATTGGCAAGGTGACTGGTGTTGGTGCAGAACTTACATTTATGTCATAAGGTAGGTGGTCTCCTGGATGAGATGCCATCATATACTCCTAGACACAGGAGGGTGACCCGGTCCTTACACTTACTCTTGTGCCTTGGTGCTAACGTAGATTCAGCTGAACATTCTGTACTAGTCTATGTTTGATCCTTTTAGGATTTTGAATGCCCTAAAGACAGCAGTCCTTTTCATATCATCTTCAAGCCAAAGGCAAGTTACTTTGCAAAAAAAAACAGGATCACTACATATGGTAAAGAAGAACAAAAGTCAAAACCCTGTTAGAAAAGAAGATGCACTACCGACCATTGTATCCCACCTTGAAGAAGTAGCACAGGCCATGAAATATCAGCTCCACTTTGGTGGTACTGTGAAAGAAGAAAATAAAGGATACTAGAGATGAGCAGTTCATCACTTCTATCCATAAGCAACAAGAGTCGTGACTTGCTCATCCCTTGGATAAGGGAAGGGCAAATTGGAACCTACATGTTTGATTATTCTGAATACCACAATCACATCTCCCCTCAGTCTTCTTTTATCTAAGGAGAGCAGCTCTAAGTGCTATACCCATCTATTTATTGATTTATATTATTAATCTAAAATGTTGCTCCTAGAAATGCTGACTGAGCTGCATTAAACTCCTTTCCAGATGTGTCCTGAGGAAAAGGGTACAGGGGTACAGAGGAGAAATTCAGACAAAGTACTAGTACGTACAAACACCTGAATACCATAGAACTGTATGATTATTGAGTGACTGCTGCATCAGGCACAATATGTCAGAAATTACAACAGCCATAAGTGCAAGGGTAACCTGTAAAATAACAAACAGTCAGAAGTATAGAGAGGACAGGTGCTTCTCACAATGGCAGGTAAGGCAGCTGACCAGCTCTGAGCTGGTCTTTCGGTGCATTTCATGAGGTGCAGAATGTATTATACTTAAGCAGGCAGATGAATCCAAAGATTTGGAAATCTGTATGAGAACCTTACTTGACCAATGTGCCAAGGTCATTGGCCAAGCAAGGGCATTGGCCAGCCCGGCTTGGCCAATGACCACGGCACATTTCTCACACCACCTTTCCTTATATATTATGATTTCCATCCCACTAATTACCTTTACAGCTCTGAACTGCACCTTTCCAGCCTCATTTATGTGCTACTGTGTATATGTCATGCACTACATAGATACGCAGATGTGACAGCAGGAAAAGACTTGTCGTCCACCCAGTCTGCCCTGTAAATAGTTATTAGTGATGTCCCATAGGTTTGTTGCCTTTACAAGACTAGCAGTACCCATACCTACACACATTCATACTTCTCAACCGGCCCTGATTTTGCCTTAGAATTTTCTGCTGTCCCTCATAAAATTTTAGTTTTTGTGAAAGAACAGTGGGGATTAAAAGCACAAAATAATGTCAAACATTAAAGTGACATACTTGTTCTTCTTCAGAAAATGCATTTTAAGAAAAATCCCTTTATTCTATCAGCTTTCTGAGAGAATAGTACCAGTTTTTAAGATGTGCCCCTGATTTGGGGTATTTGTCCCTGATTTTTTTAAGCCTTGTCCCCGATTCATGAGGCAAGAGGTTGAGAAGTATGCACACAATGCTCCATCATTTATTCATTTATTTACATTTTGTTAACCAGGTGAGTACATTGGTGACACTAGGATGCATTTTTTAGGTACAGCCTGGGCACCAATAAGGTACAGGATGCAAGTACATGTACAATAGTTCAAAAGTAGGTGCAGTATATTTACATAAATTTATACAATAAGGATCCAGTATGTGTCTGTAATTGCCCTATTTCTTGCAAATAACGAGACAGGACAAAATAAATATCCTGGCAGCACAAGGAGAGAGCATCTGTTCACTTACAGAGTAACATAAACAGCTGTTAATCCTTCAATCACTCAAAGAGTGAGTAACACATAGAGGGAGACAGACAGTCGCACAGCCAGAGACAGCATCACAAAGGCTTATGCTAACGAATGAGCAAAAAGGATGGTTGTAAAGATTCCTGTAAATGGAGGACTGTAGCAGATTTTAGGTACCTCTCTGTGCAAAATGGAAACTTACACTGTAGTGAAGCCTTTCATGAGAAACCCCTTGCTACAAAACAGAATTGAAAAGCAGTATAGCGCAGTGGTTTAAGGCTCTGAGCTACAAACCTGGAATCCTGAGTTTGAATCCCACAGCCCCCACCTGCATACTGTGTCACCCTGAGCAAGTCACTTATCTTCCTTGTGCTCCCAGGTCACACCTGTAAACAAACTCTCAGCTTACAGTCTCTCCTGGTAAAAAGAACAATATTGTGGTAAGCATGGCTGTAGTACAAGCTGCCTGTTTCTTTAACTGAAATAGACACTCATGCTAAGCAGTTTTAAAAGAAAGCTTATTCCATAACTCTGCACACCCTGTCTCTGCTTCACAAGTCTGTAACCCAGGGACTTATCTCCTGCTCAGATATCTCTTGTTTTGTTTGCTAGTTTGTTTGTTTGTTTTATTTAAAATCTGGAAAAGTCCATGAGCTAAAGACCTGTTTAGATGGGCGACCAGAACAAATAACAGACAAAATACATAAGCAAACTACAAAAACATAAGACAATTACAAAAAAAGATAAGGACAAAATTAACTAGCTAAACAATAAAACATTCACATCTCTCACTAGTTAGAAGATGCTTTTTTAAAACTGCTCTAAAGGTGTCTAAAGAATTACAAACACTGGTTATACATGATGGCAGAGCATTATAAACCACAGGCAATGTACAGTATAAAACAATGATCTCTGACCAGTGAAAGTTTTCATCACAGGAACTGTAAACCATGTACATTGGGATGATCTAGTAAGAGTAGTGGGGACATGTTGTATTTTTTTTTTTTTATCAGTTAATTTCTTTCTCTTTCCTGGGCAGCACACCTTCAATCCTGATCCCCTATGCCCCATACCCTGCTTGCGGCCTACCTTCCGCTGTCCTCCACGATTTGCCCCCCCCCCACGGCAGGGCGGTAGGGATCCCTCAACCTGCCAGAATGGATCCGGTGCGGGGGTTACCGCTATTCGTGGGAGCAAGGCCTGCAGGGATCGAATGTCATCATGCTGTGCCCAGGACTCTTTTTTTTTCAATTTCTCCCTCTAGGAGAAGAGGCATGCAATGATGCTCTAAGGAGAGAACACGCACGCATCCGCACGCACTCCTACAAGTGCCTGCCTCCTCTTCTCCCCTTTCAGAGCATCAGTGTGCTGACCCCCAGCCACTGCTAGGGGCCAGTCGACACTGACTACTGGTAACCCCCTTCCCCAGAGAAGGAGAGCAGTCCCTTGGATGCTCGATCCTTCTCCTCCCCTGCTGACCCCCTGCGGCCCATACTTGCTCCTGAACTTGGGTCGCTGGCATAGCGCAAGGTACGGCATCCAGCACCTCAGCCCTCAGCGCCACTGGGCCAGCCTAGGGGATATGTTTTTTGAACAATGCATGAAAGGAGTTAGAAACCAAATCCATGGTCACTTTATTAGCCAAGATACCAAGTTGATATCAATATCTCTGATCAAGCTGTAACCAACCCAGATGCTCATAAGGGTTACAATGGTGGGTATGATATGGTAACTGTGAAGTGAATCTAGCAATCTGATTCAGAAACGTCTTAACCCTATTCAACAACCCCAGGCCTGCTGAATGTTAAAACAGTAGGCCATAATCTATCAGAGGCAAAAGAAAACTTTGTGCAACAGCCTAGTAGATGGGATAAGTTACAGGTTGAGTCTATACAGAGAACCTAATCTTTGGTGTGTTAATGTAATAATAGTATTAATGTGCTGTTCATACATTAGGGATTCATCCAAAAGAAGTCCTAAGTATCTGAAGGTCCTAACTCGTTCAATGTCCTCGCCCTTTAACGTTTGCAATCAGAGAGCAGAATCCATCGATCAACTTTTTTCTTTGATTGTAAAAAAACATACATTTTTTTCACATTTAATAATAAGTTATTAAAGCTAAACCATTTTTGAATGGCAACAAAGCCAGAAGCCAAATCATCTTGCATTTCCAGAAAATTGGAACCGCTCGTGAGGATCACCACATCGTTAGCGTAAAGAAATATTTGGGTATTACTACAAACTAAAGGAAGTGTATTCAAAAATAAACTAAACAAAAAGGGGGCCCAAAATAGAACCCTGTGGAATATCCAGTGGAACTGCTGATGGCAGTGAAACACTGCCCTTAATTTTACTTGATTGGGAGCAACCAGAAAGGTAGCTCTCTAACCATCCAACAACTTCCAATAACAGACACAGTTTGAGGAGGATAGATAAAAGCAAATTGTGGTTTACCAGGTCAAGGCCTTGGTCAGGTCCACACAGGTGGCTGCAGTAAAACAAAATCCTATCTAGGGCCTGATGGACCGCCTGAGTGAACCTGGCCAAGACCGTAGACATACTGTGGACTGGACGAAATCCATGTTGTGCTGGAGTCAGTATGTCATATTTGAGTAAATAATCTATCATCTGATCGAAGAGTATTCATTCAAGAACTTTAGATAGGGGAGCAAGCAGAGAAACTGGATGGTAGTTTTGCACCTTGACCACAACTGTTGCCTGCTTCCATATACCATGAAACTGACCAAGGCAAAGTGATAAATTAAATATTTTAGTGAGTGAAAACAAATAATATTGGCGGTGTAGACCTGCCTGACCTACAGTCCCTTATGTGGACTACCGTGTTTCTATAATACAGTATAAGGAATACCAGTATTTACTCATGCTTGCTATGGTGTACTATTCAGTATAGTTATATTTGTGGTGTTAGCGCGCCACCTACAGTTATTAGCCATAATGTTATCATCAGCATATTCTATGAATCATTGTGTTGTAACCCAAAAATAGTTGTAGTCAGCATAGCGCTTATCACTGTGTACGTGCAAAACTAATGGCCTTGGGTGCGAGCTGCCCACCACACCCACCAATAGAAATGCTTTGTTTAGCTTTTCTACTATGCAGATGAGTTCATTACCAGGTAACAGACCCGCTTATCTCTGACTATAAGAGTTTGTGTAATCCTGTTTTTCAGTGAGTTTTTCTATGATGACACCAGGTGTTCAGAGATTCCAGACTCCCAGCAGGTACACTGTCCTTTTTACATGTATTTGAGGAATAAACCTTCATTCTGTGACACCCATCTTCTGTTTCGTGTTTTGCCATCAGATTTAGAATCCTGCCAAAACCCAACAAGTGGCGACCATGGCATGGACCTGATTGGACAGAACCAAACCAGTACACAAAAAGCTGAACATTCGAATGGGCACAGGAATCATGAAGGTGCTCGAACCTACACCTACCTGTTTAACCCATATGAATGATCTTATAGGATCTCTGTGCCATGAACAGGATTAGGAACTGCAAAGGTGCTCGAACCTATGCTCCCTCGTTAACCTAACTGCATTGATCTGTGGGATTCCGTACTCAAATGTGTAACTGTCTAGTTTGTCAAGCACAAGGTGGATTGATACACATTGGACTACTGACTAGTGCAGGAAGAAGGGGGACACCCCAAAATGACCATTAGGGCAGAGCTCAAACTATATGTCTCAAGCTTTCCAACCTCCCACGGAGGTTGGGGCGATTTCACACTGGACACGAAGTTGCATGGTCATCCAGTACAATATGTGTGCACACTGTATTTCACCCAGACCTTCAAGGAGAATGTGATTACAACGTATCGGTCCAAACCAATACCAGTTGTCATCAGCACTTTGGAAGTGACACACCGTTTTGACCTCATGGTATTACGTCATCACCAGAGCATCTTGGGAATAGATTTTCTCTCATGCTATGGCTGCGCAGTTGATTTAGCCAACAGGGTATTGCTTCAGATACCTGGCTAGTACCATATGCTCGTCATTTCTGAATCACATGTGATAGCAGCAGTAAAGGACAATGACGCAGAATATGATGTCATCCTCATGCTTCAGCACCATGAGCTATTCCCTCAACTGAGACCAATTTTGGAAAAGCATCAAGATGCTTTTGCCAAACACAAACATGATTGTGGGAGAATGGACATTTTCATACACATCACTGGTGATGATCCACCATGCCAGAGACAATACCCTTTGCCAGCAGAGGCACTACCCTCTTTGAGGGCTACCATTGACTCCCTTTTGAAGCAAGGGGTCATTAGGTCCTGTGTGTCCACAGTTAACTCCCCCATCTGGTCAGTGAAGAAGCCCAATCATAGTTGGAGGCTCACCACTGACTACCAAAGACTTAACCAAGTCACTCCCAGTTGTGCACCCACCGTGGCATCTGCCCTGGATGTGCTAAAACTCCTGAAACATGAACACAAGTGATTCAGTACACTAGACATCTCCAATGATTTCTGGTCACTCCCATTGGTCCCTGAAAGCCAATACAAGTTTGCCTTCACCTTTTAAGGATGTCAGTACACGTGGAATTGCTTCCCACATGATTCCACAACAGCCCTTCCCTTTTCCACAACTACATGAGGGATGCCATACGTGGCTTTTCCACAACAGAATGCCTCTTGCAATATGTGGATGACCTCCTCTTGGCCACAACAGGTCTGGAGAAATACCTGGAGCTCTTAGATGAGCTCTTGACACTTTTACAGAGGGCAGACCTCAAGTGCAACCCTGCAAAGGTACAACTGTGCCTTTCTGAAGTCTCCTTTTTGGGCCTGCACATTACTGTTGAAGGTAGGAGCCCCACCTTGGACAAGGTCCAAGGCATTCAGAACTTGGCACATCCCACCAGTGTGGTTATGCTGAGACATTTCCTGGGTATGGAAAACTATTCCAGAGACTTCATTTGCAATTTTGTATAGAAGGCTGCACCCCTGTATGAGGTACTGAAGAAAGATGTCCCTTGGCAATGGGGGACCAGAACATACAGCAGCTGTCACTTCTTTGAAAAAGGCTTTGGCCTCCATTCCAACTTTGGTCAACCCCAACCCAGAACTGCCTTTCCATCTAGAAACTGCCACCTCTGGTGTGGGCATGTCAGCAGTCCTTGCACAAAAGGCAAATGGCACCCTGAGGCCTACTGCCTATGCCTCACAGATGCTCTCCCTTGTAGAGCAGAAGTATTCTCTGTGTGAGAGAAACCTCTTGGTGACCTTTTGAGCCATCAAACACTTCTCCTACATCATAGGGTCCTCCTCTATTGTGCTGCACACTAACCACACTCCTACCAATTTCTTAATGACTGACAGAATCAAATATGGCAATGTATCTAACCCCAGATTCACCTATTGGTCTCTCCTACAGGATCAAGACAGCACTTGCTTTCCACCAAAATGTCCTCCATCTTGGCACATGGACTCCTATACCAAGGAGATCCCCATGAGTGTGGCCTAGAGCCACCTACCCTGTCAGAAGCAGGCCCATTTCTTCCCACCACTGAGTGCACTCTAAAAGATCCTGCACTTTGCCACATCTTTACAGATGGATCTTCCTCCTACCATGAAGTAGAACAAATTGCAGACTTTGGGGTCCTGGTCCTTTACCCAGCTGGTGACACCTTTGAGGTGTCCAGAAAGTGCACCATTAAATCTTCCCAGTATGCAGAACCTCTTGCAGTAGCCTGTGCCCTAGAAATCATCCACGGTCAAGGGAAAGAGGACACCATCATCTTCTCTGATTCTTCCTGGGGGTGTAATTCTCTGACTGAATTTCTTCCTTTCTGGAAGACCCTTGATTTTTCCTCTTCAGAAGACACCCCTGTGAAATACAGGGACCTGTTTAAACACATTGTTAGCCTTGCTGCGCAATTTGTTTTCAGGTTGTATATACACACGATTAAGACCCACTCCAAGTCTGAGCTTTTCCATGAGTACAACGATTGAGCAGACACCTTAGCAAAAGATGGTGCTCGATGGGGGGTATGGGTTATGTAATCCCCCCACTGGGCCACAGACGGTGGCCGCACATGAGAGGACCAAAGTGGTCCCTCTGGACCTAACTGCAGTGCAAATGGCAGATCCAGAGATAAAAGAGGTATATGAATATCTCTTAAAGGAAACAGAGAAATAAATGTCTTTAAATAACCCATTCAAAAGACATCCTGACAACCTTCATCTCTCTGTGGACAAGAAGGTGGTCCTGTCCACTCTGGAGAGCAAAACCTAATGGTGATTCCCAAGATACTCCGACCAGAATTCATCCACCAGGTCCATGACACCCCTACAGGTAAACACCAAGGGGTAGACAAGACCCTGCAGAGACTGAAAAACGTAGGCTGGTGGCCTGTTATGGCAACAGATGTCCAACATTATGTGGACAACTGTACTACCTGTGCTCTAAGCAACCCTATTCCTGGCAAGAAAAATGCCAAACTGCTCTCACAAAGATAATCAGGTCCCTGGAATGCAATTCAAATTGATTTCATCTGACCCTTGCCTAACACCAGCAGAAATAACAAGAATGCCCTTGTGGTCACTGACCTTTTCTTGAAATGGGAAGAAGCCTTCCCATGCATAGCGAACACAGCGAAAGTCACTGCCAAAATCCTGGTAGATCAAGTATTTACCAGGCGGGGCCTACCTCTCAAGGTAGACTCTGACAAAGGGACTAGTTTTACAGGAGAACTAATGCAAGAGTGTTTGGAGTTACTGTGATTTAGCCAGAAGTTTCACATTGCATACCATCCTCAGTCATCTGAACAGGCAGAGAGAGCCAACAGACACATCAAACTAATGTTGTGTAAATTTGCAAATGAGAATGTTAACAGTTGGGACACTTTGTTGCCCTTACTCCTAACGGCAATCAGAGATGTCCTAGCTACAGCAACCCGGTGCATGCAATCAGAGCTACCCTGGCTGCAGCAATACGGTGCACATCCTTCGAGGGGATGACTGGTAGACAAATGAGACTACCAGAACATCTGTGGATTGATCTGAATACCCCTACCACAGACAGTGTTTTGGCAGACGCCTATGTTACATAATTGAAGAACAATCTGGTACAGATCTACCTTTTTGCTGCTAAGAATTTGGGCCAGGCCCAGCAGCAATCCAAAATGTACTTTGACGAGAATGTCAAAGAAGTTGATTGGCAAGTTGGACACCAAGTCATGGTACTGAAATGCTCCACCACGGCTCACCCGTTTGCCAACAAATGGGTGTGTCCCTTTGATATCATCAACAAGTTGAGCCCTGCTGTCTACCAATTGCGGATAACAGACCACAAAAAAAATCAGAGACAAATGGTACCATGCCAATCAACTGAAACTGCACAGAGGTAATTAATGCTCCTTCCCACGGCTGGGGGAGGGAGATCTGTAAGTTTACATTTTTGTGTGTTCGTCTTTTTTCAGAACTCATGCTAATTCTCCTCTACCATCTGCTATAAATGCAGGGAAGCGTGTCAGAGTTCCACCAGATGGATCCCCAGAGAATTCTCCACATTCTAAACCCTGTGAATCCAGACTACTTTCCTTCCCATCCCTCAGCATTCTCCACTAAAGAAGTGGCCATCAAGCTCCCATCTACCTATGTGACTGTGCGTGAAGGGAAATATGCCAATCTAAATGCCATGGTGATATCTTCAGACTACTCCACTCTACAGATAGAATGGAAGACTGACAATCCTACTGGAAAACAGATTCCAGTAGCCTGCCTTGCCAAAGGAACTTTTCAAGGCTGGCCCAACACTCGCATTTACCCCAATGGAACTTTGTGCATACACCAAGTTCATCAGCAACATACAGGTCTCTACAACCTTATGGCAATGATGAGTCCAGACTTTTGCTCCAGGTCCCCTAATACCACCATGCGCCAATACTGTTCCAATCACTCTATTGCAACAGTTGCTCTTTTCCTTACAGTCATCCCACCATCAAAGGATGATGCTTTGTAATGCCCAACCATGAGCCAGGCCAATCCAGTGGTCTGGCTGCTACTTCTGTCCCTGGGACTCTCATTAATAAAGTTCAATTTATGCATGTTCCTGTTGTTTTGAACCTCACTCACTGGAACATGGCTGAGTTTGGTCACTGTTCCTCTACTATTGTTTCAAAGTTCCACACTGTTATGTTGTTAGATTTCAAGGCAGCATATCAACAAGACTCTGTAGCTGGGCACCACAGTACAGAACAGCTAGTGTTGGAACCCACTCGGGAGGGAGCAATCTTAGACCTAGTACTCTCAAATGGGGATGGAGAGAGGATCTCAGATCTAGAAGAGGGTAGCCATCTGGGAACAAGTGATCACCAAACAATGTGGTTCACGATAAATTTAGCTGTAGAGTCAAGCCATACAAAAGTGAAGGTACTGGACTTCAGGAGGGCTGATTTTGTCAAAACAGGAGAGTGCCTCAGAAAAGCACTAGAAAACAGGTAAGAAGGTGGGGTGGAGCAACAATGGGGAAACATCAAAACTGCCATCACAGAGGCAACAAACCTTTGTGTGAAGCAAACAAACAAATCAAAATGAAATAAAAAAAAACCCTACGGTTCTCAAAAGAAGTGGCAGGGAAGGTTAGGGAGAAAAAAATAGCATTCAGGAAGTATAAGGAAACATAGAAGGAGCAGGACAGAGAACCGTACCAGTTAAAAGAAGTTAGCAAACAGATAGCACCCCTCTGGCAAATTTGATAAGTCGATCATTCAATACAGGAGAGATACCGGCAGATTGGAAAAGTGCAATTGTTATACCGATACACAAGAAAAAGGGTTTAAACACCTGTATGGCAAACTATTGACCAGTTAGTCTGACAGTAACTCTGTGTAAGGTGGCAGAGAGAATTTTGAAAGACAGGTAAGAGGAGAACTTAACAGAGTTAAAAGCAAATGATTTTACCCAACATTGATTCAAGAAGAATAGGTCATGCTCGACTAATCTATTAATATTTTATGAACAAATTAACAAAATACACACGATACAAACCCAGTTGATGTCTTCTACCTTGATTTTCAGAAAGCATTTGACATGGTATCACATAACCAACTAATTCAAAAAATGGTAGAAAAAGGGGTGGGCAGCAGATTAATAAGGTGGGTACAGAATTGGCTGAAGGATAGAAGACAGTCTGTGAGAATAAGAGGTGTTTTGTCAGAGGAGGCAGGGGTCGTGAGTGGGGTCCCCCAGAGGCCAGTGTTGGGCCCCACATTATTTTCCCTATATATAGTAGGAGATATACAACAAGAAATACAGAACCTAATAGTGAAATTTGCAGATGATGTAAAACTGGGAGGGCAGGTGGGACCTGAGGAACAAATCAAACAGATGGAGGCCGACCTAAAATGAATACAGAAATGGGCTACAGACAATAGATCGCCATTGAGTATAGAGAAGTGTAAAGTGATGCACGTGGGGAAAAAGAACCCCAATCATGTATACTATTTAAATGACTCTAGGATGGAGGTGACAGACAAGGAAAAGGACTATGGAAATAAAGTAGATAACGGAATGACATTTAAGGCACAAAGGTCAGAGGTTATAAGAAGAACAAATTATATGATAAGAAACATTAGAAAAAGTTTCATAAATAGATCTAGACATTGTCTGGTGCCATTGTATAGGGCGTATGTAAGGCCCTACATGGACTATGGATCTCTGGTGTGGAGTCCATATACGAAAGGTAAAATTAATAGACTGGAGAGAGTCCAAAGAACATATACTACGATGATAAGGTCTGAGGAAGGAAGAGGCTATTAGGAAAGATTAAAAAGGCTGAAATTATTTAAGTTAGAGGACAGAAGAAGAAGAAGGATCTACTACAGCTATTTAAAATTATGAAAGACCCAGAATTATTAAAAGGATTAGGAATATAAATAGTGAAGAAACTGGAAGGATTAAGAGGACATAGGTTACAAATAAAATTAGAGATGATCAAAAAGAATTCTAGATATTTCTCCTTTGTCCAGAGAATAGCCAGAGTATGGAACGCCCTACCAGATCACATTGTCACTGCCAGTAGCTTAGAACAATTTAAAAAAAAATAGATAAGTTAATATGTTCTAGGAACTGAATTGAGCCCACTTTGCGGGGAATGGTATAATGGGCCAAAGTGCCTTCATGCATTCTATCACCCAGTACCCAGTATTAAAGTAGAAGGAAGCGGGGAAGGCAGAAGAGCAAATGCCCACACCAAGGAAAAGATAGCCAACTCGGTTAAGAAGGGGGATAAAACCTTTTATACTGAGGCTGAATAAAGGGCAGAGAGGGACAATGAAAAAGCAGGGATACTAAACAAATACTTCTGCTCAGTATTCACAAAGGAAGAGCAGGGGGAGGTACATAATCCAGTCAATAGAAGCACTCTTGATAGGGATTGATATCAGTCCTTTCACAGAAGAAAGTGTTCTAAAAGAACTCCTAAAACTGAAGGTGGGTAAAGCAATGGGGTCTGATGGGATTCACCCCAGAATTGTAAAAGTACTAAGTGGAGAACTATTAACTCCACTGATTACCCTTTTTAACAAATCATGAAAAGATGGTGTGGTACCTGAGGACTGGAGGAGGGTGGATGTGATTCCCCTTCACAAAAGTGGGAGCAAGACAGAGGCAGGAAACTACAGACCTATCAGTTTGACCTTAGTGGTAGGGAAAATGATGGAATCACTTCTGGAGGCAAGAACTGTTGAGTACCTAAAGGCCAGTGGGGCACAAAACCCAAGGCAGCATAGATTCACAGCAGGAAGGTCATGTCAGATGAATCTAATCAATTTCTTTGACTGGGTGACCAAAGTAATAGACCAGGGAGGGGCTGTGGACATGGCCTACCTAGACTTTAGCAAGGCATTTGACACAGTCCCACACAAAAGATTAATAAACAAATTAGCCAGCCTGGGAGTGGGTCTCAGGGTAGTAGCCTGGGTAAAACATTGGCTGGACAACAGGATATAGAGGGTAATAGTAAATGGAGTGCACAGTGATGAAAGGGGGGTTACTAGTGGGGTACCGCAGGGTTCAGTACTGGGTCCGGTCCTTTTTAATGTCTTTATAAGTGACATTGCAGAGGGACTGGAAGGAAGACTATGTTTCTTTGCAGATGACACAAAGATCTGCAACAGGGTTGATACACAAGGTGGGGTGGAAAGGATAAGAAGGGACTTGGCAAGGTTGGAGGAATGGTCAAATGTATGGCAACTTAGATTCAGCACAAAGAAGTGCAAAGTAATGCACCTGGGAAACAAAAACCCAGGTGAAGAGTACACAATGGGGGGTGAGATACTGACAACAACAAAAATGGAAAGGGACCTCTGGGTAGTTATATCAGATGACCTAAAGGTGGGCAAGCAATGTGAGAAGGCAGTAAGGAGGGCAGGGGGATACTGGGATGCATAAGGAGAGGCATCACTAGCAGAAAACAGGAAGTTGTTATCCCTCTGTACAGACAGTTGGTGAAACCACATCTGGACTACTGTGTGCAGTTCTGGAGAGCCCATCTCCGCAAAGACATAGACTGGGTGGAGGCTGTTCAGAGGAGGGCAACCAAAATGGTGCAGGGTCTGCGCCAGAAGGCATGTGAAGAAAGACTAAAGGAGCTTAATATGTATAGCCTCAAGGAAAGTAGGGAGAGGGGGAACATGAGAGAAACCTTCAAGTACCTCAAGGGAATCAACAAAGTCCAATAAGGTAGCATCTTTCAGAAAAAGAGATGTGCAAGAACAAGGGGGCACAATTTGAAGATAGAGGGGGAAGGCTCAGAGGTAATGTGAGGAAGCATTTTTTCATGGAGAGGGTTATAGATGGATGGAACAGCCTTCCTGAGGAGGTCATGGAGTCAAAAACAGTGGGGGAATTCAAGGATGCATGGGACAGACATAAGGAAATTCTAGTGGGGGGGTAGGAGGAAGTAGGCTGTTGGTTAACTAGGATCTGCAGTTTATCCATTAGGTGGGGAAATGGCCAGACTAGATCGGCCAAGTGGTCCTTATCTGCCCTCAAATTCTATGTTTTTATGTTTCACCGAGGGGTGTTCCGTCCAAAACATACAAATCAGAGTTTGGGGGTTTCTCATGTAACAGGTACTGTTACAGATATGTTTGGGGCAGGTATGTCAATTTGGAACCGAGTCGATTTAGCTAAAATTCTAAGTCAAACCAACATTTTCAACAGTAAATTAGGTCAGGATGTGATGCAGCCCATACTACATGGTATTGATGGTATTTTCTAGGAGGAAAGATTCACGGTGTATAACATGCAAGTTATTGCACGTTTATTTAATGAGATCCAAAACAAACTCAATGAATTGATTTTCCAAAACAATAAAGAAGCCACAGAGCAACACATAAGCAGGGAAATTATTTGTTCTGCTTATGGCACTTTCACTATCATCACTATCACCAGTCTCTTCTGAGACCTGGAATCAGGGCAGATCCTAGATTTGATTTATGATAGACATATGGCTAAATGGTATTGCCCCTATTGTAAAACCCTTACATGTACTACTTGATGCATGGCCAGACTGTGTCCTTTTCATTGGCCACAGCACGGAACTTGGGCTATGTAATTCCACACTCGAACCAAGGACTCTGTTATGCTACGGGCCAACCCCTAACCCCACTTGCAACTTCGAGAGACACCAAATGTAACTGATGATATCCCTGATGTCACCTTTAAGTAAACAGGGGAATGTGTGATGATGTAAACATAAAGAAATGGACTGCAGGGAGCTGTGCTTAAACTGCAAACACGTTGAGAATAATTGATACTGTTAATCAGAATCTAACCTGCGATTGGCCAGTCTGGGACAGTGTACAGTAGCTGTGATTATGTTGAAATATGATTGTGATTACTGTTGATTTGATCTGGGCCCAAAACTGAGAGCTGCAGTTGTTGACTACCCACTAACTCACACTGCGTATGCACTAGCATGTAAATAAATACAAGCCGTTTTGCAAAAGAAGTTTATGTCTGAAGTGTGATCCCCTGTGTGCATGTGATTCCTACGAGTACAGTGTCTAACTGTGCAACTGCAGCACCTAATGCAACAGAAATAACATTTTTGGTTTACAGTTAAGTAAGTAACCTATTCTTATATCCCTCTTATATGCACTTTAGTCCACCCTGTCATCTCTGTTTCCCTCGAAAATCATGTTCTGTCTGCTTCTCTCCGTAAATGTCCTTTCCTTCCATTCTACCCTCCACAATTTTTGTTTCCTCCTTCCACTCTTCCTCTCTTTACTCCAATCATTGTAAATCTTGAATATATATGTAACACTAATGGCTACCAATTACTACTGGGTCACCTTACCATCTAGTGCTACATACTGTTGCCAAGTTATTACACATGTTCCAGTATTACCGTCACCAACTGTTGCCAATTTGCTATATGTGTCTTCATATCTACTGTACTTAACTGTTGTATTGTTAGCCAATGTTACCCACCTGTAATCCCTCCTGCTCTCATTGTATGCAAGTAAGCAAATTGTATTCCAACACTGTAACATTTCTCTGTATTCTATCCCATTGTTCTCTACCCCCTAGGTCACACCGGGAGACGAGCAACTTGTTGCTCAGTGTGCCTTCCTGGTGAAACTTATCAATAAATAAATAAAGTTAAGGACTACCGCATGTTGCCATGTGGGGCACAGTTAAGCATACAGTGTGATGGAAAGTAATATCTATTTTTGACAAATGAAAGTGGATTAATTTTAATCCTGGAGCCAAGGGGACAAGGTGAAAAAGAGAGGATCCCTAGCATGACGCTCGAATGAAAGAATTTACACATGTGGTACCCAGACTGTCCTGACAAAAAGGGTAGCAGAATAGGCTCAGATTCCTTTCCTTGCAGCACGAAGGCCACAGAACAGAAGAGGTAAGCTGTCCCCAGATGGCACAGGTAGTCAGAAAAAAACAGCAAAGGCCACGGTGGCATGCATGGACATTCATAGCTGTGCCACAGCCATCCCCATCTCCTAGCTCTCCTAGGTGGGGAGAAAGTCCAAACCTGGGAACTACATTCCACAGGGGATGACCCCAAGTGATACTGTACCATCCCAATACCCCTCAACACGGGAGTCACTCTTGAGGTTATTGATCACCCCCTCCTCACCAAAGAGACCTCTGTGTATGGACGGCCTGAAGTGGGAGCTGTGTTGCACATCTGTTCTCCTTCCCCCAGCTGTGTGATGAGTTTAACTTGGACCTCTTATCAGAGAGAAATGATTACACTGCATGAACGGTTGTAAGCAGTTATCACTCTTTACTGACATATTCAGTTATGCACTCGGGAACCTGTCCCTGAAAGCTCTTGGTTAACACTGTGCAGGCACATTCGATCCTGAGACCGTACTTAAGCCAAAACCTTAGGGTTCCTTTGTTTAGGTACAGTAGTACTCTCCTCTCACATCTCAAGAACCACATGACTGCTTCTATTACTCCTCTAACACCAGTGGGTGAAGTAGTACCTCTGGTTTGAGTCTATTCAACTCTGCAA
Organism: Neoceratodus forsteri; assembly: GCA_016271365.2. Lineage (NCBI taxonomy): Eukaryota > Metazoa > Chordata > Ceratodontiformes > Ceratodontidae > Neoceratodus > Neoceratodus forsteri. The sequence goes on from CM028135.1 coordinate 820,758,209, forward strand.
CGAATTAGCAGAAACTCCCACTTTGCTGTATACTTTGGATTTACAAATCTTTTACACATACTCTGTGAGACTATAGTGTCTTGTCTGCTGGTGGTGCAGAAGACTTCACCGCTGTAGAGACTTTAACTTCAGACTTCTGTGGCAGACAGTATCCAGTGGGTGTCCTGGTCATAACTCCAGTCAGACCAGTCTCCCACGCTGAACTCTGGAGATCACCCCTGTGCTGGGCATCTCGCATCAGTCTAACACCACTAACAACCAGTGCGCTGGGTACAATGTAACAGAATAATCCAGCCTACCAACTGAAAGTGGCTGATAATTGCTAGAACCCCTCTGCTAGAGGCAGTGTCTCCAGTGTCCATCTCCCATACACAATATAGACATATCTCTTACCTTTGCCCTTAGCTCCATCTCTTTCAACACAAAAAAATGCAACTCAAAGTGTTTTTAATCTGAGAAGCCTTCTGCCACGATTTTCTCTAGTCTTCCCAAAAATAAACTCTTCCTGATTAAACATCTATAGTGAATTCCAAAATGCCATGTTTGTAAAATGAGTTAACCCTTGTATTACATAAGTACCCCAATATTAAGAAAGGCCTATTCTTAATCACCTCAAGGATTCTGTAGCATCATGAGCTTTTGAGGTTTGCTCTCAAGCTCACACGACATCACAGAACCCACTCAATCTTAAGAATCAGCCTGTTCTTAAAATGTTAGGAGTTATTTATTCAATACAGCAGTTACCACAATTCAGTGCAATAAAAGTCATCTCACAAATTCCTGCACAAAAAAGAGCTTAAGTTCCATTGAACTGCAGTGTTCCCTGTAGCACTCTGCAGAAATACTACAAGATGTTGTAATGCATCCTGGCTGACTCCACTGTATGTATTACATAGTAAACCTACAGTATATCTATTAACAATACACTTGTTGCAGTTCAAACCACCAGTGAATACAAACTGCAGGCCAAAATACAACATTTTAATTTAAGCTATACAGTATGAGAAATATAAGTAGTCATGTGTCTAAAAAGTTATATACATTATTCTTAGAGTATTCCAAAGTTTCCTCTGTGACATATGGCGCTCTTCAAATTATACCACATGTATGTGTGTGTATGAAATGTTGTCCAGTCTGATGATTGTTCTCATATTATTGTATGTCTATTGTCCCACTTGAACCCAAAGAGAACCAATATGTTTCCTATGATGAGACTATCTCCAGCAGCACAATTTTAAATGAAGGAGAAATCTGAGTATACCCATAGATCTGCATGGGGGGTAGCAGGGCCTGGCAATGCCCCCCCTGCCACATTCACATCTGATGTCCCATATTCCCCCATTCACTAATACTGGGTGGTGGGCCACCATACTTGCTGCAGTGTCAGTGTCTTCAAATAACTGACAAAATGTTCAATTCAAGCTGACTCCTGTGAGCAACAAGCTCAGAGACCACGTCATCCAGTGGCTCCCACTCATGGGATACAGCAGCCGACCCACAGACAGCATCTGCCAGGATGTTCACAAAGCCGAGCAGAAAAGTGGCCTATATATATATGTGTGTGTGTGTGTGTGTGTATATATATATATATATATATATATATTAGAAAAAAAACTCCGTTTAATGCATTAGTTAGGGTTGTTCCACAGCGACAAAAGTGAGGAAATTCGCTGTTAGGGTTGAAAACCCCCTTGGACCGCCCACCCCCAACCGGCATTGGGGTGCGCATTGGGATCATCAGCCCTAACTCTCACCCCATGACATGTAAAGCAGCAGAAGATAGGAGAATGGGGTGAGAGTTGGGACCACGATCCCAATGCGCACCCAATGCCGGTTGGGGGTGTGGGAGGCCAAGGGTTTCAACCCTAACAGCCAATTTCCTCACTTTTCGCTGTGGAACAACCCTAACTAATGCATTAAACGGAGTTTTTGCCTCTAATTTCCTTCTTTTGAGAATGATAACGAGAACGCCCCGCCACATGATGTGTTGTGGCATACTAACAGGGACAGCAACGCAAACAGAAATGCTAACAGTGGTGCACATGGTAACACAAGCACGAATGAGAACAGAAAGGGATAGCACATGGTGGCGTGAGCGGGAATGGTCTGCCACGTGATGTGTTGTCACATAGTAACATGGTGCCTGCAAACAGAAATGTCAATGGGCATGGTGATGAAAGTGAAACAGTAAGATAAACAGTACTGTAGACAGAAATGGCAAAAAATAACAGAAGCATAGCGTAAATGAAAGCGCAAAGGATACGCACATGGTGGCGTAGGACGCCAATGGTAAGTGAAACAGGTACGGATCCAAGAAGCAGAAAGGGCAACAGTAACAGTAATGTAAGTGCACAGGCTGGTTTTCCCAAAACCTGCATTGAGAAAGATAGTGAGTACAAATAATGTATGCAAAATAATGAGTATCGCAAGAAAATGAGATCTTGGAATACTAAATACATTATATCTCAGGAACCGTGTCTGACGTAGAAAAAAATTTAAAAGTCATATTATTTAAAACTGCCTGGCTAATTTAGATCTGCTTGTTATGGGGCTAAGAAGTTTCCGACGAAAAGTCCGTATCTGCCCGTTTCTGAGGATATAGGCCCTGAAAGCGCAGTGAACGCCGTAATGTTATCCTATGGGAAAAAGAAAAGTTAGTGCCATAACTTTGCCTCCTGTAATGTTTTCACCAAACTACTGAAAGGCACATCTGTGGGCTGTTGGCTGTCTTCCCTCCAAATTTCAGGAAAAAGACCAAACCGTTATTTTGCAGCAGGGCTCCAAATGATTTCTGTTAAGTGTCGGGCGCCGTAATGTTATCCTATGGAAAAACCGTCAATTTTGCAGTGCGTAACTTTGCCGCCATGTGATATTTTTCACCAAACTACTGAAAAGCACATCTGTGTACTGTTGGCTGTCTTCCTCAAATTTCAGGAAAAAGACCAAACCGTTATTTTGCAGCAGGGTGCCAAAGTATTCCTGTAATGCTTGGGCGCCGTAATGTTATCCTATGGGAAAAACTGTCAACTTTGGAGTGCCATAACTTTGCCGCCGTGTAATATTTTTTCAATACAACACTGAAAGGCACATCTGTGAGATGTCGGCTGTGTTCCCTCCAAATTTCAGCCCAAAACTCCCAACGGTTATTTTGCAGTGCAGTGCCAAAGAATTGCTGTCATTTTCCCACAGACTAGAAAATTACTGTCGCAATTTGAGAAAGCTTTCGCAAAAATTTGCGACACTTTCGTGAGCACGAAAGTAATTTGCGAAAGTACTTTTTCCAGAAATTTGAAAAACATATTTCTGGGGTGTTTTACCACAAAATAAAGACATGGCAAGCATCCTCAGGGCCCGACTAGGTGAATACAAAAAAAATTAGGTTGCTAGAGGGTCCCAAATTTAAATGCCAACCATTTTTCTGATCACCAACTGAAAACAAAATGGCCGATTCGCGAAAGTAACAGGCCCATTTGCGAAAGTAAAAATGCATTTGCGAAAGTGTTGAACTTTTTGTTAACTTTTCCCATTGACTTATAATGGGAAACTGTTTTGAATAACTTTTGAACCGTTTAATGTTTTTCACGAGGAAATCTTTGAAAGGCACATCGCGGACCCGGCACATTCCCTAAGATTTTTACCCAAGAATCAACAATAACCGAATCGACCTGTAGGCGACCACAGAATTCCAGAAAAGCATAAACGCTGCTATTGATCACACTTAATAACTCCAGCTGTATATCCGACCAATATGAAACTTGGCAGATCCCAAGGCCTATGGTTCTTGATCATAAATTCAAATTTCAGACAAATCCATCAAATGGTTGCAAAGTTATTAAGGTGCAAAGTTTTGGGGTTTAACATAGAAATGGCTCCTCAACCCTAACTATGGTAGCACTACCGTGCTACCACAATATACTATATATATATATATATATATATATATATATATATATATATACACACACACATTGTGCACCAGAGTCCATTCCCAAATACGATTGTTTCCCTGCAGAGGGAGTAGGACTAGGTATCTTCTTGCCTGTTGAGGTACTGCATGACACCATTGATTGTCCATTTGCACCAGAAAGGATAGCCCTGAATGAGCGGGGCAAAAGCCTGGAGGCCAGGAAGAACTGCCTTCATCTCCAGAATGTTTATGTGGAGACAGCAGTCGGGCAGAGACCAAACACCCTGGGTGTGTAAAGAACCTAGGTGAGCATCCCACTCCAGCCCAGAGGCAACCATGGTGAGGACACAGCAGAAAAAATCTGGGCACAAGCATTTAACTCTGGTATGAAAATCCAATGCTGGAAATTGGTTCAGATGTAAAAGGATTTATTATCGTTCAAAATGTGCAAACCTCATCTCATCAGAACAATGAGGTAGAGGACAGAACAGCCAATGTTTTGCACTGCCGCTGTGCACTTTAACAAGGTGTCTACCTCCTACAGGTAAACATCTTAAATACTATCCAGTGCAATGTCAAAGGTGCGAAGTGCAGAATTTAAAATAGGCAGACAGTGGGCTTTCAGTTGACATAAAAAAAAACATTAGGTGTTAAAACAGTCCATAAATAATTCTATTTCTGGACTCCTAGTAACCAGTACATGTCAGGAATATAAACTGATGTTATTATGCAGGTCAACATATAACATGATAAATACTGATGCATCTCATCACTACGGAGGGAGGGAGGACAGAGAGGAAAGGGGAGGGAAAGGATGGGAGAGGCTGGGAATGGGATAAGGGGCTGGGGGAAACATGGTGAAAAAAGTCTGAGAAACAAATATGAATGGCAATATGTGCAAAATTATGACAGAGCTAACTATGGAGGCTATTCACCAATGGGCAGAACATACGTGCCAAAGGCACGTATTCCACCCATGCAGCTCTGCATCCATGGGAGCTCCGCGCGGCGGGGACCGCTTTCAAGACCACCGGTCCCTGCCCAGCTCCCTGGTGTGGTCCCACCCCCCAGGCTCACAGGTTTGCAGGGGAACAGTCAGGTGCAGAGCAGCAAATCCAGATGGGTGGCCAAACAGCTGCCCAACCCAGACCTCAAAGTGGATCACGTGTGCCCATGGGGCACCATGTTGGTGGCCAGCATGCAGTGTACTGGCCATGATGTGGGGCGTGCTCGATAGACTGCCCCCAGCCCTCCTAGTATGCCCCAACAGTAGGGGCGTCCCTGTCAGGAGGGCCGCTGCCCCCCTCGTCAGCACCGCTGCCGGCGAATGCATCCCCGGGGGTGCATAACTGGCCACCCAGGTTTATGGCTGCCCCTCATTCATTTAGCCAATGACATGCCACATGCAGCACTCCCCAGTTTAGTGAATCGCGTGGAGTGCTGGCATGGCCCCCACCCCCAGCTCACCCCAGTTCAGAGCTGCATGATCAGCCGGGGGATTGGATGCATAGGGGAGGGCTTAGTTGCTAACAGCATACCATGTTGGAGGCGCAGTTTCCAAGGAAGGGTGCGAGTAGGTGCGGGGTGGGATACGCGCCGACTTTACGTGGGGCGTACCCTCTCCGCACCTTAGTGAATAGGCCCCATAGATAGTAATTTTTCAGGCAACAGTGATACTGATACAAATACAGGTAACCAAGTTAATACAGAGAAAGCAGAAAAATGGAAATATACCTAAATTTCAAATCAGAAAGCAAGCCAGTTCCATTCTGCCATTGAGTCCTGGTTGAAGGAGTGCTTTAAATTGCAACATCCAATAGGCTTCCCGTTTTATAAGTAAATTGTCCAAATTGCCCCTCCACCAAGGCCAACAGAGATGCATTCAATGCCAACAAACTTGCAGTTACATTCTTCTCTGTGCAGTCTGTGTTGTCAAATATGGATAGCAAATAGCTGTCCCGGTGGCACTGAGGGTTAAGGTGCTGGACACCACACCTTGCACTATGCCGGCGACCTGCATTCAGGAGCGGGCACGGATCACCGGGGGTCAGCTGGGAGGAGGAGGATCGAGCATCCCAGGGACAGCTCTCCTCCTCCGGAGAGGGTGGGGGGTCATGACTGCCGAGGTACCGGCTCCTAGCAGCGGCTGGGGGCTGTGCAGCTTCAGGGCCAACAGTAAGGGATGGCATTGATGGCATCCAATGTGCAACATACAGAAGCGTGCATTGGAGCATCATTGATGCCATTGCATGCCAGTGCCAAGGGGGGGGCTACTCACAAGTAAAAAAAAATCCTCGGCAGCATGACGGCTGCTCCGATGGCACCTCCGTGGTTGCGCCCAAGCCAGCTCCCTCCTGGGCCTGTCCTCCAGGTCTCCGCAGTGGTGGGGTAAGTACCATTGCGATGCAGTCTGGGAAGGGCTGCAGTGGGGAGGTGTAGCTCTGGCCGCGACTGGGGTGGGGGCCATGAAGGCTGGCTGGAAGAGGGGGAACCAAAGGCATAACCCCCCCAGCTGAGGACAGAAAGAAATGAAGAAAGAAAAAAATATATGGGTAGCAAGTGCACGGATCTATGATGGTGGGTTGACAATTTCATTGTCGACCAATGTTACAGCGACTCCTTTATGTTGACTGCATTTGCAGTAGGCATAAAGCGAGTTGCATTTAACTTTGTTTTCTTCAGGAGGCTTTGCCCCCCAAACTCCCCACACAGGGGTCTCTGTCCCTGCACCCCCCTGCTATTTAGATAATCCAACTCCAAGCAGAGTTGCCTTCAGGAGGGTGCAATATCCCAGCAGTGCCGAGGGGTCCCAGCGATACTACGAGCTACCTAGCGCTGTTGTCGCAGTAGTGTCAGTTGTGGTAAAGTTATCAAGGAAGTATCAGTATACCCAAGTGCATCAGTATCAGATTCATGATCAATGTCCCTTAAGTGCTCACCAATACATCTCTTAAATGCACAAATTGTTTTACCCACATAATAACTATTCCACTTACAATAACCATGTACACAACAGAAGTAGTACTACAGTTAATTCATCTATTAACAGAGTATTCATGTCCCTGAATGGGATTTCTGAAAGTGCTGGTTTTATGTACCACTATACAGGAACCGCAGCTTCCACTTTGAAAACAACCCTTTTAGGGCAGGGGAAACCAATGTTTGGGCTTGGGAATGGGTTAGAAACTGTACTACTTGATCACTGATACTGCCAGCTCGTCGATAAACCATTCTTAGGGGAAGACTCTGCATATTCAGTTAATGTTGGCCCTGACTGCAGCACATGCCAATTCTTTACTAAAATCTGTTGGATATACCTAGAATGTAAAGAATAAGTGCTAACAAAGTTCAAATGATCATTGCCATTGCCATCCTGTGCTGCACTTTGATATTCTAGCAGTTCATCCCTGGTTCTATGTTGTGTTTTTTGTTTAGCACTTGCAGTGGCATTATTTGAAAATCCCCTGGCCCTTGGACAACTTCTCTTCCCTTTTTTATTAGATCTATTTCTTGGCTGCAGTTCCATTTCTTTCTGTAGAACTGGCCAAGAGGCACACTGTCTACTAAATGGCGTGGGTGGCAACTGCTGTCAAGCAATAATGAGTTGCTGTCCATTTTCTTATGGAAAAAATTCAGACTGATGCCATTAGCTGAATTTCTGTAATCACAAGCTCTTGGAATTTAATATTGGTTTGACTGTACTTAAGGGAGAAATGTAGATTTGAGTTACTTGCTTCTAGATACCATTTAAAATAATGCAATTTATCTACACTACCATTCCACACAAAAAAGAGGTCATCGATGAAGCATCAATGCCCTCTCTTTGGAGTGGTGGAGTGGTAGACTGGCATCTAGATAAACTGCACTGTTTTAAACAAAAAATAGATCATCAGTGAAGCACTTACAGAGGTCTATTTTTGTGTGGAAGGGGTTGGCCATGGGATCCTGAATAGTGACTTGTTGCCATACCTCCATGAAAACAGCTGCATAATTGGGGGCTAGGGACCCCTCTATCACTGTGCCTTTAAATTGTACATTGGACTTTCCCAGGAAAACAAAGTTGTTAAAGGTTAGGACTAATTCAGCTAGACACAGAGAGAAATCAATAAGTCTTTCTGAGTAGATACCCAGCTCCCTTAAACTAAGTGACATGGCATGGATTCTCTCCTTGTAGGGGATGTTGGTATACAATGCCTCCATGTCCATGGTCACCAGGAGGGAGTCGGCTTCTATATGCAAGTCATCCGGGATGTGCAGCATTTATGTTGTGTCCTGTAGATAAGCAGTAAAGTTGACAAATATATTCTTGATGTACTGATCTACAAACTTGCACAGGGGTTCTGTCAGACTTCTGATACCGGCCATAATGGGCTGGACTGGTGGATTCTGCAAGGTCCTATGTATTTTTGGAACCAGGTATAGTGTCAGCAAAAACTAGAGGAGTCACTGTTAAAAAATACACTGTCCTTTTGGTTATGATGCGTCCATCATAAGTTTGTTGCAAAATGTTGTCAATTCTTATTTTATAGGCACTGGTGGGATTCAAGGCTAGGGTCTGATAATAGTCACCACTGCTTAGTTGTCTTTTGGCTTCTGCAGTGCAATCTGTATTAGACAACTGTGGATCCCACCCATATCTGCAGCTTTCACAGCAATTTCTTGGTTGTTACTTAAAGGGACACTGTCAACCTGTTTTTCAACATATTATTTCTAGTTAAAAACCTACATTTTATGATTGTTTACCTTCTCTAAAATTCATTGATATTGCTCCTTGTTTTATCTGTCTCCTTGTTTAGTAGAACTGAAATGCATGTTAATGTATATTTATAAAGAACATTGTTTTGTTTACAGTCCTGGATCTGTTCTTACTGCATACTTCTAGAACATTAGAAACACCCCCAAACAGTGTTGTCACTCATGATGCAATAGCCTCCTAAACTCCCACTGCATGAGTGGCTATTGGCTAGACTGTGTCGGGGGTGTTCCCATTTCCAGGAAAGATGCAGCTGGAGCTGATCAAGGAATGTAAACAAACCTGTGTTTGTGCGGTAACACCAGTATGGAGGGCAATCTGTTTTTCACTTTCTTTAAAATTAAGAGTCAGAATCAAACTACCAGCTACATCAGCAATCTTTACAGAATGTTGGCAATCATAAAATGTGTTTTTTAAACTAGGGACACTTTGAGACCTAAGGGGGTTAACAGTGTCCCTTTAAAGATCATATGGCTTGTGTTTCTCTTGAGTGCAGTTCATATATCGAGGTTGTATAGGATCTTTTAACAATTGCTCAATATCTCAAAGGCATATCTGTTCAAACATCTGATCTGTTTGGCTCAAGGGGGGACAAAACATAGATTGTTTTAACAGCAAATTTGTGTCATGATTGTGTAACAATTGTTCCATTTGGATAGTTGGAACCTCATATACTAAGTCCTGTGAAGAGACTGGTGCTTCTGTCTTTTTTTTCCATAAAATCTTAAGATTTATGTTTCATGTAAACTTTAAAATGCCTATAAATATCACAAATGGATCTATTTCAGTTGTTGGGACAAAACGTAAACGTTTTTTAAAGAACATTCATTTCTGCAGTATTCAAAGAGTAATTAGAAATGTTTACCCCATTTTATTCCGGCACCTCTTGCATCTGTCCGTTGATGCATGCTCTCTGTTCAGCTGGACTAGGAATGCTGACTCTGCTGATTATGTTCTCTGCCGCCTACAGTCCCATCTTTTTCTTTTCCATAGACTAGAAAGCGGGTTGTCTGGGTGCTCCTCCTGAGTGTAGTCTGTTTGTGAGGTGATGAGGGAGAGATGAGTCTATGTCAGATGTGCTTCTGTTTGAGGAACAACCTGTGGATTCTTCAACATAGGTCTTGGGTTTATATTTCTGAGGTGTTTCCTCCAATCAAAGAAGTTATCAGCATCTCATTTGAATTTATTCATCTTGGCTGCCTTCATTTGTTCATCATTTATAAGGACAGTCTCTTTCAAATCTGTTTTATATTGCTAATATTCCCTTGATGTTACAAAGGAATTTAGCACTTCTGTCTTCTGCTTCAACTCTGCAGCCACTTCTGCTTCAACGCCTGCTCTGTTCGATAAGATCACCCATATAAGGACTACTGCTGCTGCTTCAAGCATAGCTTCTCACCAGTTTTAATGAATTGTTCATGGTGGTGGCCAAAGGCAGGACTATTCAAAATCCTAAGGCCTAAGGACACTCTCCCCACTTCCACGTAGGCCTCCAGTAGGTCTACAAAATGGCTTCTGCCAGCATAACTGGCAGTTTCTCATATTGTCTGAAGGCTTCTTTTATGGTCATTGGGGGTTGCTCTTGCCATGCCTGTGTGTGGCCTGCCAGTAAGGGACTGCTTGTACTGGTAAACAGGGAGTCCAGAAACACACTTCCACCACTGTTACTCATCAAGGGGGTACTGGTTTCCATTTTGACAAACTGGGTCAATTGTGTTCTAGATCAGAACACACCTGAGAATACCAGAACATGAATTCAAACAAAACAAGTTTGACAGAAGAAAGAACTTCACAGTGGGGGCCGGATTTTCAAATCCCCAAGAATGCCACAAGCCTCTGATGTGCTGATCATATGGTACATAAGCCTGCGGCATTCTCCCGGCTGGCGATCGGGATTTTCAATCTCGTGCAACAAGTGCCAAAAGTTAGAGCAGATTTTCCCTGGTCTAGCTTGCAGCATTCAGGGTACCCTTTTTACAGGGATTATGCCAAATATTTGGCACAAGCTGCCATAAAGTGAGGAAACTGTCGCAATTGCGCCCAAGAATAGAAAACTGTGTGTAGTTGCTGCAAAGCTGTGTGAGACAGCTGCACTAAAAATTGGGCTCGATGCAGGGCTCCACCCTTTGAAAATCCTGCTCCGAGTCTTCATCCCTGAGATAAGTGTTTGTGACCAGACATTTTTTCTGATGCCTTTGCTTTGTCTGCCTGACAGCATCATGATTGTGTGATTCTTTCTGTTGCCTAGTCCGCCTGACCATGGTGAGGACCAACTCAGTGGAGGGATGGAGGAATGAGGTATAATGTAAGAGATGGGAGCAGCTGTACCACCTGCAAACATAATAGTTACATGACACAAACCTGGTGATCCATTAGCTAAACAGTCAGGGTCCACTGGACATGCAACATTCACTGAGGAATCCACATCTCTAGATAGGCACAATGGCAGCCGTCACGTGGCCTAGTAATCTGGGCATGGATCTGGCAAAGATCAAATTGCTAGAGGCAACCATGTGGTCCTGAACAATCAGAGCAGAGCCATAGTTATCTGGAATGAATGCTGTAGCCTGTGTAGTATCCAGGATAGCACCTATAAACTGCAGAAGCTGACACGGGACTAGAACAGACAAAGGTTCAGTTACCAGAATCCACAGCTGGTGAAAAACTGATTAGTGTGGTGTAAGGACTGCACTGCCAGAGCCCTGGAGAAGGTCTTTAAAAGCCAATCATCCAGGTATGGGAATACATACAGGGTCTCTTGGCAAAGGGCCACAGCTATCACAGTAAAGCACTCTGTAAAATTCCATGGTCCCAAGGATAAATCAAAACATGAAATTGGTAGTGCAATACATCCTGTAGGACCAATAAGTGTGAAAGAGAGTAAAGGCAAGAGCTGGGAAGCTGCTTAGAAGGCTGTGCAAGTAATTTGAGAGCATGCCCCCCACCCCCGGAATAATATCCAGGTCCCGCCCATCTGATGTGATCTATGCCATTTGGGCAGGAACAGGAAGACCCTGTCCCAACCTGAACCTGTGGCAGTGGGGCTAATGGACAGGAAGGTTGTCAGAAGGAGGGAATGGCAGGAGCACCACCCTTTTCCTTACTTTTGGGGGCCTCAAAGGGGTCACCAAGGAACAGTTGTCTCTGGAAGGCCACAGGAGCAGCTGGCCTGCCCATATCCCAGGAGCAGGAGGAACAGGATCCAGTATGAAATGAACCGACACCCCTACCATAAGGAAGCTAGGGAACAAAGGGCTGTATTTATTTGTTAATTTATCATATTTATTTATGTAGTTATTAGGTTGTTTAATCCAGGAGAAATATACAGCAATACACAGGAAATATCCTTTAGACCTATGTCCCGAGAAAAGGGATTAGATAACAATATAGCGCAAATTAGATACAGGAAGAAAGGAAACAAAGCTTCATCTTGGACTACTAGTCTTAAAGGGTCATTTCCACATCATGGCCCAAAACGTTAGAGCCACAGAAGGGAGAGATAAGCACTGATAGTTGCACATTAGTTGCAAACCCAGCAACACGTAGCCAGGAAGATATCAGAGACTGAGGCATGAGCAGAAGCATCATCAAGAGAAATAAATAAATGCTTCCCAGTCTTCAAGCCATGTGTAACACATTGTTTAGCTTCCGTCTTGGAGGTGCACTCCAGGATGCGATCCCCAATGGTAGATATAGACTTTCACAGGCTGTTCTGATAGTTAATCATATACATCTGGTAGTTCGTAATGCTGAAGACAAATGAAACAGAGGCAAAAGTCTGTTTGCCCATGGTATACAACTTCCTGGATTCCTTGTCAGGGAGCGTAGTGCTTATAATGATATACTTGGAACCTACTGTAGCATGTCAAGAAAAAATAACTGGTGACCCCTTTATCACACTAATTATCAGTGTGATCAAATGCCGTAGTAACCAGGACAGGTATGACATCATATCCACTTATTACAGGGTTTGGAGTGCTTGTGCTTCACTTTCACTTACAGTTCGACACCGTGAAATACTCTGCCCCATAAGTCTGTGCACCAGTTATCATACAAAATAAAACACAAGTGACTGTGTGCTTATGACATGTTTTTTTTTTTAATTACAACCTGAGCTGTGTAATTGCTACATAAACCTCTTGAGCTTTGCTATCAAGGTTTATGGGTCATCACACACTTCAGGTGTGTAAAACAACTTTATAACTCATAGTCTGCTATACATTATTCTCTATACAACAACCAAATTCATTTAAGGCTGGGTGGTATAATAAGATTTGATGGAGGGGACAGGTACTGCTTATCTGCTTTCTGAAGCAACGCTGGCAGAGTACTGAGCCTATTCCATGCTCCCATGGTTGCATCTTCCAACACAGAATAGATAGGAGGAATGACCACAGAAGTGGTAACAGGGACTCCCAGGAATTCATGTAGATTCATCATGATGGAGTCCTCCTTCTCAGTAGAAAAGTGGAGCTTTTCCTGCATGAGGCTCATTAAAGACAGAAAAGAGGCATCCTCAAAAGAACTGGTGGTACTCTTATGTATTCCCGTGGCTCACTATCCCGACACACACCTGCCCAAGCACTACTGTCCGATAGAGGTAGTGTCCCGATAGTGAGCATTCCGGCAATGAAATCTCTGACGGCATTAGACACGGGTAAGGTAGCGGATGTGATGGGTTGCTACTTTACCCCTGCTGGTGTACTTCTAGGGACAGTTGTTTCGGGGAGTTGGCTGAGCTGCTCTGGTGGTGTACAGGGCTAAACCACCAGCAGCTCTGCCAGCGTGCTCCCTCAGACCTGGGTTCTGGTCGGGGTCACATCCTTTTACGGAACTCACCTCTCGTAACTTGTATTTTTTTACTTCAGTGTCCGCTGGGGAGTTGGCCGAGCTGCTTTAGTGGTGTATAGGGCTAAGCCACCAGTAGCTCTGCCAGTGTGCTCCCTCAACCCGGGTTCTGGATTGGTTTACATCCTTTTACAGAACTCCCCCGTAACTTATATTTTTTACTCCTGTGTCCGCTCCCCTGGGAGTTATTATTTTGGTTATGGGGTGTAGAAGACAAGCCCCAAGGATTTTATACTTAGTTTTATTATACTGCCCAAACTTTTCTGTCAGGCATACAGTCCATTTGGGGCTGTGGATTTCGGGCCATTTTACTCGGTATGCTGAGCGTCGGCATACCAAGATTAGGGATAGCATAGTATATCCGAACTGGTAGTATAAACCACAGTATCTTCACTATTAGAGGAAACAGTGGAACTAGAGTTAAACCCAAAATACAGGGAGCCTCATCATCCTTGTTCCCCTCTTCCTTATCAAGCGAGTCTGGATTATATTCATCCTCACCACGTTAAAGAGGTTGCAGAGGAACCACAAGAGTCACATTCTAAGTTGGCACAAACATTTTGGAGGTGGAATAGGGACAGGAAGTCCACTAGGCTCAGACAGCATTGATGCAAGTGATGACAGAGGCTGAGTCAATGACAATGATGTCAATGGCAGGGAAGGCATTAGTCTTTGGATTAACTCTGAGAATGTAGCCAAAACTGCAGCATGAGCATCAACGTTTGGCATTGATAACTACAGCATTGGCGTGGTTATGCCTGTCAACAATGCGCCAGCAGTAATCTGCAGAACCTGCTCAGGACTTGAGCTTGAGCATGCACATGACATTCTTGGGTGTCTCAATGATGGTTCAGCTGGCAATGAAGGCTGATAAAGCAGCCTTAGATTTCTAGATGCCCCAGGTGTTTGTCATTGTTGGATGGCCCCAGCTAGGCAAAGGTTTCTGAGTGGTCCTGACGCAAATGGCTTACAGTTCAATGTGTGTGACTCTATGGAGGGAGATGTCCTCAAAGAAGATTATGCTTTTTTGAATGGAAAGACTGGTGACATTATTGACGCTATAAAATGTATATCAGTGATCACTTCGGGGCCCATCTGCTACGCAAGATGCTACTGCTAGTAACAATCTTGCATTCTATTCATGTTGTTAGAAGCAACAGTTAAAATGTTTTTGTTTTTTTCTATTTCCACTGGGGAGAAGGCCCTCAGACTCCCCACAGCACTTAAGACTATTTCCATTATATTATTGGAGTCCCTTGTTTATGGACTCATGGCTCTGGATATGTCAGTACAGTAACAGCACACTATGGTAACATCACAGACCACAACTGTCCTTCTTCTGGAAATCTAGATTGCAGCATAACAAAAACTTAAATGGCGAAAAAAGGAGTAAACAATCTTTTGTTACTCTCTGAGGCCAATCAGTTACAGCCAAAATATTCAAGTTGTGGAACTAAGACACAACATCATGGATTTATCTTATAAGTAGAATTGTGGGTGCTCCTTCTTATACAGACCTGTTTAGGTTCCTCATTATGCCCATCTGTTAGTACTCCAGTAAACAGTGTATATCTTAAATTACTACTTGTACTACTGTACCTTTAACACTGCAGTTAGTCCTTCCTTCCCTCCTTCCCTCCCTCCTTCCTTCCTTCCCTCTCTCCCTCCCTTTGTTTGAAATTTGCATTGAATTAAAGAGGATCATCCTGGACTCATCTAAAATTACCATGTAGACAGATGCTGCTGTGTGATTCTCTATCTGAGTGGTAACATCAAAGCGCTGTTTTGTTATTTTCAGTTCTTGCTAAATACTCTGGCTCAAGCGGATTGCTAATTCTATGGAATATACTGTAGCTTCATACAACTTACCAGACTGCTATATCAAAGTTTGTGTGTTGTGTAAGGGAGATCACAGGGCACTTCCTCCCGAAATGGTGCATCACTAGTGGGTCCCAGTCTCTGAGTTTTCCTCAGCTGCCTCAGGCCCATACCTCCTTCATAGATACTGAGGTGTGGTAGGGAGCAAAAGGCAGTCTGTCCATGATAGCCCCCATCACTGAACCCACAAAGCTAACACATTCCACTGTCCATTAGCCAGATAACAAGTTTGCACTTAAACACGGCCTTGCTAATACTGGCAAGAATATCTATGGGTAGTGAATTCCAAAAATTTACAAGCTATTGCCCTGCTCTCCCCCCCTGTCACAAACTCCAATATCCAGAATTCTCAAAGCCATACCACAGGATCTTCCAGCACTAAGTGCAGAACTACACCATAACAGCAGCTACCGATGCCTCCTAAAATGTCCAGAAAAGTAGCTGAAGCTGCAGCAACTACGGAGAACTCTGATGACAAAAATTCCAAATTCAGTGAGTGGAAGGAAATGACGGTAGACCTTCTTAATGAAATGCTGCATGCATTTGGAGACCTCAAAATCTTGATCTTAAAACTGTCAGGCACAGTTGCAGAAAAAAAATAATAAAATTAAGTCCTTAATTATCTGAACTGGTGAACTGGATGAGTGGGTGACTGGTCTCAAGGATACTGTGCTTTCACTTACCACCAGCATCTAACAACATGAAGCCCATCTGAAATTTCTGATGGAAAAGGTTACCGATCAGGAGGACCTCAACAGGGAAAATATTTTGAAATTGGGGAAAATCCCTAAGGGAAAGGAAGTCTCAGGAAATTAGGCCTTCTTCTTTGAGGATCTCTTAAGTGTAGTTATGGGATAACCATATCCAGCTGAAAAAATGTAACTTGATTAGTCACACATATGGGGTACTCACCCCAATATGGATCTAGCTCAAACATTATTGCCCCAAACTGTCTTTGTAAAGCCACATCGCTCCCAGGATCATGAGTCTATCCTCAGGAAGGTGTGGATGGAATGGGGGCTATCATACAAAATGATACACTTCAATGTGTGTTCTGATTTGAGCTCACAAACCATGTGTCAGAAACTCTAAAACCCTCTAAAAAATCTGTATGAAAAAGGAATACAGTTTACCATGCTCCCTCCTACAAGAACCCGGTTTCCAGTGGATGCTGAAACTATGTCTTTACAAATGTCTAGGATGCCAAACAAGCATACGGGTCTCTTTTTTTCTCCATCCCTTTTCTAGTACTCTAATCACTAAGCAAGTGAAACAAGAAAATTCCACCACTTATGTTCTACATGGCATACAGGATAAGCTCATCTGACTTATCCTGGAAGATAATTCTACTCTGACTCACATCAGCAATCCAGATTCCCACTCCATAACCCATTTTGGTGACCTTGCTTTTTCTTCTGCCAAACTCCAGGGTGGTCAATCATCCAAAGAAGGTCAAGTACCTGCTGTGAACCCATGACCACTTGCAGACTCTGTGCAAGGGGAGGTGTCTCAGGGCAAATCACTACTTCACCTGGAACCAGCTACAATTTAATACTAGCACTTCCAGTTACCAATCTGCAGTCAGAACTTCCTACTTGTAAAGTGGATGAACTGCTCCCTAAGACTTAAATTTAAATCTACTTATTTTTCTGGCAGCTACCTTTAAAGCACATTGTTTATATATACACTCTTGCCTTGGAACTGCTTAAGTTTACTGTACCAACAATGGGTAACTGCACAAAGTAAATCTGCAATATTCAAATTATGAAACTACCTACTAGGTTCCATATGAATCAGCTGGACTCACTAAGATGTACCAGGGCTCTATAAGAGCACAAGACCCACAGTCTGCGCCCAGTTCCCCAAAGGAGTATATTATAGCATACCTGTTTTCCTCTGTTTGATTCTCATCTCTCTTATAAACCAGTGAAGGGGGAGGGAAAGAGACCTGAGTGGTCAAATACTGCATCATGGGACAAATTCCCTGTCCTTAGTCATTATGTAGAGGAGCCACCCATCCCATCTAGAGGAATACAATTCTACCCGGTCATTTAGAGAATGGGTTATTTTTTCCATTCTATACATTTTATTTACTATTGTGTGCCAGGCCATTATTGCAGGGATTTGAGTAGTGAGCCATGCTCTTGTGATGGTCTTCTTTCCTGCTGTAAGGAGGATACCCACCTGATATCAACAGATGGGAGCACGCAATCCCTGTGGAAACTTCAACAGTAAGAACAGCTCTGCAGTAAGGGGAACAGGTTTACCGAAAAGTTCCTCTAATTCATCCTGTAGGGCTTGAAAGAAAGGGTGTAAAGCTGGACAACCCCACATGATGTGGGTAAGGAGCACTTGTGATTTGCCACAGTTTTTCCAGGAGATGGCACCTTGTGTGGCTTGGTAGTGTGCCATAATAGCAGGGGTTTAAAAATAGCATACAATATGTTTCCAGGCATACTGAGTAGTAGTAGTGATAGCCATCTCTGGAGTATATATTCCGTGTTATATCCTACTGTGTCAGCTATGGCTTTATACAGAAAAGAGACCAAATGGCCAGAGTATCTGGTTCACATCATAGTAATAAAAGCAGTAATAACTGTAAGGTGGGAATCAGGATTACAGGCTCCTATGGGGAACGGAATTATAATAGTGCCAGACCTGTAAGAATCTATAAAAATCCACTTGTCACAAGCTAAACTCCGTTTGGGCCTCTGTAAAGGATTTAAAGGTATTTCCATTAACTAACTGGTAAAGAAGAAGAATCAGCATTTATATAGCGCTTTTCGTACACAGTGTATCCCAAAGCGCTTTACAAGCAATGCTTGACTGGTAGTGAAGTGACTGAATGTGTAGTAGCGGCCATATCACACATCAACACCCACACACAGCCTGGACAATTGCATGAACCAGTTTATGGGAAGGAGAATGTTGGCCAGGACACCGGGAATGTTCCCTGCTCTCTGCAAAGTGTGCCCTGGGTTCTTCTACTTCCACCTGGACACCCACCAGGACAGCACCAGGATGGGTAGAAGGGACCTTGGTTTACATATATACATAGACAGTGTCGGCAGATAAGGGCCTATGGCCCACCCAGTCTGCCCATTTGAGCTTGTAAGTTCAGTTTATGTTTTCCTAGAAGTCTGTTGCCCCTTACCCCTGACCCCCAGAATTCCTTTGTCTATCCCATGCATTCTTAAATCCCGTGATTGTTTCCGCCCCCACCACTTCTTCTGGCAGGGTGTTCCACTTGTCCACCACCCGTTCTGTGAAGAAATTCACATCTCATCTGAAGGACGGCACACCTCAGCAGCACAGCACCCCATTAATACTACACTCGGATGCCAGCATTTTTAGGTGCAAGTCCAAGCTTCATGTGGGACAAGAACCCATGAGTTTCTAGTCCAGAGGCAGATGTGCTACCAACTGAGCCACACTGACACCTAAAGGTACTATAAATGGAAGGAGCTCTCACCTAAGGAAAGCATGGTCTATTATGGATGGATGAAAAATGTTCCAGCAGCGGGACGGGCCAAAGTTAACTTAAGAAAGGTACCAAGTGAAGTGTACTATGGATTCTCAGCCACGTCATGACCTGTGACTTGAGCCAAGGATTGAAATTCACTGGGAGCTGCAGCTGTGTATCCCTTTGGTACATGGCTCTGATGAACTCTGAGTTGGGAAATATTACTGTTTTCAACTGCTGCCACAGGGCACAAGGGGGTCTAAGGTGGCGAAGTGCCACAAAAGGTAGGCGGGACATCCATTAATAAAGTTTTAGGTTAGGCAGGGCTAATCCACCACTCCCTGTAGGCAAGAACAAGGTTTGGAGTTTGATTTGGGGGGCTGCCCAGCCCATAGAAATCTTGCAGTGTCTTCATTCCATTGTCGGAATATCTTTAGTGGCAATTTGAGGGGGATGTTCTGAAACAGGCAAAGTGCCCGTGTTAAGACCACCATCCTGACCACCTCAATCCTTCTGGAAAGAGTCAGAGGTAACAAATTCCAAGTGGCCAAGTCTTGTGAAAGTTGTAGGAAGAAGGGCAAAAAGTTATTACGGTATGCCATTGCTGGGATCCAGGAAAGAAACACCCCTAAATATTTACTTTTCCAGGTCCCAACAGAACTGGAATCATTGTCTGGTTTCCCAGGAGGGCTGATAATGAAATGTAAGAGATTCCATTTTTGTGGAATTAAGGCAATACCCAGAAACCTCCCCAGATTTCTCCAGGATCTGGAACACCACCTGAAACACTCAAGATCATTCAAGTAAAGAAGTACATCATCAGCATGGAAGGCAATCTTGTAGTCCTCACCTACTGAGAGTATCCCTCTGATATGGGGAGATTTATGAATGGTGCAGGCCAGGGGCTCAATGTAAAGGGCAAACAGGAGAGACAAGAGAGGGCAGCCCTGCCTCCTGCCTGTAAATAAGGGGAAGTTACTGGAGTGGTGGCTGAGACCATAAAACATGCCAGTGGTGCTTCATAAAGGGTCTGTATTAACTGAATTAAGGGGTCTGGGAAGCCATGTTTCCACAGGACGGTGTAAAGAAAGGGTCAGGAGACCCAATCGAATGCCTTCTCAGCATCAAGGTTAAGAAGGACCAATGGAGTCTGTCTCTTCTCGTGCATTTCATGTATAATGTGGAGGGTGCACCTGACATCATCATTAGCAGTTCGGGAGCGAATAAACCCAGTTTGATCCCAGGCCAATTAGGGATGGGAGAATCACGTGTGCAGTCTATGTGCCAGGTGGGCATTAAGTATTTGCAGTTGGTATTCAACATTGATACTGGTCTATATGAACTACAGAGTTGAGAATTTTGTATCATGTTTTGGGATTACTGAGATGGTGGCATACGCCCATTTGGGCAGGGGGTGTTCTCCATGCAGGACTTCATTGAATGTCTGGAGGAGTGGAGTAAGTATATAGTCTAGTGGATTTGTAAAATTCCACTCCATACCCATATGGACCTGGGGTCTTCTGGGTTTTTGAGCAGCCAATGGCTTGCTCTACTTCTGTCAGTAGGACTGGACAGGTTAGCCTTGCCTCTGTTCATCAGTGAGGGTAGGTAGCATCAGGGAATTAAGGAAGTCATGTATAAGTTCTGGAGAGGCTGTGTGTTACAGTGTGTATAAGTTCTGCTAATAGGAGTTGACCACCTGGGTGATCTCTTGCAATTTGGTGAGGCAAATCCCAGAAAGTAGATGAAGAATTACAGTGATTGTCATTGTACATCACTGCTTATGGAGCTGATACACCAATACGTGGGTGGCTCTAGCTCCTACTTCATAATACTGCTGGCAGAGGAAGGTCAGGCCTATTTCAGTTTTTCTGTAGGCAACAGGCGCCCATATCTGTGTAACCCCTAGGTGACGCTATCCCAAGGACTACTACCCTTGCCTGCTTGGCTAGTAGCAGATTAAGGGGCCTGGGTAATGAAACCGGTGCCTTCACCCAGAGGTCAGGGTTATTAGTGGTCAAGCTAACCTGGGCACTGCCCTCTAGAACACTGTAACCCCCTCTTTCCCTTCTAGTGGCCTGAACAATATACAACAATTACTTTCACAATGACCCTTATTCACCAGGCAATTACCCACACTGTTTG
The DNA here is from genome assembly GCA_016271365.2 of Neoceratodus forsteri. NCBI lineage: Eukaryota > Metazoa > Chordata > Ceratodontiformes > Ceratodontidae > Neoceratodus > Neoceratodus forsteri. Next base: position 820,779,203 of record CM028135.1, read on the forward strand.
CACGTACCACCAGGGCTGGTTCCTCTAGCTTGACCCTGGGAACCCCCTGTAAAACAAGGTTAAGCACAGCAAATAGCAACAGTACAATACTTTTGGCACAAACTGGAACCATAGTCAGGTTAAATGCAAACAAAGTTAAATCTGATTTATTCAGGGGGACTTGAACAAAGGAGGGGCATAATCAGGTTGATTTGCTTAAAAGCTACTGTATATTAGTCAGACAGTTATGCATGCAGTTCAGAGTCCCTACACATTCACACACCCTGGATACCCAGGAAGGAAAACGGTGGGCTAGTCAGGAATGTTGCAGCTGGTTGGGACCCTGTGATGGAAGAAAGCAACATGCACAACTCACACTATTTGTAATCCGGTGCCCGGAGGGCTCAGTTTCTGAAAGAAAAGGCAACAAGACAATCAGATGACAACACTTTTAGATTTAGCTGTTGTTGCAGGGAGCTACCCTGATGTTTACTCATGATACTCCAATGCTGGACACAGGCAGGATGACATCGAGACTGCAGGCTGTTGAGCTGGTGTGCCCGGAGAAGCAGGGCCCACACAAATCGCTTAGGCGTCGTTCCTGTTCGAGGTGCTGAGCAGGGGGCTGATCCCCAGGCCAGTCTCTCGTCGATGACTTTCTCTACGTAGCAGGTATTCTGGCTAGGCCAGTGTAGCAGGGCCCAGGAAAATGGAAATGGATACGGATTCAGTCAGTGGAGTTGGATACAGCCTCCAGCAAGCAACACACAGTTCAGACACACAGTGGGGAACCAAATCACTACCCACTATAAGCACACAGCACATTCACATGTAAAGAAATTCCACTGTACCAGGTAAATGGCTCTTTGGTCGCAATTACAGAGTCTCTGCACAATCTGGGAGTTCAGAGGTAGCTGGAAGTACTGACAGGCTGATCACATTCAGCAAATCTTCTGTCTTCTTCAGGTTAAAACCTGGTCACGATTCAGTGGCTTAATTCGCTCTCCAAATTCGGATTCAGTCCGAAAAAATACACAAGTTCCCTCTCAGGAACAAGAGGCAGGCATGCAGGCCAAACTCAAGCCTTTCCACAGTTATCCCACGCGAATCCACTATGGATTGCTGCTCGAACTTTCTCGAGCTGTTACTTCTTCACTTCCCAACTCAGATCTAACTGAAACTGCAAGCAGTGTGGGACTTTCCCCAATATCCAAAAGATTCGGTTGGCTGATCTGTCAGTCACAACAAGGGCTCCCCCTTCAGGTTATTTTATGCGCCAAAAGCCCAAAACTACAATTCCTACAAGTTTTGGCCCCACCAAGCCCCTGTAGGCAGGCTCCATTTTAGAGTCCCAAATGTACTGATTGGCTCATTCTGCAGTCCAGGACCAAGATAATGGAAACAAACAGAACTGCCCACGCTGCAAAGAAGGCAGGTTAGAACAAGCTGCAATATTATTACTACTCTAACAAATGATCAGCAACAAGTACATCTTCTAACAGAGCTTCCTCTCAGATTAATTATGACTGCAATTCAGGCAGCTCTTAAAGTAGAGAGAGGCTATACAGGCACTCTCTGGCAATACATTTAAACTGCTAAAACGCAGGACACCAGCCTGGCAGTGAGCATTTAAGCAAGCTCAAGGAAGACTTTTCAGGAACCCCCATTTGTAGGGGTTACATCTGCCTTAATCTGCCTCAAATGTGTGGTGACCGAGGTCTCCCCCTGTTGGTGGATCATCTGCATGAAATGCAGCATATACTGTACATTTTTTGTCTCTTATTTTGTGATGGGAAGTGTACTGAATAATATGACCCCTTAGAACAGTCTTCAGAGTGTCCCATGTTACTCCATGGGATGTGCCTGGGGACCAATTGTCCCTAAGGATCTTCTCTATTTTGTTTTGGAGTAATTCTTAAAAGTGTTGCCCATGGAGGTAATATGGATTCAGATGCACTCAGGTGGTTCATCATTCTAGTCCAAGATTCAAATGGGTGATCACCAGGGCGTGGTCGGAATGTGCTATATCACCAAGGGAAGCATTTACTAGCCACGATAAGTTTTCAAGCTAAGTATGACAGTGGGCTATTCTAGAATATGGACCATGAATGGCAGAGTAGTGTGTGTAGTTACAGACTCGAGGATGCGTGAAACATAATGTGTCTGCCCAACCGATTTCGTTTATAAGACGTTTAAAGGTTTTATGAGTTGCTAGTTGCCATGGTGGGGGGGTGGTTAGAGGAGTCCCAGCTTGGGGACTGGTGCTATATTGAAATCTCCTGCGAACCGGAGGAGGCCCTTGGTCATTGTGAGAATTTTGTCAAGCAGTAGTTCAATAGTGTGAGAATTAGACCCTGGTGGAAGATATAGGTTAGCTAGGGTGACTTCTTCATTATACAGAATCCCCCGGACTAATATTAAGTGACATTCTGGGTCTGAACATGTGTAAGTAGCTTGAAAGGTAGTACATTGAGGGATAAGTATAGCCACTCCTGTCCTGCACCCACCCAGAAATGTTGAGGAAAATATGGAGGGAAATCCAAGTTTTGATAATTTATTATGTTCAAATGGAGAGAGATGGGTCTCCTGTACATAAACTAAGTCTGGTTTAGACTTTTTAATGTATGTTAGTATCCTAGACCTCCTGATTGGACTAGTGAGCCTGTTTACATTTAGGGAATACAGCTGCATTGAAAGGGGGTACCATGTTGTCTTATGGGAGATAAAGGTGACCACTCCAGACATCTTCCCCTCCTCCAGGGATCCCCACCACAACTCCGACTACACAGGTCACATTTCAGGAATATGCAGATACACTCTAAAACAATAACTGAAGCACTTATTTAGACTGCAGCTTTGAGCAAAAAAACTTATATTCAAACATTCAAAAACATTCAATACTGGGAACACCAGCTGGATGTCTTCCATAAACTTGAGGAAACTGAGCATTTCCAAGGGCACTGGCCCAATTGGGGACACAATTAAAGAGACTAATGTTTCTTCTGGAGGAGATGCCTCCGAAAATGGGCCTCTACACATATTACACATCAGGGAACAGGGAAATAAGAAGGACATCATGGCTTGGCCCTACTCGAGCTTATTAAGTAATGGTCTGGTAGTATAGTGGGAGGCCTGCAACTAATCCAGGAGAGGGATATTTGGACTTAGAGAACCACATGTTTCCTCCATCTCCCCCAAATGGGGGGGGCTGCGGGAGGGATATACTGCTGGTAAGTATCATGCCAGCTTCCTCAACCTACTCATGTACATAGAGGAGATAAGTTCCAGGTTCCACAAGCTACATTTCCCCTCAGTGGATAACGCTATCTAGCTTTGATAAGTGTACCCCCGTGCCAACTCAGTATGCACTGCAAGGCAAACAATAGCAGGAGTTTTCCACATTGGGCTTCTCACACTAGAGTGGAGGGTCATCTACTGTCGTAATGCCATATGGCAGTCTTGTGCTGTTTTACTGTTTAAAAGCTGTTACAGTAATGCCATAGGGAATTCTTGTGCTGATGTTTTCCAGGTCTTAAAGACAGAGGTAATGTTATGCGAAACATTTAACAGGAGAAAAAAGTGTACATAATGTTTCTTCCTCCATTACTTTACTCCACCCCCCCCCCCCTTCTTAATTCCATCCACCCAAAATTAATTCCCCCAACGGAACCCTAAAAACTAGCACAGTTGAGTAATCTGTCAGAATGGGCTCCTACCAGTGTGCTCACAGAGCCTACCAAAAAGTAGGATACTGTACAAACAGTTCAGACATCCAGAATTCTGGTAGTCCTAATACCAATAAGGTCCCAAGAACTACTGGATGTATAAAAACACAATCTACAGTAAGACCAAGTTCCAGTCTATGGGTTCCAGTAGATTCATTAGTTGCTCAAAGAGAGACAGTCACCAGTTCCACTGCTTTCATCTAGCTTGAGGTGGGACAGCAACAGCCACCAGGCCCCTCCAAGCTGTGTAGCAGTGTCTCAAAGTAGTCAAATGTACTGTAAGTTGTTCGAAGTCTAGCAGTAAATCAGTGTCCCAAGGAGTAGGGAGGACTGAACAACATTGCCTGTTCTTCAAGAGAGTATTAGTGATGTTGTGGCACAAAGAAAAAGCAAGGAGGCTATGGCTGCACAATCTAGTTAATTGTTCTGTGCCCAAACCACTATGTCTAGTTCTGTATTTTAGTCACTCATTGGTAGCGACCTCACCCCCACCCACCTGTTTGCTAGGTAAGCCAGTGAAAGCCTGCAATCCTTCACCCCCAGGGCCTGCCTCATACCTACCACGCACCCCAGCTCTGCCCACATGTCCCCCTGCCCACATTCCCCAAGTCATGACAGACTTAGTGTGTGGATCAAAGAAAATATTTCTGGTACCTTTGGCTGCACCTCCAGGCCCCCAGTCACCACTCCCTCCACCTCCATTGTGCCCACTGCCAAGTTTGGCTATAAGACATTCCATGACTGCCACCATCCAGGACACAGCAGTAAGCTCGTACATCCTTTCCCAGCTACAACTCATCAGAAGGGAGTTGCTTAAGGCTCTGAGCTAGATATGGGATGAGACAAGGCTGATTTGTAGTTCTGGGTCACCAATAATCACAGCGGTCACGTGACTGCAATCTAGGAATCACTCCACACAGCTGCCTAGTCATACCACTCAGTCCCTGTATTATTGTGAATAGAAGGAGCAATAAAACAGTGTGCAGGATACTGAGAAATCAAGGCTGAGCAATGTTCTCAGGAGGATGGCAGCCTGGATGTTTGAGAAGTGGAGTTCAGCTACTTGTAAGTGGTCATTGGGTGACCAGAGGTTCAGGTACCATAACCAAGGCACCAGATATGAAGCAGTAACCCAGTGAAAGGGCACATCAGATGGGCAATGGGCCCATGGAGGGTGCAGGACTGAGCCGGGGGTGGGGGGGGCACCGACATGAAATGGGGAGGAAAAAGCTACATTCTCTGGCATCTCAGGAGCAGACAAATCCTACCTGCTTTCAAGAGACATTAAAATTCTACCTACTGGTTTCAGTGGGTGAGGCATGGCAAGGCAGCTGGGAATGAGAGGTCTGACTTTTGAGTTTGGTCACTGTTTGATTCATAGTTGCCACACCATGATGTTTTCGCTGCTCTTTCTGTCCTGTTTTGTAACCACAGTTTTGAGCAAGCTTGGAAGCAAAGGAAGCAGTGGAGTTCTGTTGTTAGGAGCGTGGAGCCTCTATCTTCCTGTGAGACAGTTCAGCATGGTGCCGGAGCATGGGCTTCCTCAGCAGTTTCAAAAGTTTAGGTACCATTTTTAAAAAATACAGTAAGTTTTGCCAGGTATGGAGTACTAAACTTGATTTGCTGCTTCTTCAGAGACTTCATTATTGGAGCATACACTCTCCAATGGGCAGCGATGGAAGGGGGTAATCATTATCAAAGTACGGGCGTTGGTTTTGGAATAGAACCTGTCCCTTCTGCTGGGCTTTGTGGAATATCATTTCTTTTTCTTGAAACTGGTGAAGCTTGAGGATTATGGCCCAAGGTCTGGTATCAGGTGCTGTAGGTTTGGGCCAAGCGTCCAACAGGCCCACTCAATTTCAAGCATTCAGGTGGCTGGCAGGTCTAGCTCAGAACATTGTAGATTTTGGAGACAAACAAAAATGTCAGCGCCTTCAGACCCTTCAGGTATACCGGAGATTCAGATGTTACTGCAGTGACATCCATCCAGTCTTGGAGAGTCTGTATTGATTGGTATAGCTTTACGATGGCTCTTTTGGCTGTGTCTATGTGCTAATCAGTCACCATGACCTGCTCTGTGGTGGAGTCATGACGCTTTTCTAATTTTGTAAGGTCAGTCCAAAGAGCATTTGTGGTGAGTCTGATTTCCTTGTGGAAGCCCCGGAGCTCAGACAAGATGATGGTCATTTGTTTTTGAAGTTTATTGGTCCCAGGAGTATCAACACAGGAGCAGCTGCAGCAAGCTGAGGCCTGGGAGCCCTCAGTGTCTGTTCCAAATCTCTCTCCATCTGCTGAATCTGCTGGTGAGGGAGCTTGGTTGGCACATTCCCCTGGCATCTGGTACCTCTTGGAGGAGCCAAAAGTTGATTTTAGATGAAAAAGTAGCTATTTTAGAATTATTTAGCTCAGGTAGGTTCAGAGCCCATATCCTAGGTTACTGCAGGGCTCATGACATCACCAAATGTCCATGCAATTCTTTTTCAGTCATTGACAAATTCCCTTCAGCTCTCTGCCAATGGTCTATTTTTTTTTACTTTGTTTCTGCACTGGGGATCAGGGCATCTCTCAGGACTGCCCTCTTGACTCCAGCCTTTACTCCCTGCCTGAAACCACCTTCTAACCAGACAGTACAATTGCTGGGCATCCTCTCCCCAAACCCAATGACCTTCTAGCCCCTCGGATCACCCCCCGGGGGGGGCCCACCTCACCTACCTGGTGACCTTTCTGACAGTAGAGGGTCAGTCCTTGGGTAGGGTCAAGGGGCCTGGGAGACCCCAGCTGAAGGATGGTCCAGCCTCAGGATGTGGGCTGCAGCCACTGGAGCCTCCATTGCCTCCCTGTATCCTCCGTGGATTTTTCCATGAGTTTCCCCCAGAGCGCAGACATGCAATGATGCCTGCGCACTGCTGTGCTAGCAACTGCCACTGCTCCACCCCTCATTGCAGCGCTGCTCTCTGACAGTGCTCCCGATCTCCATCAGGGGTCACTGGAGAATGATGCAGCCCCACAACCCACCCCAGGGAAGGGAGAGCACTCCTCTGGACACTCAGTCGCCTCCTTGCCTTGCCGACCCCCGATGGCCAGAGTCCGCTCCCGAACTTGGGTTCCCGGTATGGCGCGAGGTGTGGTGTCCAGCGCCTCAACCCTCAGCACCACCAACCCAACTCCCTCCCAATGTTTATTCAATGCATTTTCAAATGCAATTTCAATGGAGTAGTAATTCATTTACAGTTCTGTAAGAAATACAGTATTGATCCTGTGGGACCTGTGTGCCATTCCCAATGTATTGGCATTCACAGTTCATGAATGGCCCCAGTATGCCTAACACCATTAATATTCAGCCATTTTTTTTAATAGCATAATTACGGACATCCCAAGTTCATTGCCTGTGGCCTCGACCGCTGTTCGTCATCATCCTGCAGATAGACTCGTGCATGCAGGAGTTACAAATTTTTTATGGCCCCTGATATTTTTATTGATTGTGAAACTAGGCAGAATTCTTAGTTGGTATATGCTGCTCATATCTAAAACTGAGCACTCTAACCCTTGGAAAGAAAGATAAGAAACTGCTGAATCTGACTCCAGGCATGCCCAATGTACTGTACACCCAATACGCATGCCCAAAGCCAAGGATTCATCAGTTTCTTATCTTTCTTTCTACAGGTTACAGTACTCATTTTTAGAAGTAAGCAGCACATATCAACGAGAAATGCTGCCTAGTTTCACAATCAATAAAAATATCAGGTGGCATAAAAAATTGAGGCAGTATAGCGCAGTGGTCTAAGGCTCTAAGCTGCAAATTTGGTGATATCCAGCAGACCAGACCTGGGTTTGAATCCCACAGCTTCCACTTCCATACTGTGTGACCCTGAGCAAGTCACTTAACCTCCTTGTGCTCCCAGGTCGCTCCTGTAAAAAAGCTTTCAGCTTAGTGTGCTATACCTGGTTAAACAACAAAATAAAAAAAAATTCATAACTCATGAATGCACAAGTCTATCTGCAGGACAAGCTTGGGCTATCTGAAATTATATTGTTAAAAATGGATGAATATAAATTGTATTAGGCAGACTGGGGTCAATTCAGTACAATGGGAATGACACACAGGTCCCACAGGATCAATAATTCTGACAAATACATATGTCCCAATCAAATACTGTACTGTACTGAACCGCAGTGAAATCAGGCTCCAACTCAGTGGTATAGTATTTTAACAGGTTGCCTAAAGTGTGCACTGTTCACTGCACTGAATAAATACGTTTCCAGAGCATTGCAAGGTAGCTGAAGCTGAACAGCAGCAACAGACACAGCTTTAAAAAATGTCAATCAAGCCACTGCAATGAGCACTGCACACATTAAGCAACCCACTGAAAAATGCTAAACCAGCGAGTTGGAGGAACAGGTTAATGTGACTTGTATGTGGAGGACCTCAGGAAGAGGAGAGGGAAGATGGCCACCAGGCTGGGCTGCTCTCAGGTTGTGCTCTAAGGAACACACATAAACTCCCTTATCCTCCTTAAATTTCCCATGTAAAGGACTTTAAATGAATATTTAGAGAAGAATCCTTACTTAGTTGCATTACTGGGTGGGTTGTATCACCCAGTAAATGCTGAAGTTTCAATGGTTTTATTCTTTAGTGTAAGTAAATTTTAGGGGTGAGGTGTAGGGACATGAGTTACAGATAGGGCATTTCAGTAAATTTATGGTAGGAGCTAATTTTATTATTTTTAGGAGGTACCTTTCAGTGTTCAGCAGAGAAGATTACAATCCTTTTTCTGACACCGTATATTAGTGGCGTCCGTGACTGTAAGGCATTGGATTATGACCTGAAGTGAGCGGTGACTAAACAAGGTTGCCACTGAAACTGTTGGAAGTGGAGCTGCTATTGAGAGAAGAGCTCCAAGGGATTTCAGTGGAGCTACCATTGCCATCAGGAAGTGGAGACAGCTGAGAAGCTGGAGAGGTCGGCGGCCAAAGACTGGAGCTGTCCTGAATGAAATTGCCAGGAGGGCTGTTGCCTGGAGTTTGTCTTCCCCCTGATGATCTGCCTTTGGGATGGCTTGTCCAGTCCACTCCTCTGTGAGTAAAACTGTGTACCCATAAATGAGAGTGTTTTTGAAAAGATCTGTTGTTTCATGGAGTAAGGGGTGAGAGCTCCTGACTTTGATTAAGCAGTGTTCTACAGTCCAGGGGTTAGAGCTCCTGTCTGGGATAAGCTGTGACTTTCTTGCTGAGAGGTTGTAACTGATGTGCTCCCTCACTTGACAGCGGGGCGCAACTGTTTGTTTCCCCCTGCAGAATTTAAGTGGTAAGAGCATTCAGCTTTCTGCATTAAAGGGTCACTCTCACACTGGATTGTTCTACAACATCAAGCAGTGATGTGAGCACTGCTCCCCTTGCCTATTAAAGACTGGACATTGTTTGGCTCATAGAGCTCATCCGTGACTCTGGTGATATTTTTTTGACTTATCCTCTGCAGTCCACTCTTGGACTCCCCCTATAAATATTTTATTGTATTTTAAATATTGTTAAAGCCGGCTCGTCAGCACAGCGGTTGGATTTCCGTTTGCGACGCCGGCGACCCGAGTCCGTTTCCGAAACGGACTCGGGTCGCTGGAGAGCCGGCCGGGTGGAATGAGTTCGAGCATCCCATGACTGCTCACCTACTCCAGGGTGGGAGGGGATGCAGGGTCGCTGTCTGGTACCCCTGCAGAGGCCGGGGAGATCAGCAAAGCCTGAACGCACTGGGGGAGGCGTGAGTGGCGTCAGCTCACGCCTTGAGCGTTTGTGGCACACCGCCTCAGAGAAAAGTGGAAATACCAGCCTCCGGGTTCGCTGGATGATGGCTGCCCGCTCCCGTTGGCCCGAGATGTCCTGTGGCCTCCGAACCCACCTCAGCAGCGCCCAAGGACTGATGCCTAGTACGCTGGGGCCCTCCCCTCCTGGTGTCTTCCCCCTCGGAGGAGGGGGACCCACCCGGCCAAGGGATATGCCGGGCCACCCTTGGGTCAGCTGCAATATGAGGTGAGGGGAGGAGGGACAGGATGAGGGGGTCATGGGCAGCATGAGCAGCCGGAAGGAGTGGCGAATCAGGAGGCAAGGATGGAGGGAAAAATACATAACACAAAAAAAAATAAATAAAAATATCGTTAAAATTTTTGGAATTGTTGGGGGTGGCTGGGTTGGGAAGGGGGTTGGTGTGAGTGGTGATAGGTTAGTAGGTTGAATAGTAGTTTGTATGGAAATAGTTCTTGTATAAAGTTGTTGTTTGATTAGGATGTATGTGTAAGGATTTAGGATGAGTGGGGGTCATATAATGGGAGTTATTTTATTGGTTTACAGGTGGCTGGGTAAGGTAAGTGGATAAACGTTTGGGTTCAGCAGTTCAAGGATGTTCTTGGGATTTGGAACCCAATGAATTACTTCTTCAGCATCCCTACTGCATGACCTCCACCCCTTTGTCAACCTGCCAGTATCAGCTGTAGTGCTTAGATGCTGTAGGGAGGTTAGGATTGGTAGGGGGCGTGAATGCCGGTGGTGGAGTGCTGGGGTTTAACAGGGGTGAGTCATATTGGAGTGGTCAGGCCCAGGAGGCACCCTGATATAAAATGGGAACTAAAGAGGGGCCAGACATGTTTGGTACCCATTCCCAGGGTTTCCACCAAACCGAGTGAGCAGTTATCTGGGGAGGCCAATGGCTTCCGCCAGTCTCCTTCGGGAGGTGCTATGCAATGCTAAATTGATTAGGAACAAGACTGCTATTAGTGTAGACTTGATTTCCTCAGTCAGTCTGGCTTGCATTATGGTGACCTGGCCGTGAGACACCACAGGCCCAGTTTTGGAGGTTTCGGTCCTGGCGAGGTTCTCCATAGTGCACTGCCCAAGGAGGTAGCATGGGGGGGGTATGGCCATCTGTTATGGATCTGACTTGAACTTCTCTGTTCACCTAGTGGGTGCAGGTTGCAGGATCCTCCTCATGTACTGAGCTCCGGGGCGCGAGGCACAATTCCTGTAGGAGGTTGAGGACTTCGTCACCGACATGGTGTTGGAAGTGCCCAGATGGTTGATTCTGGGCAACTTCAACACCTGGGTCAATGACAAACTATTGTACTTTGGTCAAGACTTTCTCCAGACAATGACCTTGCTAGGCCTTGTACAAGATGTTGCTTCTGCGATGCATAGCCATGGCCACGCCTTGGACCTGGTATTCTCACTGGGGCTTGAGGTCACTGATGTCAAGATTAATTCGGTCGTTTGGTCTGATCACTGCATAGTGAGGTTCTCATTCAGGGCCCCCCTGTTAGTCCTCCCCTGTTAAGATGGTCCACTGCCACCAACTGAAGGGGTTGACCCCAGAGGGGCTCTTGGTGGCAGTGGGTTTTTCTGGTGTAGAGGCCGCTTGTGCGGTGGGCATGGGTGAGGCAGTGACAGCCTATAATAGTGCTGTCACTGAGGCACGCAACTCTGTCACACCAATCTGTATATAACCCAGGTCTTCTCACTTGAGATCTCAGTGGTTTGATAGGGCTCTCAAGGAGATGAAGACCCAGGATCAGAGGTTAGAGCATTGCTGGTGGAGAACTCAGTTAGAAGAAGACAAACTGGCTTTGAGAATTTAGTACAGTGAATATCAAAGGGCAATTGACCATATGAAGGCAGTGTTCCTGTCCAGGAAGATTGCTGCAAAGAGGAACAGATCTGCTCTGATCTTTCAGACTGTAGACAGATGTCTTCATCCTACCTGCCTGCAGCTGAAAAGAGCAATTTCAGTAACTCAGTGTGAAGAGTTCTCTCAGTTCTTCTTTGACAGGGTGTCCATCATTAAGACTGGGATCTCCCCAGTGGGGAAGGAACATCCCCACAGTATCAGACTGTGCATTGCCAGAGGCACTCCTATTGCTTAGGGTGAGTTTATCTGATGGGGGTGGCAGAGGTCGTTGAGGTAATCTCGAAGCTGCGGCCCACATTTTGTGAACTAGACCTGAGCCCGATATGTCTCTTAATGGGATGTACTGAGTCCGTTGGTCCAGTATTCACCAAGATTGTCCGGTGTTTGCCCTCGAAAGGATCTTTTCCAGATGCCTTCATGGATAAAACCATCACTTGACTCAGATGTCTTGGCAAGTTATCTACCTATCTCCAATCAATCAATCAATCAAAATCTTTATTTATCCAGGCGGGCACCATTGAGCAAGGCTCATTTGCAAGGTAGACCTGGTCCATTCTTGGGGAAGGTTGTTGAGAAAATGGTGGTTTTGCAGTTCGAGGCAAACCTTGTGGCCAATGACACCTACAAGCTGTTCCAGTCTGGATTCCAGTCTAGACATAGCACTGAAACGGCATTAGCCAGGGTGCAAAAGGATCTTCTTAGGGTGAGAGATAGGGAGACAGATCAATTCTTCTTCTCCTCAATCTCTCCTCAATGTTTGACACAGTGGATCACGCAGTGTTGCTAGATCGCCTCAGGGAATTCTGTAGACTCACCGGTACTGTCATCAACTGGTTTGAGTCCATTCTAATGGCAGGATGCAGAGGATAATGATGGGGAATTTCTGCCACTGCCATGTGGAGTTTTCCAAGGGTCAATCCTATTGCTGTGTTGTTTGCAGTGTACATGCTACCCCTGGGTGAGATCATTAGACGATACAGTCTGGGTTTTAACTGTTATGCAGATGATACCTAGCTGTATGTGTCATTTGCTCCCAGGACATGTGATGCTGTGGAAGTGCTAAATAAATGCCTGGCCAAGATCCAAGACTAGATGTCTTCCAACTGGCTTAGACTCAACCCTAACAAGATGGGGGTACTTGTAGTAGAGTCTGGCCACTGGCATGATGTGGATGTTGCTGGGATGGGAACAGGTCTCTTCATGGGCTCTACTTTGTTAGCAGCTTCCACTAGGGTGAAAATTCTGGCTGTCATCCTTGATGATGGATTGGCACTTGAGGCTCAGATGTCATCCGTCATCCAGAGTGGTTTTTACCACTTGAGGAATGTCGCCCAGATTAAAACCCTAATTCCAACTGGCAACCTACCCTCTCTAGTACGTGCTTTTGTCATGTCAAGGCTTGATTACTGCAATGCTCTATACTTCGGCATCACTGGGGGAGTTCTCCGCCACCTGCAGCTGGTACAAAATGCAGCAGCCAGGTTGCTGACAGGCCTCCCAAGGTCCTGTCATGTGACCCTGGTCCTGCATGATGTGCAACAGCTGCCAGTGAGGTGGAGAATTATCTGCAAGGTGGGCTTGCTCATCTATGAGGCCCTATATGGGCTGGGCCCTGGCTATCTGAGTGACCTCCTATACTCTGTCCACCCTGTGCACTCACTCCATTCCTCCACCGAGGGCCTCCTGTCGGTTTCAAGGTCCAAGTTGAAAACCTCAAGTGATCATGCATTTGAGGTGGCCAGCCCAGCTCTTTGGAACTCACTTCCAAGGTCAGTGAGGAAGGCTCGATTGGTAGAGGTATTCAAGCAGGCTCTGGCCCATCTATTCAGAAAGGCATTGGAACCCCAGCTATAGTCTTCAACTGTTTTATTATCATTTTATGATTATTTATTTACAGAGCTAATTTGTAGAATACCTTGATATTTCTGATTGTGTTTTCTGACTGTCTGTGTTTTAAAATTATTGTACTGTATGATATTGCACCTTACCTGTGTAAAGCATCCAGAGCCTCTGGGATTGGGCCCTAAAGAAATAAAATTTTACTTACCTACTTTCTTTTTTTTCCCCATCTGTCACTCATAGGACACCCTGTATGCACTCTACATATCCTTGTACTCTGAATGCTATCCCTCAGTTATGTGTAGCAGACTTACACCATTGGGCTACTTAATCATCCTATTCAATAGTCTCTTAAGTACCTTGTGCTGTGCTGTATTCTGCCTTTCCTGGCCTGTCTCCTCTGGACAGAGTGTGCCCCTTTCAGAAATATCCAAATAATCATTTTTTATGACCCTACTACATGCATTCCTTCATATCCCGTACTGGATGCTAAAAGGGTTTCGAACACTACTTATCTCACTCTCCTATTTCTTCTACTCTATAGCACCACTTTCAAAATTACAAAATCATATGAACTAATGAACTATGCATGGAAAACTCTTATGGTTATGTTTTTCACTTGCCTTTTAGCGTAGTGCACTTTTTTGAATCTCAGTAACCACAAGTATTATAATCTCACTGCACCATGCTTCATATGTCATGTCCTAGATAGCAAGAACAATAAACTCTTTCACAGCCTGAACTCAGGGCTATACTACACCCAGGAAGCACAGAAGTATAATATACTCTATTTTAAACAACAGGATGTGATGATGCAACAGTTTCACTCTAAGTCACTTCCTCATATGTTTCTCCTGTATTTAGCACACACATGCTATAAAACTTGCAGAAAAATTGTATGTTATATTAATATCAACTCATTTCCCTTTTCTTTTTAGCAACACACATCTCAAAGATAACCCCTTATCCTGGGAATCTTAGTGATGCTGTATGTGATAATCCTATGAGGAAAGTGATTATTACTTTTAATTACTGGTCCTCATTTTTCATACACAGATTACTTTTAAATCGCATTACAACCGCCCGGTTGTTATTTTGCGTTACAATCAGGTGGTTGTAATCAGTGCCTGTCAATCTAGCTCACCACTACAGACAGCGTGAGCTAAAGCTCTCAATAATGCAAATTCATTCCCTCATAGAGAAATCAGTCAGTCACACATAACTTCGCAGAGGTACAGTAAAAAAAAGGCACATAACACTGTCATCCTGCCAGAAAATAAACAAATTAAATCAAGGCTCGACATCTTAGACCTGTCAAACCACCAAGACTTCCTCACAGAGCAGGAAAATAGAAACACAAACCAGAAAACAGCAAGTGACTTAAAGTTATTAAAACTTTCCTCATAGATACAGGAGAGTCAACAGACTTTGAAATGTCCCCCATGTCTTGTGTCAAAATGTCATGAAAGCTTAAAAAAACCATGAAGCTGCAAAGAAAACCACACACTTTTCCACTCTTTCTGTTATTTCAAAAACCCAATCTTATAAAAAATGACTTCCAGTAATTAAATAAAATAATACATGAGTAGGTGTCTGTAACAAGAATTTCACACATATCCTTGGTGTAGGATGCTTTTTTTAAATCCCTCAAGCTTCACTCTAGGGGTTTATGTACAATCCAACACCTTGGGTGTGTGTAAAATTCTGGTTACACACACCCATCCATGTATTATTCTATATGTTTTGTTTAAACCAGAGCATTAGACTACTGATGGAATGTGGACTCACTCATCTGGAGTGTCACAAGGTGGATGATGTCAGCCCCCCTAACACTCAGGTCATCCTTTTATTGTTTTCCACTTTGTATTTATTAGTTTCAGAATAATCTGGGCAAAATAACATTCAGGAAACAATCCATTTTTTACAATGTAAAATTGATTAATCCCAAAGCATTTTAATATAAGGAAATCAAATCATAGTCCCCAAATTGCAATACATCATTGAAGGGTATATGAAAATGGCTAAAGCAACCAAGAAAATAGCTTAACACGGTGCTGTGCTATTCATCCCATGAGGAGGCATGCATGTCCCTTTAATTGCCAGGGAGAAGGAGCAGCTGGAATATGGTAGACTTGGGAAGGGTGAGGGGCTCTGGAAGGCTGGGGGAGTGGGTCAGAGAAATATTCCTCAACCAGTACCACTACAAAATTCTTTCACTGCTCTGGCAGATTGGGACTGTCAGGAGGAGGCACTGGTGGCAGTGGCCAGAGAGGACGTGGGGTCCCTCCTTAGTACAGACCCCAAGGTGGGTGGAAGAGAATCCCAGAGGAGGAGGAGGATGCAACTTCTGGTGCGGGGACTCGATTGTCAGGGGGATAGATTTGGGAATAGGAAAGGGGCAGAGAGGGAATTCAGGTGCCTACATAGCACCATGGCTTGGAAGGATGAGAAACGTATCCTAGGGATCACTATGGCAGCAGGTAGGAAGGGGCAGCTGGATGTCATTGTCCACCTGGGGACAAATGACCTGGCTAGGGATGGGGCTGGGATAGTGCAGAGGGAGTTAAGGGAACTGGGGAGTGGTCTTCAACCGGTGGCACTTGGAGTAGCTTCCACTGACGTGCTTCCTGTCTATAACAGGGGTGAAGAGAGGGTTCTCCACACCAGGACCTTCAACTTATGGCAGAGGGAATGGTGCAGATAGGAGAGGTACAGCTACTTTGGGGACTGGGGACCGACCTGGAAGGATGAGGGCCCATACTGAGATGGCATGCATCTAACTAGGAGAGGAACCGCAGTTCTTAGTGGATGGTTTAAAGGGTACTTCAGTGAACATTTAAACTAGCTGAGGGTGGTGGTGGAAGGAATCAGGGGAAGCAGAAACAGCCCCCCCAAGCTGCAATAGACAGTAGGGACAGCCCAAGGGGAGCGGATCCTTCCAGTATGCAAAGTAATAAAGCAAGCAAGGTGATAGCAATGGAGATGGAGGGGAACAAAAACATTAAAAAGGGGGGGAGGATGGGGGGCACAGAGGAAAAAGGTGGGGGTAATAAGCAAGTGCTAACAAAATCTGGAAGGTCATGTCTATGAATGCCAGAATTTTAGGAAATAAGATTCCAGACCTAGAGCCCATCACAGCAGATGCCAACCTGGATATAGTGACCACTACTGAGTCACGGTACACTGAAAACCATGACTGGGACATGACCATACCAGATTACACTCTGTTCAGGAAGAACAGTGTGGGAAGGAAGGGTGGGTGTGGTACTTTATGTGAAGAAAAGCATAAAAGTGATGGAGAGACAGGGATTTGGGGGGCTGAGGTACTGTGGGTCACCCTGGAGTCAGGGAAAGGAGCCACTATTCACACATGCATGATCTACAGGCCTTCAGCACAGGGGCAGGAGTTTGATAAGGTACTGTTGGAAGCCACTGGCAAAATGGCAGAAAAGGGGGAGGTGCTGCTGAAGAAGGGACATGCTGGACTCCTTGCAGTTGGTATTCCTCAGTCAACTAGTCAGTGAGCCCTCTCCGGATGGGACAATACTAGACCTGGTACTCACTAAGAGGGACAGTGTTTAAGATGTTAAGGTGGGGGGCAATGTGGAGACCAGTGATCACCGTACAGTGTGGTTCAATACAAGGATGGCAGCTGAATCGAGCCACACATGGGTGAAGGTCCTGGACTTCAGAAGGGCAAATTTTATAAAGATGGTGAATGCCTCACGGATGACCAGGTGGGGGGGAGGATTACCTGGGTGGTGCAGAGGAACTGTGGACCAAGCTGAAAGGGAGCATAGTGAAAGCAACAAAATGCTGCGTAAAGCAAGTGAGCAAAAAAGAAAGGAAAAAGAGACCACTATGGTTTATGAAAGAGGTAGTAGGAAAAGTAAAGGCCAAAAGGGTTACATTCAGAAGATACAAGGAGACACAGAAGGAGGAGTATAGGGAGGTGAATCAAGGAAAGCAGTAAGGAGTGCAAAGGCACATGCTGAAGAGAGAATAGCCCAAACAGTATCAAAAGGGGACAAACATTTTTTAGATATGTAAATGAGAAAAGGAAGACCAAGGGAGGGATTGTAAGGTTAAAAGGGAAGGGGGGAACTGTACAGAGGGGGGCCAGGAAAAGGCAGACATCTTAAACAAATACTTTTGCTCAATGTTCACAGAGGAAGGGGATGGACCACAAAAATGTAGAAGGAGCTTTGAAGGGAAGAGGACTCTAGTCCTTTTTTGGCAGAGAGAGTCCTGAAGGCACTCGCTAATCTGAAGGTGGACAAAGCAATGGGGCCAGATGGGATGCATCCAAGGGTATTGCAGGAGCTCAGGGAGGTACTGGCTGCACCTCTGACAATCCTATTTTTTTCCATAAAGAGTTATTAATTTTCACTTTTTAGAATACATACACAGCAATAAAGACATAAACATCCACAAGTAAGGTTCAGTGACATACATCAAATGTTCGAAGGAAATGAATCTAACAGATAGCACCATGTAGTAACATATGTGCACACAGAACCCAAAATCAAACACTATATATTTCATATAACTTGTAAACTGTTATCAAACGGCATGAACAAAAAGGTTTCAGTATCTTTAATAGGACTGTAGAAAAATATATAGTAAAAATATATTGTCACCAAACCGTAGCAATGTATCCAGAGGACAGGTAATATTTCAGAAGACACTGCCTACCTAGGAGAGGGAATCGATGTACCAAATTGCTGCTGGCTGCCACATGGGGGAAATAGTATGGCTGTGCTTTATAAGAGGATACGACTGCATTCAAGAACAGTAACTGCTAGGTGAGAGGGCGACAAAACTTCATCCCCAGTTTCTCATGTCAAGCACCCTATCAAGGCATTGCATTCGTATGGTGTGGGAGTTAAAGTAGTTATTTAAGTAGATCCCCATGTGAACTCTATCATGGCATAGAGTGGGAGAGATTGGGGGGGGGGAGTTCTCCCAACCCTATGTGAAACATCTGTATACCTGTTAGTATCCATTCCATTGGGTGGAGGGAAGGGTACAGAAAGAGGAGGAGCCAAGGGATGTGCATCAGACAGACAGGCAAAAACACACTCTTCTTGTATAACAGGTACTTTTGCCAAAACACAACTGCAGTCTTAGGGTTACAGAGGCCTGTGTTAAAGCCAAAGGAAAGTACACAGTAGGTCAGCTTCACCTTTCAGGCAGAAGTGTCAGAGTAAGGGAAGACTTCTTGAAGGTCAGGTAGGAGTCACGTATATTTTCATATTAAGCTTCCCCAGTGCAGAGTGTGTGACTTTTAAGTATCTTGCAGTGAAAAATATCAAGTTTTCCCACTCTGTTGGGTGTGGGGGGGCAGAGGGTCTATCCAATGCTGGAACAAAATGTGTCTGGCTGCAGCCAACACACTGTTTAGCTGGAGGAGCTCTGAGGAAGACAGTGAATGTTTCAGGGGAGGAACACCCAGCAAGGCCAGGGTAGGGTCTCGGACTGCATTCAGTGGAGACAAGGGATGACACTGACACCAAACCTGGACTCAGTAGGAGTTTATGCATGCGCAAGGCCACAAAACATGTGTGGGAGAGGCCTGTGGGGACTTACACCTCCAACAGTTGCTTCAGGAGTTAGGCCAGCTCCGTAAAGCCATTGTGGTACATAGTAGGCCCTGTGCAGTATTCTGTATTGCAGAGTGTTGTCCTGTAGTTCATGGCTGGCAGTGTAAGCCAGTGGCCACACCTGCCCCCAGTCTTGGGGCGGTATGGTCGTGCTGAGTTCTACCTCCCACTTATCCTTGGGGGCAAGGACCTGAGATGTTGGGATTTCTTTGGACCTAAAGTGTAGGAAGCTTCCTGCTACGTGCCGTGTACTTGTTTGTTGTAGTAAACAAGTCTCTGCTGGTCCTGCTGGTGGGAAAACATGTTGAGGGGAGATTTTTGGGTCATAAAAGGTCTCTGAGTTGCAGGAATTGCTGGATGTGGGTCTTAGGGAGGGTATATTCTTGCTGCAACTCCTCGAATGACTTTAAAACCCCCGTACTGGGGTGATGAAAGTTCCCTAGAATGCATATCCCCCTTTGCCACCACAACTGCCAGTGCAAGGGCTGCCCACCAATGGAAAATTCTGGATTGTTCCAAATAGGCTGCAGTTGAGAACATTTACTGGACCAGTTCAGTTTTTTCATATGTGTTATGTAGGTTGTCCTAGCATGATTGACACAGGGAGATGCCCACTGGCTGGTTGAGAACATTTACAGGACCAGTTCAGTTTTTTCATATGTGTTATCCAGGTTGTCCTAGCAAGACTGACACAGGGAAATGGCTACTGGCTGGGTTCCAGTCTGACATTATCAAAGCTTATGTGCAGAAGACATTAGACTGAGTCAGTTTAATGTCCATCCATTTGAGAGACGGGGTTTGGAGTTCCGGTCTACAGCATAAGATGGCTTGTCTAAGGACACTTCCATCATGTACCAGCTTAAAGAGAAACTTTACTGGTGCTGCCCCCAAGAAGCATAAAGAACCCCCTTACCTGCCCCTAAATCACATGCTGCTAATCTTGCAATTTGTTACGGCCCCTATTTAGGAAGAGATGGGTCTGTATTTTGGATCTGTGGAGCCAAGACACGCCGATCCCTTTCACTTCCTGGTACCTCCCCAGAGTGCGATCTGCCTGCACATTAGCATGTTTTGTGAAGTTACTATATGGAAAGCATGGGGCCACATTCCATAGACATGAATGGGGACTTTTAAAGTTAATTTTTCGGAGTTTAGATGGCTGTGATTTGTTCCGAATGGCCATCTAAATTCCAAAAAATTAACTTTCAAAAATGTCCCCATTCATATTTATGGAGCATGCCCCTGCACTCTCCCTATAGTGACTTCACAAAACCTGCTAATGTGGGGGCAGATTGCAGTCTGGAGAGGTACCAGGAAGTGGAAGGGATCGGCATGGCTCTGCTCCATGGAGCCAAAATACGATCCCTTCCCTTCCTAAATAGGGGCAGTTACAAACTGCAAGATTAGCAGCATTTGATTTGGGGGTAGGTAAGAGTTATTTATGCTTCTTGGTGGGGGGGAATTTAATAATGAGCATGATAGTTGCTCTTTAAGGTTGGGAAGGCCAAATTCTCCATATTTCCTGTAAGTCTGGATCACTTGCATTTTAATCTTAGGGGCCTTATTGTCCCACATGAATCGGGACAATTTGGAGTTGATTTTTATGAAAAAGGTGCTGGAGACTGGTACGGGAAGATTTGCTAGTATATACAGGAGTTTGGGTAACACCACCATTTTTAGGGCATTCACCTTACCCCACATGGACAAGTGGATGTATCTCCAGCTCCTCAAGTCTGAATCAAGTTTGGTAAGCATAGTGCTGGTGTTGGTTGCCACTGAGCTTTTTATATCACGCCATAGCTGAATGCCTAAACAAGTGACCCCTTCAGGTGCCCCCTGATATGGGTAAGTACTAAACAAGTTCTGAGTGCATATACTGTTCAGAGGCACAACCCGGGATTTTGTCCCATTCAATTTATACCCGAGAGTGCCGAGTATTCACTGATGATAGCACTCAGTGACCGTAGGGATGACAGAATGTTAGTCAGGAAGAGGGTCATGTCATCAGCAAACAAGATTAGCTTAGTATTGCACTGTCTCACAGTGATGCCTGAGAAGTTGGGATTTGCTCTTATTTTGGCAGCCAGTGATTTTACCACAAGGTGGAACAAGAAAGGGGACACCCCTCGCAAGCTCCTCGCTGCAGGCAGAATGTCACAGAGATAATGGAGTTCATGAGGCTGCAGGGGCATGACATAGGAGTCAGTTCAGGTTAATGAAGTGTGGGGGGGGAACCCACATTTTGCCAGGTTATCAAAGAGGTATGCCCACTATGCCCTGTCAAAGGCCTTCTCAGCATCCAGTGAGAAGGTGGCAGTGGGCAAAGCCTGTTCTCTAACTTCCCATAACAGATCCAAGGGTTCTACAAATGCTGTCAGAACCCAAGTGACCAGACACAAATCCCATTTGTCTGGGTGGATAAAGGTCCCTATAACAGACTCCAGGTGTTTGGTGATGACCTTTGCAAATATTTTCACATCAACATTGATAAGAGAAATGGGTTGAAATTGGGAGCACAGGGTACTATCCTTCCCCTTCTTAGGTAGGAGGGTTATCAATGCCTGATGGAAGGATGGGGGTAAGGGGGTAAAGTCCCCCATGTCCCAAGCTTCATTGAATACCCTGGAAAGTCTGGGAACCAAAAAAGAGGAGAAGTCCACAAAAAGTCACTAGTGAAGCAATTTAATCCTGGGGATTTGCCTTTAGACACTGAGTGCATTGCCTTGTCCACTTCAGCCTCCAATATAAGCACAAGCAGGGTCAAGGCATCTTGTGATGTTATACAAGGGAGATGAATGTCTGAGCAAAAAGCTTCAAACTGGTCTGAGGTGGAGGAGACCTCTGAAGCAAATAATATATTGTAAAAGGTCCTAAATTCTTGGTTAATTAGGGTTGGGGATGAAACTACTTGACCTTGTGCCATATGGATTAAGGAGTTATACCTTTTGCTTTCCCTAGCTCTCAACCTATACACTAAAAGTTTGTTGGGTTGTTCCCCAGCTTCCCAGTAAGCCTGGTTCAGCTGAAACATGGCATAATGTTTTGTGCTGCATAAGGGCTTCTAGTGCAATTCGGGTCTCAGAGATTTGGGGCCTGAGAGGCTCTTTTAGCTGTGGGTGTTCTTGAATAGGATGTTCAAGTTTATTAACCCCCCCCCATCTACTGGTTTCCTGATCTCATTCTTTACATTTATTGGAGGTGTACACAACGATACTGCCTCCAAGAACAGTTTTCATTGCTTCCCACTGTGTAGCGGTTAAAGTGTCAGGGATCTCGTATAAAATAAAGTACTGCTGTTCTCCTGTATCTTCTGAGATAGCACTGCCTAGTATCTTCTTTTTGAAGCAACATAGTGTTTAGGTATCACATGTTTCTAGGTCCCGTGGCTGTCTCCCATGCAAGGGAGAGAGACACCTGTGCACGGTCTCAAACCAAAATTTACCCTGTGTCACTCCCCGTTTTCTGAACTAGTGTAGTGTATATCCGCAGGATATCTATCTTACTATATGTGTCACAGACAGGCGAATACTAAGTGTAGTCCTGTTCCTGGGGACGTAGTGCCTGCCAACCATCCCTTAGACCGTCCGACTGAAAAGTTTGGCTAACATGTAAGGCTATCAGGACTCTACCATCAGAGTCCTTGGTTTGCTTGTGGATTCCCAACTGGAGTCCCTCATGACATACAATCGCTACTCCTTGTTGTTTGGAGGAGTGAGCATTATAGTACATCTGACCCACCCAGCTACAGCCCAGTCTACTGGCTTCAGATGCAGATAGGTGCGTTTCTTGGAGATGTGCTATGTTGCACTGCATGTTCTTTAATTTTATAAGAATTTTTCTGAATTCCTTTGGGAAATTTAGGCCACTAGTATTCCACATGGTAATCTTTAAATAATTAAATGCTGACGTTGTGATTGTATTCCCAGCTGGTTGATATAAAAAAAAGAACAGTGGTTCTTTGCCCTATAGACTTCAGTGGCTCTCCTACCACCCCCTTCCCCAAAGCAAGAGCCACGAAATTAAGCTAATATATATATACAAAGTAAGCTAAAGTAGAATGGTGACATACCAGCTAATACACTAACCTACTGTATATCCACACAGATAAATTAGAAAATAAATTCAACCAACGAGTTTTACTGAGACTAATAGGTGAGTCCTTCCAGTGGAGTCTAACTGAGAATCGCTACTAATTAATGACCTGAGTGGCATTTATTCCCTCACCCACACAGAATCTGAAAAACTAGTGATCAGAAAGATGCTAGCTGGCCAGCTCCACCATCCCTCCCTTTTCGCTGAATGGATGATGTCAGCCAAGACACCTATATGGTAAGCCCTCTAGGCTCTGCGGAAACGTGTAAATATTGCTCCACATTCATCTCTATGATGTAGAATATAAGAAATAGGGAAATGGTGATAGGGCATTGAAAATGAGAGGATCTAATCATGTAAAAAATCAGAACAGGAGAAAGATGGGGAGATAGAGAAATAGGACTTTCCAAAGAAAGGGGGAAAGGGGGGGTACACTCTGAGCTTGCCCACATGGTTAAATTATATGCCCTTTGTATCTAGATATGTTCTTATTAGGGTAGCTATTACAGTATGGAAACAGTGAGAGGGAGAAAAAGGGGGGAAATCATCTCACCCATCCATCTAGAGAAAGGGAATACCATTAGGAGAATGCATATGATTGTTGCAAGCCTACCATACCCCTCAGGTGGACCATTCCCTGATGAGGAGGGTGGCTTTCTGCAGGTCCCCCTTGCAGCCAGTGGCCCCCCAGTTAGTCCATCTTGTCTTCATGTTAGTATCACTATGGCAGTAATAAATAAAATTTACATCTGGCAATTGGGTGTAGAGTAGTCATCGGTTCATAAGATCGTAAGATTGCGGGGGGATTATCCCCACTACCAAAACAGCAAAATACATGGCAACTTAGTGCGGTATACCAACTGATGCTTGTACTCCTCTTCCCCATCAGACCATTAGACAAAAATCTGCATTCTTTCATAACATTGTAGCAAAGGAAAATCTGAGTCTCCTGCAACGTGCAGGAGTAAAGGGTATTGAGAAATGTCCTAAGGTGCCACTTTGTTAATATCCCATGTAGTGCCAGCGGGCTGCACACAGATCGGCATTCTGCATATACGGTGCCAATTCTATGTCCCTCGATGTTCGACACGGAAGAGGTGGGGAGAAGAAATTTAATTTCCAGTGTCCATTACCAACCTGTCTACCCCATCTGGTGCTGGTTCATAGTTAGTATGATGCTTATTTGTGGGGGGGAGGTATTGTCAGATGGCTGTCTCTTTATAAGTATTGAGAATTTGGCATCTCAGCCTGTAACAGACACCCATACGACGACCGGCAGTGATGAAAAAGGTAAAAGGGTGTATTTTCAGCTTGATGGTGACTGGAAGGGGGGCAATTGCATCATGCTGCTGCTTGGGTTGTCAAAATAGGTAAGATCAAGATTACTGCTACCAGTGCACTTGGGAGAGGAAAATGCACACAAACTCCCTTTCATTTGGGTGTTCCCTGATACCAGATTACTCACTGCACTGTTGTGTCTCTTAACTACTGCCCTCAGAAATCATAGCTCCCTGCTGCCAGTCTCCTGGGCTTCCACCACAAGGTGATGTCAGTGTTTGCTGCTGGATTATCATAGTAGGATGGCTGAAATACTCCTGAAGTACCGATCAGCAGCACTAGGACGGTTGAACTGCAATACCTTACCTTGGAAGGTAACTTGGAGCACCGCAGGATATAGGAGGGGAATAAGGAATGTTCTGGTTGCACAAGCCTCATCTGATTTTATCAAAAGTCTGCCAATGCTCCACAAGAGGCTGGGGGTAGTCAGGGTAGAGGGATATCTTACTCCCTGCTACATCAATACATTTAAGGTTTCCAGTCTCTTTTAGGATAAGCTCCTTATCACTGGAACAAAGGAACTTGAATATCTGAGGGCGATGTCAGGTGTTACTTGGCATGGAGCAAAACCAAAACCATTGGCCCATTCTATCTCAAAAATCATACTCTGTGGAGTTTCATTTTAGCCAAACTGGGAGATTGTTCCTCAGGTAGTCAATCGGATACTTCCCCTCGCTCCCTTCTGGTAGGCCCATAATTCGCAGATTCTTGGCGCGAACTCGCCCCTCAAGATCTTCTATTTTCTGCATCAGCCATTCAGTCTGGTGCATGGCTGATGTACAGTGTTGGTCCTTGGCTGTCTTTTTGGCTGAGAGGGTGTCGAGTTTTGTCTCCATCTCTGCTACTCTGCTAGTCAAACTGGCAAGGCTGGCCTGGGTTTCAATTACAGTAGCTTTGATTGTCTCAGTAGAGCAGGTGAGGTTGTCCAGCCAGGCAGGTTGCTCATCCAAGAGAGCTACAGCAGGTCGACGGGTTGTGGTGGCCCTCTTAGTGGCAAGAACTGTTGGCACTGGAGGTGAGACAGTAAGTTCTTTTTTTCCATTTCAATGGTTAGGATGGTGCTTTCAAGTCAATGCTGCTGCATCACATTACATCACATTGGGCTCTCTGGATTTGTGGGATTTGAGCCTAATAGGCTGTGACTATCAATAGATGAAGTTAGATGGAAAAGGAGCTTGTCAGAAGCAAAAGGTTTAAGCGGCCATCTTAGGCAGGTGCTTACATGACTTCCCCTCTGACAGTCTTGTTTAACAGATCACTGGATACTGAAAAGGTTCCAGAGGACTGGAGGAGGGCAGATGTAGCTGCACTTCAAAAAAGCGGTAGAAGGGAAGAGGCTGGAAATTATAGGCCAGTCAGCCTGACATTAGTGGTGGAATAGTTACTGGAAACACTGCTGAAGGAAAGGATTGTGGAATATCTTGAATCTTACAGGTTTGAGGACAAGAGGTAGCATGAATTCATGGGGGGGGGGACAGTCATGTCAGACAAATCTGATACATTTCTCTGACTGAGTGACCAAGGAATTAGATCATGGAAGAGCAGTGGGTGTGTCTTATCTGGATTTCAGTAAGGCTTTCAACACCATTCCACATAGAAGACTAGTGAGCAAGCTGGGTAGCTTTGGGGTAGGTAAAAAGGTTGTAAACTGGGTATGAAATTAGGGCATAGGTGACAGGGGTGGTGGTAAACAGAGTTCATTCCGAGAAAAGGAGGGTGATCAGAGGGGTACCTCAGAGATCAGTTCAGGGACTGGTCCTCTTTAATGTCTTTATAAGCGACACTGCACAGCAGATGGAAGGAAAGGTTTTCCTCTTTGTGGATGACACCAAGATCTGCAACGGGGTGGACATTCCGTGGGGGGGGGGAATAAGTAGAGATCTGGGGAAACCTGAGGAGTGGTCAAGGGTATGGCAGCTGGGTTTCAATGCAAAAAAAGTATGAAATAATGCATTTGAAGCACAGACATCCAGGGGTGGAGAATAAAATGGGTGGAGTGGTATTAACAACAACCAAGCAGGAAAGGGTCCGAGCGGTAATCATATCAAACAACCCAAAGGTGGCCAAGCAATGTGACAAGGCAGTTGGGAGGGCTAGAGGCATGCTAGGGTGCATAGGAAGGGGGTATCATCAGCAGAAAGAGGGAGGTGTTATTGCCCTGTATAGATACCTGGTAAGACCCCATGTTTAGTACTGTGTCCAGTTCTGGAGACCACATCTCTAGAAGGACATAGACAGAGTGGAGACGGTTCACAGGAGGGCAACTAAAATGGTGATGGGAGATAAAGACCACAAGGCCCATCCAGTCTGCCCATTTTTTCTACCTTATGAATGTGCCATAGGCCTGTACGCTGCCAATGGCCTATCTATTCATACTCATCTGTATTGCTCCCTTATGCCTATCCCATGCCTGTTTGAAACCCTGCACTGTATTCATAGCCACCACTTCCTGAGGTAGGCCTTTCTATGCATTCACCACCCTTTCTGTGAAAAAGAACGTCCTCACATTACCTCGTAATCAGCCTCCCTCTAATCTCATGCTGTGTCCTCTTGTCCTGCTATTTTTCTTATATTGATACATGTTGGACTCTTTCACCTTGTTAATGCCCTTAAGATGTTTGACTGTTTCAATCATATCACCTCTCTTCCCTCCTTTGCTCTAGGGTATACATATTGAGCTCCGTCAATCTGTCCTCATATGTTTTCTGATGCAGTCCCTGCACCATTTTGGTTGCCCTTCTCTGACTGCCCTCCATTTTGTTAATGTATTTGAGGCAGGTAGTGCCTGCGTACTGCACGCAGTACTCAGATGAGGCCTAACCAGTGTCTTGTATAGAGGGATTATTACCTCCCTCTTATGACTTATGATACCCCTATTAATACACTCCAACATCCCTCTAGTCTTACTTACTGCTTTAGTGGTCTGCTTGGATGATTTCAGGTCATCTTCCCTAGGACATTTACCACCATATGCCTATGTCACAGTGAGTAGTCAGTGCTCCATCTCCTGCTGTAGTGAGCTGAAAGAAAGAAACAACTCCTGGCTTCTATCAACACCAGAAACCAGCCCACCCCTCTAATCCTACATTATGCCACCAGCATTTTAGCCCTTCTCCAGATCTAGCATTTCTGCTGCTCCCTGATCGAGCACTACAGCCAGCGGAATTTTCAGCCCATTCCCAATCCAGCATTTCAGTCATCCCCTGATCTAGCATTTCAGCTGATTCCTGACCCAGTATTGCAGCATTTCAGCCATTCCCTGATCTAGTATTTCAGCTGTTCCCTGATCCAGCACTGCAGCCACCAGCATTTCAGCCTATTCCTGATCCAGTATTTCAGCCATCCCTTGATCTAGCATTTCAGCTGCTCCCTGCTCCAGTATTGCAGCCATTGGCATTTTCAGCCTATCCCCAATCCAACATTTCAGTCATCCCCTGATCTAACATTTCAGCTGTTCCCTGATCCAGCACTGCAGCTGCCGGCATGTTCAGCCCATCCCCAATCCAACGTCTATCCCAAGACCAAAACGATACTTTTCGCATCCCCCCAAAACAGACACAGAGCATACAACTTAAAAATTCTCAACAACCTCAAATCACCCCTTGAAATGGTGCATAGTTTTAAATACCTAGGAATCATGCTAGACAGTACTTTATCCTTCTCGTAACATATTGATCAGGTTGTTAAATCATCTAACGCGAAACTGGGCCTACTGTACAGAAATAAGCAGTGCCTTCCCAAGGAGGCTCTTAAAATTGAAGTGTCCAACTCCGTGCTCTCGACAATCGACCATGATCTAGTAGTTTAATGGGCTGCAAACCCAACTGCCCTAAAATGATTCAAAACTACTCTGAATACTCATACTTGGCGCCCACTGACTTACCCACTCTTGTGAACTATACTCGCAAACCGAATGGCTAAACTGAGACTCTCGTATTCAGTACCAAATGTGCCTTCTTGCGAAAAAATTCCATTCTTGGGCTTACTGCCCCCGGTGTACAAAACTTCCTCTGTCAATTGCAGCAAATGCGTAGCATGAGGGGAACCAACATAAACTTCCTTAAGGTTCCATTCCATAGACCCTCACCTGGCCAACGTTCTTAAAAGTACTGAGCTCCACACTGGCTTAACTCTCTAAATGAAGACTTACAAAATGAATCCAAATTAGGCCCCTTTAAACTGAAACTGTGTGCCTATCTAGCCTCTTCCAGTAGATGTGATTGCTAGTACTACCTTCATTTCTACCATCTGAGAGCCCTGATACCCCCACCCCCTGTGTCTATCTCTTCTCTAACCCCCCATCCTTCTACCCCTTTATTTCCTCCATTACTCGCTAGCACCTTTCTGCTAAGACAGCCATTCTGGCCATATGTCTGCTGTATTTCCCCTTCTCCTCACTCCTACTCTCCCCATAGCACCACATCCCTGCCCTCCTTAACTTGTTCTCATCCGTTAGCCCCTTCCCATTCTCCTCGCCCCGTCTGTTGCCTTATATTTCCTGACCCGGGCTCCTTTTCTGCCTCTACAGTTATATTATTTTCCTATTCTCTCCCTTGCTCCTCCCCCAGTCTGCTCCTATTGACTCAGTCCTGCTACTATTTCCCATGTTTTACCCACTCTACTCTGACTGTAGATGCATCTACCAACTTTAGTACCCTAACTGCCACAATGGTGAGCACTTATTTCTATGCTTCCTTCTGTACTTAAGCTAGCCTAACAATCACCTTGTCTAACCCGCACTTATTTGACAAATGACTTGGAACTCCATGTTATGCCTTGAAACTTGTGTATGTAATCTACAACCTTTTATTTCAATGTCGTAGGGTACGGTATATATGACCTTGTAACCACAATCACTGTATACCCTCAAAACGTGTATTAGCAACATCCTTTAGTTATTGTATTGTATTGTCTTTTATTGTTATTGTTTACTGTTACCCTGTTTTGTACTAATATGTGACATGGAATCTCTGTAAAACAGCCTCTGGTTCAAAGGTATCTCCAAATTTCAAATAAATACATAAAATAAAACATTTCAGCCATCCCTGATCCAGCATTTCAGCCTGTCCCCTGATCCAGCATTTCAGCTCAATCCAGCTTGCTCATTCAGGACTGAATACCAAGGAATCTGACCCTTTTGGATATCTCTGATGGCATCAGGATGGGCACACATTCCTCCACCTTTGGGCTTGAACAATGTTGCTGAATAATTAATGTCAAAATTCAAATAAATAAATAAATGCCGATCAGGTACGTATAAGCCTGTACTTCTGTTAATTGGGACGGTCGCTTAATCGAGATGAAAAGCCTGCCACGGTGCCATCCCGATTAAGCAGCTTCATCTGCACTAGGAATACATAAAAACAGCACCATTTTGACTGGCAACAGTCATGCAGTGCTAGTACAGCTACAAAGAAGTGAGAGTAGCATTGACTCAGCTAGCATGCATGTAGAAATAGGCTAAACAGTGCAAATACAGTTTAAAAAACAGCCAGGAAATGCAGTACTTGAATAGCTATACTTACAATGAAAGTAACACTCACCCAGATAGGGTATGCCTAGCAACAAGGAAAACAAATAGTGCAATTTTGGTTGATAGCCAATTAGTGCAATGCAGTGTCTTACATAGGAAGTTGTAAAAGGTTGGCAAAAGCAATGCAACAAGCATAGTTTAAAAAATATACATCAATATGTAGAATGTCTCGTACTACTATTGCATATGCAGCGTTACGGTTACACCTTTTTTTCACTCTGGGAGGCAGTTTGGCCTAGTGGTTGGAGTGTAGAGCTTTAAACTTGGAGACCAATGTTTGAATCCTGCTGCAACCAATATTTAGAAGAGCAGCTGATGTCTTTTTTTTAACTCAGTTTTATTGCACAACAGAGATCAGTAAACATTTTAAAATGCTCTAGGTTATGAATATATATATCTTTTTCTAGGCAATTAATTCCTTACCTCTTCCTTCACATGTGAGTTCATACAAGACCAAAAACAATGGCTCCGTGGGTGATGGTCCCTGTAGTATAGTTCTGCTGCTCCCAAAGCTCCTCAATTGCCAGAGTAATTTTTGGCTTGAGGTAGCATCACTGCTTCTCAAAAAAACAGCCAAATGCTTTTAGTATTGTCTGTTCAACTTATAGTATTTCTTTACCCCAACATTTCGCTCTTAATCTAAGATTTTTCAAGGGGATTTATTTCAAAGTCTAAAGAATAATTATAACATAGTCTGTAATATCAAGAATTTGAACTCATGTTTACAATATTAATTTGCTGATAAGACACACAGCAAGGAATTTCAAACTGCTTTCACTTTGGACTCTGCTTCAGTCCTATGTTGTGAAGAACAACAGGCGAACCATACATTTGTCTATATGCTCATCAAGTGCTTTTGACATTTCAAGCTTGCTGCAATATTTAAAGTGTCTTTTTACCTATAATGTTAAGTTTTCACCCCCGTGGGTTATAGCGATCCATGGGAAGAAGACACCGACCCACAACTGTACTCGGCTTGAACCCGCCGCACCTCTGACATCATATGACATGCAGAGAGGTACCCACTTGGCAAAGTGAAGTCACTGGGGTGAAAGCATATTGCTAATGTAAATAACAGAACAATGAAGGTGGTGATGATACAGCAACATAATATAAGGTCAACCTAAGTAAAAAACTAGCAGGTAAAATAATATTAAACAATAGTTTTTTTAGTTACAGCAAAAATTTAAATAAAATATAAAAGCACATGATATGAAGCGAGCAATTAAAAAGCTTCACGGCAGTATTGGGAAAGCCTTAAAGTATTTTATCAGCAAATTAATGTTGTAAACATGAGTTCAGTTACTTGATATTACAGAATATGTTATAATTATTTTTTAGACTTTGAAGTAAATCACCATAAAAAAAGTTCAGATTAAGAGCGGAATGTAAGGGTAAAGAAATAAACTGAAGAGGCAACACTAAATGCATTTACATACAAGGCCATTCAGCAAATACCAAACCTTTAAAAAATTGCATACTTAAATCAACAGTGAAGAGTCCTTTTCAACCCAAGCCTAAATAAGCAGTTTAAAAAAATGTCATAGCGTCATTAATTAGATAAAAGCCACTGAAGGGCTAGCTTGTATTCAGTAAGCTTAGGAATCGCAGTCTGAAGCTCCAGCCTTAAACAACATTTTGATGCGGCTAAGGGAGGACACACCTACTGTACATCATGTTCAATGTAATGTGTAGCAGAATTGCTGGGGTGGACGATTTATATTGCTTTATTCAACTTAGCAGGCTACTGTTTAGGTTAGAAGGTAGTATCCTGTTCAATAATACTACCCCCAATAATGACAGGTAAAATAATATTAAACAATAGTTTTGCAAATCTGATATTTTTTAAATAAATAAATGTTTATGTTTAAGCCCATGAAACATTCTTATCTAATTAATGCATTCACAGTTGTAGTGGCTCTGCCAGAGCTTGTTTACACGATCACATTTGCAATGGAGTAACCCATGCGCTCGGGTTGCTCCAGTGCAAATGTGCTGTGTAGACACATACCCAATTGGGATAAGCCACTCACTAAGAAGCTCCCTGATTCTCTGGTAAACTGGGGATGTTAAAAGGAACGAGTGGCTCACAGCGGCTTAAGTGGCAGTGTAGACTGCCTGTGCCACAGCAACCAGCAGATATCTGGCTGCCCCGTGATGCACAGCCCCTCACCAGCACAGACTACAGTGGTGCAGAGAGGGGCTGTGTGGACAGACAAACCATGGGTGGCAAATGGCCCAGACCACGCTGCTGCTGCAGTTTTGAATTTGCAGCACTACTGCTATGTAAACACGACTATAGTCTTGTCCCTCAGTTAGCATCATCAAAATGCTGTTCTGGGGGTGAAGCTATGAAACCACACCAGGACAAGGGTCCTGGACTTTAGGAGGGCAGATTTTAAAGAAATGGCAGACTGTCTCAGGCACTGCCTAGTAGGGGGAGACTTCCAGGGAGGGATAGAGGAATGTGGAGAAAAATAAGGGAGGGCATAATTACGACAACTTGCCTCTGCATAAAACAAGCTCTGGCAGAGCCACTACAACTGTGAATGCATTAATTAGATAAGAATGTTTCATGGGCTTAAACATAAACATTTATTTATTTAAAAAATATCAGATTTGCAAACCTTTGTGTTAGAGACTCAGTTGCAAAGGCACCTCATTGAAACTAATACAATGACAGCACAGTTAACAAGTCAAAAGACAATGGCTCGGAGAGCAGACTGTTATAACAATCATTCACTGGAGATGCATGGGTAGCAGTAGATAAACATATTACATAGTTTAGGCACACAGGCACCACATCAAGAAGACCAAAGCAGTTCAAACAATATACTATAGCTAAAGCAAATAGACATGAGGAGTCAAAGTACAGTACAGTGAGAAAGGGCATATTTAAACAACAAAGCTTGACATGGTGTGTGTCATGTATAATGTCACTCCTGGGGTGGGTTGAAGCATGAGGCAAAGCTGAGTGCTTCCACCACCCCAGGAGTGACAATATTACAAGATAACACACACCCTGGAGTGCCTTATTGCAATTATACAATGGCTTGTTGTTATATACAGAATACAAAATACATTTTAAAGGATGTTTTTGTTAGTGTGGAAAAATATTTTTTAAGAGAAAATGCAAGGAATGATCCAAATCCAAAGCTACGGTGATGTTACTGTGTTTCAGTGGGTCAGCAGCCAGCTTCTTACATTTTTCCTTGCCATTGTATAATTAAAAATAATGCCACCATCTGTATTACAGTTACCTATATGTTTTGCATTTTATTCTATGCACTGTTATAGCAATCAGCTCAACAGAACCAGGCCATCATATACATGAAGGTACTGTACCCTAACTGAAAACAGTGTTGAGACAACTGTATGTTGTGACAAGGTAGACAAACACAATGCTGAGACAAGTTTTTGAAGACATTTGATGCGTTTCATTGTTTGTTTGTTTTTAGAAACTGATATACAGTTCACACACAAAATTCATATAATATAAAAGTGCATATGCCCAAATGTCAATGTAAATTTGACATATTTCATTACAAGCTGTTCTGTTGAAGGAAGATATTGCTATATAAGGTCTAAAATGGGCATCAGGTAAATGTAAACTGGGGCAGGTGTGTTACTGAGGGTATTGCATAGTTTATCTTTTATTGCTGCTCCACTGGATCAGCAATATTTGCACAAGCTGTGCCCAGTCCAGATTTTACAGCTCTGGCCTGGGTCTGGTGATGTGGGTTTTAATCATACCCTACTGCATGTGGCTTAGTGGTATACTGTACAGATGGCTACCAAATCTAAGCCATTGAAGGTTGAAGTTTCAGAAAACCATTATGCTAAAAATATCAAGACTCATTCCCTCCCTCACTCCCCAGTAACAATTAATCCTCTACCAAAGCCATGCTTAAATACTGGTGCCTCTATATCCACGCCACTAAGCTTTTAATGCCAACATGCTTCTTCTGCTACTGTGACCAATTCAATGTGTGATCTGCTCAACCCTGGCTTTATAAATGTAATTATTTTTAGAGGGGCTCCTGGTTGTGACCCATATCAAACAAACAACTGAAGTCCAGTGTGCCCCCTTCCCCCAGAACTGCCTGCCTGAGAATGAAGTTGGTATATTATTTGGAAAAATGCAAGGCTGGGTCTCTTATTATGCAGTGTCCAGTAAAGATGGTGTTGTCAAATGGCTTAATGAGGTGCCTATGGGAACTTGTCATGTAGAAAGTTCAAGTGACACAGTTGTAAAAACTGGAATTACAGGTTCCAAGGAGTAATTAACTCAGGAGGCATGTTAGAAATTCAACTCCACTATAAACTAGGAAAAAAGTAAATAGGACAAGAAAAAAGCAGAATTTTGTTTCTAAAATGAGTTGCTAATTGTAACTGGTATTTTTAACATGTGCAAGTCAACTCCATTTCTCAAACTTAAAAAGGAAAATACACTTCATCACAGACTTTATTTACCAAGTACTGTGCCCATTTTAATATATAAATGTTTAAGAAATACCTGAAAGCTGTCTATTTTCCATAGAAGGTGAATCCCTAGTAGTTTCAGACACTTAGTCTTTCCCTCTGAGACACCAGGTGACTCTGATAATCATTTATTCCAAGGGTTTTTAAGTCAGTTTGAAGGCATTGAGTATTTTCTGTTCTCATACTCCTTAAAAAATGCAGGGATTCCCCACAGACTTCTTGTGTTCCTAGGTCCAGCTCCCAAACTAGTGAATTGTATTTCAACATAATAAATCCACCTCATGCCCCTCCCATATGAATAAAAAAAAAGGGTAGGCTGGATCTTTAGGAGCTTCTTGGGTGGAAGGGGGTTGGATCTTACTTCCCCCCCAAAAAAACAATGCTGCCTCCCACTACTCAGGTTCCAGTTCTTGTACCACCCATTTAAGAAAGAAAGTAGTACCCTGCAACCACTGAGTAAGATGAAAGCATATTTATTTGAGGGCGGAAAACATTTCTTGGAGGAGGGTAAGGCGGAGGAGACTATTTACTCCTTCAGTCAGTTCCACAGACAGAAAACATGACATCACTCCTTTTGTACATGCAAAACTCCTGCAGCCTCTGCCCATAGTCGTATAAAGTGAGTCAAAGCAAAAGGAAGAAGAAACTGTTATAGAACTCTAGAGAAGTGGCCACAATGGTGAAGAAAAAATGAGTGCCATTCAGGAAGTGTAAATGCAGAATGAGGAAGACAGGGAGGTGTACCAGGTACGACAGAGGGACATAGGTAAAGCAGTGGGGAGGGCAAAAGCACAGACAGAGGCAAGGATAACCAAAGGGGTAGCAAAGGGGGATAAGACTTTCTTCAGGTACATAAGTGACAAGAGGAAAGCAAGGTACTTCTGTTCAGTCTTCACAGTGGGGGGGGGCACATCACCAGGGAGAAGTAGGAACAAGGGGGAGGTGGACTCAAACCCATTTTCAGAGGAAACAGTCTCAAATCAACTTGCATATCTGAAAGTAAGCAAGGCTATGGGACCAGACAGGATACTGTACATCCAAGGGTACTAAAAGAGCTCAAGGAGGTGTTGGCTTCTGCTGGAAGACTGTTCAAGGCATCCACTGCTTTTTCAGCGATGCCCTCTTGTTCTCATGCATCTTTTCCTCTGAAAATACTCCCCTTCTGCCTTATTCACTGCCATGAGGTATTTATAGGTCTATATTATATCCCCACTCTCCCTCCTTTCTTCCAGGGTGTACATACTGAGATCTCTCTGTCTCTCCCCAGAGTGGGTTTGATGCAGCCCCTGCACCATTTTAGCTGCGCTCCTCTGGACAGTCTCTGCCTTGTCTATGTCCTTTCAGAGATGTGGTCTCCAGAACTGAACACAGTACTCCTGGATCTACACAGTGGTAACACCAACTCTCTCCTTCTGCTGGTGATACCCCTCCTTATGCACCCTAGCATCCCACTGGCCCTACTGCCTATTCTGCTGCATTGCCTAGCTACCTTGAAGTCTTCAGAAGGATTATTCCAAGGTCTCTTTCCTGTTTAGTGACTGTCAGTACCTCTCCCCCATTTTATGCTCTACTTCTTGGTTTCTGTGCCCTAGAAGCATGATTTTGCATGTCTTCGCATTGAAACCCAGCTGCCATACCCTTGACCACGCCTTGAGTTTTTTCAGGTCTCTGCACATTCTCGCCACCCACTCCAGAGTGTCTACCCTATTGTTGATTTTGTTGTCATCTGCAAAGAGTCATACCTTCCCTTCCAGCTCTTCTGCAATGTCACTTATAAAGACATTAAAGAGGACTGGTCCCAGTACCAAGCCCTGAGGTACCCCACTGGTACTATCCTCTCCCCAGATGGAGTGACGTTTACCACCACCGCTGTCACCTATCTATCAACCAATTTTGCACCCCGTTTACCACCTTGGGACCCACCTCCAAACTGCTCAATTTCCTTATCAGCCTCCTTGACCATTAAAAAGCAGACATCCTAAAAAGGTACTTCTGCTCAGTCTTTACGGGGGGGGGGGGTTGGCACATCTCCAGGGGAGAAGAAGGAACAGGAGGAGGTAGACTCAAATCCATTTTCAGAGGAAAGAGTCCTGAATGGACTTGCATGTCTGAAACATACAAACATACAAACATAGACTTTGCCGGCAGATAAGAACCACTTGGCCCACCCAGTCTGCCCATTTCCCTACCTATCAGATAAGCTGCAGATCCTAGTTTTACCAATGGCCTACTTCCTCCTACATCCCACAAGAATTGCCTTATGTCTGTCCCATGCATTCTTAAATTCCCCCACTGTTTTTGTGCCCGCAATCTCCTCAGAAAGACCATTCCATGCATCCACCACCTTCTCCATGAGAAAAATACCTCCTCACATTGCCCCTGAGTCATCCCCCATCTATCTTCAAATTGTACCCCCTTGTTCTTGCACATCTCTTTTTCTGAAAGATGCTACTCTCTTGGACTTTGTTGATTTCCTTGAGGTACTTGAACGTTTCTATCATGTTCCCCCTCTCCTCCTTTCCTCGAGGTACATATTAAGCTCTTTTAGTCTCTCTTCATATGGCTTCTGGTGCAGACCATGCACCATTTTAGTTACCCTCCTCTGGACTGCCTTCATCCTGTTTATGTCCTTGTGGAGATGGGGTCTCCAGAACTGCATGCAGTACTCAGGATGGGGTCTCACCAACTGCCTGTAGAGAGGGATAACAACTTCTTGTTTTCTACTGATGATGCCTCTCCCTATGCATCCCAATATCCCCCAGCCCTCCATACTGCCTTCTCACATTGCTTGCCTACCTTTAGGTCATCTGATATGACTACCCCAGGCCCCTTTTATTTTTGCTGTTGTTAATACACGTGGATAAGGCTATGGGACCAGACAGGATACTTCCAAGGGTACTAAAAGAACTTAAGGAGGTGTTGGCTGCCTCGTATACCGCCTCATTTAACAGCTCACTGGAACTGGAACTGGATCTGGTTCTGGAGGACTGGAAGATAATAAATGGGGTCCATCTACATAACAGCAACAGCAGAAAAGAGGCTAGCAACTACATGCCAGAAAATCTCACCTCAGTGGTGGAGAAATTAATAAAAACACTGTTAAAAGAAAAATTATTAAGAGTATCTTGAATCAAATGGACTGCAAGACCAAAGGTGGCATAGTTTCATGGGGGGGGGGTCATGACAGATGATCCTGATTGATTTCCTTGACAGAGTGACCAGGGAACTAGATCAGGGGAGGACAGTGGACATGACCTATCTGGACTTTAGCAAGGCCTTCGAAACTATGCAGCACAGGAGACTGATTAAGAAATTGAGCTGTCATGGGGTAGGATTGAAAGTGGTGAACTGGGTTAGAAATTGGTTAGGAAACAGAGGGTGGTGGTTAATAGCATTCATTCTAATGATGGAAGAGTGACCAGAGGGGTGCCGCAGGGCTCTGCACTGGGACTGGTTCTCTTCAATGTCTTCATAAGTGACACTGCCGATGAATTGAAAGTGAATGTATGCCTTGTTGCAGATGATACCAAAATCTGTAATAGGGTGAACAGTCAGAAAGGGTTGGAAATAATAAGTCAGTATCTTGGGAAACTGAAGGAGTGGTCAAAAATATGGCAGTTGGGTTCAATGCCAAAAGATGCAAAATTATGCATCGAGGGCATAGGAACCCAGGAACTGAGTATAGAATGGGGGGAGGTACTGACAGTCACTAAGCAGGAATGGGACTTGGGGGTTATATCTGATTACCTCAATGTGGCAAAACAATCAGTAGGGCCAGTGTAATGCTGGGATGCACTGGGAGAGGCATCTCCAACAGGAGGAGGGAGGTGGTGTGCACACTGTATCGCTCGCTGGTGAGACCCCACCTGGAGTATTGTGTCCAGTTCTGGATATAGACAGGATGCAGGCAACACAGAGAAGGGCAAATAAAATGGTGCAGGGGTTGCATCAAAAGCCCTATGAGGAGAGACTAAAGGATCTCAACACATACACCTTGGAAGAGAGGAGAGTGAGAAGGGATATGATAAGAGATCTACAAGTACCTCACAGGGGTGAAAAGGGTGCAAGAGTGGAGTCTCTTTCAAAGGAGGAAGAGGACCAGGAACAGAGGGTATGTGATGAAGCCAGAGGAGGGAAGTTAAAGAGGGATGTGAGGAAGCACTACTTCACTGAAAGAGTAGTAGACACCTACAGTAGACTGCCAGTGAAATTGGTGGAGGCAAAAACAGTAGGGATTCAAGCATGAGTGGGACAGACATAAGGGAATATTACTGAATAGGCAGTGTGGAGGGAAAGTCACCGGATACTAGCCAGGGTCTTTGGAGGCAGACTAGGCAGAGACCATCTGGGCAGAATAGGTGGACCAAATGGTAATTTTCTGCCAACAAATTCTATGTTTCTAGGTTGCTACAAAACTGCAAAGCTTACTGAATACAAGCTGGTTCTACAAAGGCTTTTTTCTAATTAATAACTCTATGACTTTTTTTCCAGCTACATATTTAGACCCTGAGGCAAGTAACACGCTGTTGAGACTACTCTATCCAGATCAAGTCAGCTGCTCTTTAACACTGTGTAAACCTCAACAAATCACTGTGCTGAACTTCTCTCTAATTTTATCCCTCATCTTTCTCTGTGTTGTTTGAGTCTCCTTGTGCACTTACAATGAAAGCAACATTCCCGTTCCTCCTGATTCTGGATTGAAAGTCACTTTGAGATACAGGGCCCAAATCACAGATGCTCCACCCCCCACAGAGAGCTGACTACACAGGTTACTGCAGTGTAGGTGGCTTCACATATGGAAACCCCAGTCCAGGATGTGGTCCCTCTCTGCACCTGATTCTGTTCCATGAGCATAGCTATATGGGTGGACAGGACAGGGACGAGCAAGGGGGGGGGGTGGTGGCATGCATGCATAAAACAAATTCTGGGTTACAGTGGGCAGAAGCTAAGCAGCCATATGGAAAGCAAGAAGGGGTACATGCCCCCTTTCACATGACCACAGGGGGATCCGTAAAAAAGACTGACAGTCAAAATTCCTGACAACCAAAATCCTGACAATCAGAATCCTGACACCAAAATCCTGACAACCAAAATCATTAGTGAAGACTACATGTATTAATGTGGTGATGAAATCTATATGAAGTGGGGTGGTGATTACGTTAGCAATAACCCATGACAGGGTATGGGGCTATAGGCATTTAATCTATACCTCGGGTGTGTTGTGAGGCATGAGGCCACAGGCCAAGTGTCCTCACAGCACCTAAGGCATGGATTAAATGCCTATAATCCTGTACCCTGGAGTGGGTTATTGCACTTATAACATGGGTTGTGTTCCCCACAAGAAAAAAAAAACAATATAAAGGTATTTTTCCCGCTTAAATAGTCAGAAAGAAATGGTATCCTAATACCTAGCAAAATAGTCCCTGATAATGCATGAGATTCATGTTATGTACATACAAATGTCAGAAACATACTACTGAAATGATTTACTTTCATCCATTGGATTTTGGCTGTCAAGTTTTTTTTGTCAGGATTTTGATCTTGTCAGGCATTTGCTTGTAAAGATTTTGGATGTCAGGATTGTGTACCTAACCCACCACAGGACCGCGCACCAGAACACCTGCCACCAGCCCTCCAAGCCTCTAGGGAGGGCTGAGTGCCATACCAGTGCATGCTGATGAAGGAATACTATTTACAGATCTGCCTATGGGGATACAGTAGTCCTTGGAGGACTGCTGTATACCACCACCGCCACCAGCCCATGTGTCCAGCACAGTTCCACCCCTACTGCCACTCCCTATCCCCCATGAAGCTTCACAATACGAAGAACTGCTGGCAGGGACTGTGGATGCCATCCAGTGAGGACAGGCATTGGGATACAGAGCACCATGGTCTAGATATACGTGATTGCACATATCATGGTCTGCTTTTGTAAATCAAGACCACAGACTGTATGAAAGATGCTATATTATAGTGGCGTGGTCAAGCCACTATATTTAGTGTTGAGTAGGGTGTTTAATGTTAAACCCCAATTTTTGCACTTTAATAACTTCGCAATGTTCACTGGATTTGCACAAGTTTTGCATCCACCATTTCATGGGATAGATCTTTTAAGTGTCAACTATTGTTACGGTTGGATGTGCAAATTCTGAGCTCCAGATAGTGAAAAAAGTGAATTTTTCGGGGCGGGGGTTGTTTTTTGTCAGCCCCTAGAGCTCCAACAGTTTGGAATTTTGTCTAACATTTTCCGGGTAGAAATGGCCTGGCCTACTGTAGTGCCTTTCACTGGTTTGGTGAAAAAATATTAATCCGTTCCAGAGTTATTAATTTGTAAGGTTTTGGTTATGAGCATGTTCAGTAAGGACTTCTGGATAGTTATTTGGAACAAAAAAGAATTTGGCCACACGAAAAAGGATTCTTTTATCATATCAGGCCAATCCTTTTTCATTTGGAAAAAATCCTTGTTCATTTGCCGTCATCTTCTTTCTGTTTTTTTTTTTCAAAATAATATTTAAAAAAACAAAACAAAATGACATACTGCAGAGACACAAATACATGAATCTTG
This sequence comes from Neoceratodus forsteri, assembly GCA_016271365.2. Lineage (NCBI taxonomy): Eukaryota > Metazoa > Chordata > Ceratodontiformes > Ceratodontidae > Neoceratodus > Neoceratodus forsteri. Next base: position 820,820,025 of record CM028135.1, read on the forward strand.
CTCATCGGGACCTCCTTAGGTGGATTCTTCTTTTACATTTTGTAAAAATGACCCCCAAATGTGCTTTTTTTATCCTTTTTCATGACTCACTTCTGCTTTCTTCGTATGGTCAAATGAAAAAAAAATACGGCCATATGAAAAAGTATCCCTTTATTAAACCAAAGATCTTAATGAGCACTGCTAGAATAACACATTACCCCCCCCCCAAAGATATGTAGGGTGTACACAAAACACTAGAAACATGTCTTGCTGCTGGAACCACTGACTGCAATATGAGAAACTAAGGTAACTGCGGTTTAATGTATTTCAATGGGGTTTTTAACACTGATGCAGAACTTTGACATTTTTGTATATTTTGACCCCAACTTTTTTAACATGGCCTTTTGGGGACCCCACTTCATGGCCAATGGTGGCGTAATTTCACAAATCGAGCCCGAAAGGTGATTTCACAGTTGCTTGCCAAAATTACATTTCAGGTGGGATTTGAAAATTTTCACTGCCCTTGTTCATGAGATGGAGTCATAAGAAGGCTATGTTGAAAATTTGGGGTCAAAATATGTGACAATGGCAAAGTTGCATGCATCTGTTTAAATTTTGTTATACTTGCTTGTAACTTTGGTAATTTTAAATATTTTGATCCCAAATTTTCAACAAGGCATTTTTTTACACCACCTCATGAACGTCACTGCTGTCATTTTTCAAATCCTGGCAAACTGTGTTTTTGCACCTGTGGTGCGGAGTGACATTGCGGTGGCATGGAATGACATTTCAGAGGGGATTTGAAAATTTTCAGTATCAGGTTCATGGGGTGTGGTAATAAGATGGCTATGCTGACAATCTGATTGCTGTTTTCCTACAAATGCAAGCACAGGGCCCTCTGGGGCCCTCTGGATTTCCTCTACAGCCACTGCCCCAAATCAGCCTTATCCACATTGGACACACTCTACCATAGAGCTTTAAGACTCATCACAAATGCCTTTTTATACCCACCATTGTTCACTTCATTTGCAGATTGGCTGGACTTCGTTTAGCACCAGGAGGTGGAGAAATGCCTCCCTCTGGGTTTACAGAGCCTTCACAATGAAACTTTCATCTTACATCTGTGTCCTATTCAAATGCTTCCTGAGCGTATACACTCAGAAAAGTTTCATATATTACATTTGACATCCCTAGGATAAGAACTGGCTATGGTTCCTCAGCCATGCTTTACCCGCTCTATGGAACACCCCACAAAGGACACAAACTCACACATACTGTTGGAATGTGCACCTTTAAGTCTCTGTTTAGACCTGTTCTGAAGGACAAGTGCAACTGCAATGCATAACCTCCCCTGCTATTATAAGAAACCCCTTCACTGAGTTGTCACCATAGAATTTACTGCCACCGTGGCCTGCTGTTCCGTCATGCTGCTTGTCCTTAATTTCTTCTATGTGGATCCCTTCAGACACCACCTCTTCCTTCTTCATCTACCACTGTAGGCCTGCTACCTGGCAACAACCTTCTTTCCACCTGTACCCTTATCCTATTAGCTATGATCCTCCTTCATTTGTCTCACTTTCTACCCTGCTATCTTCTCTTCCAATTATCTCTAGCATGTACCTTGCTCCCTATTCCCCCTGTCCCCAAATGCACTTTTGTATGTTAGTATTATTTCTTTTTGGGATTGTTTCTGTAGTACGAGCCCAGAGCTCTATGTTAGGTGCCATCACTAATGATACGTATTGTACCCTATTTGTGTGGTGATTCCTTTTGCTTGTATCTGCCTTATTGTGCTTACTATGAATTTTGTGCTTTTATGTAATTGTGTCCCTCTAGGACCTTCTCACAAATGAGTTGTCTCAATGGTGTTATTCTGGTAAAATAAAAACTGAATTGAATTGAAATTGAATTGAATTGGACCCAGTACTTCCACAGCAGCATACATGTACGCATCTATGGAGGGATGAGAGCATAGGGCCCTCCAAGCCCTGAGTTCCCACAGGCAAATAAGGATACAATTATACTATCTCAAAAAATAAGGAAATTGGGCCCTAAGCTCGAAGGAGTGGAGCGACTCGGTGCCACGTATGTAAGGCGCAGAGACACTCCGCACCCATTGTGCCACCCACATGGAATTAACAAAACTGGGCATGCAGCCCCTACGCACACAATCCCCCACCCATGTGGATCGCAACATGCAGGGGGCAGGTGGGGGGCATGCCAACACTACGCAGCATGCACATAACCATGTAGAGCTGCACACTGGAGTGCACGGGGGGCAAACGGTATGCCAGGGAAACCCTGCCGTAAGCCCACTACATGCCCCACACCTACATCCCTCAACAAGGGGACACAACACAAGAGCAGTGATTGGCTGCCTGGGGCCACCCACCCCTGCACCCAGCCATGCCCCACACCTCCCCATGCATGCCACAACCCCCCCCCCCACACACACACACATGGGGGGGCACTGGCCCCTAGACTGCAGACCCCACCGCAACACACCACCTGCCCAACTCATGTCCCCTCACCCCGCTAGTGTATTGGGCAGCGTGATCCCTCCCCCCAACACACACCCTCGTGTCAATGCCCCCGACCACCATAGCACCTCGTCTGGTTGTAGGCAAGGCATGGCCAGTGGCACATTCTCACCTCTCACTTCCACGGCCACCGGCCATGTGGACATCCATGGGAGAGCGCAGCCAATGTACTCCCACCGAACAAGGAATCTACTGTTGGTCCCAGGACGAGCATCTGACTGGATGCCCCTCCAGGTCTGCGACTCTGCCCCCCGCCACCTCATGGAATGCTGCATGCCGGGGGTGACTTGCCCACAGACAGGTCACGGCTGTTGGGGAATACCAGTGGTGCACACCTGTCCACAGGTGCGGAGCTCCACGAGCAGGATAAGCACCTTGGGCATGTAAATCCTGCCCGTTGGAGCACAGACCCAATTCTTTGCAAAAAACTGAGTTAATGCAACCTTTATTCTTCAGCCTAAAGTGACAAAAGTAGAGAAATGTGGTTTTGGGGTTTCCAACCCTTAAATCCCACTCCCACCCCAAAGCAAATCAGGGGTGCAGTCTTCCTTGAGGTTGTCAACCCTAAAGCTCACCTCATTGTGGTAGCAAGAAAGCTCAGATGTGATAGATGTGATGGACACAGGTGTGTATGTTTCAGGAGTGTATAGAATAGGGTGAGCATTAGGGTTGACAACTCCAGATAAGACTGCAGCCTGGGTTAGCTTCAGGGGTGGGTGTGGGGTTTCAAAGTTGGAAACCCTAAAACCACATTTCCCAACTTTTCTCACCCATGCAGGCATATTGTAACTGTCCCTCATTTACATATGGGTCTAAAAAGCGCGTACTACATACTATACCTGCTCCAGTACCAATCAGTCAGCGGCTAACCGTGGCAGGGTGAGGAGGGCTGTGCCAGTCGCTGGCACATGTCAGGATGGGGAGAGAGTGGGGTGGTGAGTTACTGCCTACCAGGGTGGGGGGACCACTAGCCATGAGGGAACAGAGATCGGGAGCACTGTACCAGTGATCGGGGCTGGGGGGGCCACTACACTATGGAAAAGGGGATAAGGGAATTTATTTTATTTGTAACACAGATTGAGGCTGGGGATGGAGGGCAGCTACACTATGGAAAAGGGGATAGGAGAATTTATTTTATTTCTAACACAGATCAGGGCTGGGGGGGCAGCTACACTGTGGAAAAGGGGATCGAGGAATTTATTTTATTTCTAACACAGATCGGGGCTGGGGAAGGCGAGCCGCTACACTATGGAAAAGGGGATCAGGAAATTTATTTTATTTCTAACACAGATCGAGGCTGGGGAGGGGAGCCAGCTACACTATGGAAAAGGGGATCAGGGAATTTATTTTATTTCTAACACAGATCGGGGCTTGAGGGGGGCTGCTACACTATGGAAACAGAGATGGGCTGTTATTTTCATGCAAACAGTGCTCAGGGCTTGGGGGACCATGTAGCTGGCCCTAGACTGTGCACAGGGCACCACCTGACCCCACGCATAAAGTAGGATTTCAAAAGTGTAACTATGTGCCAGTGCAGCAGGCCATAGTTATGCTTGGGGGGGGTTCGATATTGTGATGCATGGCATATGCATGGGGGAGCCCTCATTTGCACAGGCGCATCACAATATTGTGGCGACAGTGCAGTCAGGGCTGCGTGGTGCATCGGAGGCCTTTGAATATGGCCACAACCGTGACAGCCAGCACAAGTCTGGAGATGTGCAGTGCATCCAGGGACGTGACACGCATCTCATCTGAATATATGGGCCTAAGTGTGGTCTAGTGGAAGAGCACCAGCTTGAGAACCAGAAGGTCTCAGGTTCAAACAGCACCAGAACCAGTTAATGTGGGACATTGAGCAAGTCACTTCACCTCTTAGTACTCCAGTTCACCCAGCTGCAGAAATAAGTAGAAGGTAGAAGCAGGTCCCTACCAAAAGCAAGATGTTGCATCTCAGCTGGGCTATCTTGGAAAAACAAACTGAAAAAACAAAAGTTATGACTCTCATTCTTTGTCAAGAGGTGGAAGATCAATGGTTTACTTTCTGATGAAGTGTGCCACACTGGCCTAATGGATAAGGCGTTGGCCTCTTCAGCCAGTGATTTTGGTTTGGCATCACATCTGGGGTGAGCAAGGTAGTTTCTTTTATAGTTAGGGAACTAGATAGAAGCCTTAGAAACAGGACCAGCGAGAATATATTATTTTATATACTTTCAGTGCCACACGCTGAACTAGTGAGTCAGTAGAAGATTAGGTTGTTAGGTTGATGAATGCATGGCGAAGGGTTGGATTTGGTTCAGGAAGCAAGCGTTCAGGTTCCTCACACACGGTAAGGCATTCTGTAGCAAGTAAAGCCTATACACTGATAACCAATAACAAGTTTATGGCAGGCCATAGTGAATGAGAGATTACCAAAGTAGAGGGGACTCAGACCATGCAGTTTGTCAAACGCTTTACTGAATTAAAGAGGACAGGAAATTATTTCTAACTGGTAGCCTTTTGTAATATTTCTGCTTTCAGAAATATTTATGCTTTCCCCAAATACATGTAAATGACATACGTCACGGTTTGTGTGCAGAATTCTGAACACTTTTCTAATAGGTCAACATCTCATGCTTAGCATTCTATACACAAGTCATGACAGGGTGAAAACTCCAAATTACAGGTTCCAGGAAAAGAAGTGTTGAATGTTGTCCATAAGAAAGCAATACAAACACAGTGGGTCCAGTTCTCGGTCACAAGTCTTTTTCGGCCCGATTTGCGGAAGTCCCATGACTGAGACCGCCTCAAGCTATGCTTTGAGGTGGTTCAGGGGGCCTTCCACACCAACGCAGATCAAAGCACACTGAAATGCAGAAGAGGGCAGATTGGCGTGAAAATGTCAAGCAATGTTGTTCACATAGCCAAACTGCCTCGGTGCACACAATACAGCACTTTGGTAATGGCTCCTGACTTCCATCTATAAGTACTAGTGAAAGAGGGAAAGAGAGCTACATGGGTGCGCAAAGACATCAGGAGGCCATATTCATCATGGGACCAGTCTGCAACAAGGTCATGCACATTGAGACGAGGTTAGGTAAAGAGTACCACTGGACTACCGGCAGGGACAATCACACAACTAGGGTTTCTGACAGGAGCAAACTGGTTTACCACAGAGACTTCCAAGGGACAGATTTCTGGTGGGCCCAGAAGTGGGCCTAAAGGTAGAAGCTGAGGAGGGGGATGTGGAATCACGGCAGAGAAGCCCATGCATGTATGTATGTATGTGGCACTGCACCACCCTCATACAAGCATATGATGGTCACATGAGCCGTTATAGAGTGTAAACCCTGTTTGAGCACAGTAACAGCTAGCTTGATTAATTTAAATAGTATCTGCACTGTGAGGTCTCTACCCCTGGCACTGATCCCCACTTTTCAGAACAGCAACTTTTTACATAGGGGCAAGAAGGCACATATTTTGCCCCATTTTTCATCATAAAAATGTGTAACTGAGAATTGTGATCCACTTTTTCACATCAATGTCTACTCCAGTACAGTTGAGGCAGCAGTGTGTGTTTGTGGGCGAAAATTGTAACCTATACTTTTGTATTTTAGACTGCCCCTTGATCTAGCCCTTGACTTCCTTGTCAACAAATTTATTAACAGCTTTTTCAGTGTAAGTGCCTCTCAGGCAGTGTAGGGTGAAAAGGTCACTGCTTGAAATGGTTGTACAGAGACCTATGGAAGGACTAGAACTGAGAGATAAGGCTCGGGGTCAATTTAAGCTCTCTGGTCATATAGCAGATTGGCATATCTATAGAAAGCTCAGAAACTCCTGCAAATCAAGCCTAAAAAAATGATAAAAGAAATGATTTAAAGAATCTTCAAATCAACAATCTGAACCCCCCTTCCCCCCCCCAAAAAAACTCCGGATACAGGTTAACTGTCTTCTAAAAGAATGTTCAGTAACCCTGTTCATGCTATTACTGCAAATGTTAACCTTTTCTCTGACCCATACTCATCAGCTAATATGTCCAAAATATTTTTTATGGACCTGGACAAGTTTATGGCTCCCCAAGGCAGAGTATCAAATGGCCTTCCTAACTTGAACCTATCCTCCACTCAATTTCACTTTTGGCTAATTAATAGAAAGGAGTTCTTGCTCAGCTAAAATGGATTAGAAGTGATGGTACCCCAGGCTATGACAAATTTGAGCTGAAATTCCTAAAAATTGCTGCTTCAGTTATTGCAACTCCCCTCGGAAACCTATTTAGCAAATAACTACTCCAGAGTAGAGTTACCACCTGTCCTTATTTTCACAGGACAGTCCTGATTTGGGCAGCTGCGTCCTGCGAAAAAACACAAAAAATACTGCATGTCCTGACATTATAGTAGAAATAAATATTTTCAGACTTTCCTCTAAATGTTGCAAAAACTATAGTACCTTAACTAAAACACCTTAAAATGATAAGTAACACTAGGAACACATAAAAAACTGCAACACTTAGTCTTAATTTTAATTATTTAGAGAAAAAAGTCTATTTCATTGGTTGAGGTTACATATTGTCCTGCAAAAAATCACGTTTTAGTAAGAAATGTCCCACTTGGGCTTCTTAAAAGGTGGTAACCCTACTCCAGAGCACTGTCCCAGAAAGATGGAAAAGTGCCACACTTATTCCCATACGTAAAGGTGGGTCTAAAGGGCCCACACCAAGCACTTGGGGTAAATCCCAATACTGACACTGCAGTAGGGTTACCAGACATCCAGTTTTACCTCCGCACATGTCCTCTTTTGAAGGTGTGAATTTTTGGTTCAGGCAGATTTTTTACTAAGTGCTGTTTTGTCTGGGTTTTGGACTTTGCACTCTGATTCACCCTGAACTAGTCTGTTGCCAAGTAACCGTCCCAGCATGTGCAATTTGGCTGGTTGCTTGGCATCAGACAACTAGTAGTACAGTATTACGATCAGAGTGCTAAGCCAAAAAGCGGCGAGTGAAAAAAACAAATTAAAACTGCAGCATGCTCATCCTGCCATGCGCGGTCCAGCTCTGCGCATGACTGCGATAGTCACTTTTCATCCACGCACAAGATTTAGTAGGTGTGGGCCAGCAGCAGTAGTGAGTGCTGAACACAGTGGAACTACTCTGTGAGTGATTATTGCCAGCAGCCAGTGGCCAGCCCAGAGCAGTCCCTGACTGACAGTAACCCGTGCCCTACCATCCCACTCCCGATCTCAAGTTGGTTATATTTTCCAGCAGCAGCACTATTCTGTCTCTCTCGAAAGGAGCCAATGTGGACACATGAGACCAGTTAAATAACCAGTCTTATTGTTTTGAAACCCATGGCCCCAGGTCATTGTTGTCCTGATCCCGAAACAAACCACACAAGGTCCCGACCCAGACTGGACCCCTGCCCACTTGTGACTGAAAGTAGCCCTGTGTGGTCAGAACCACAACAGAACAGTCTAGTACTGCCAGCCAACCCAGCAGCCCAATTATTTTGGTAAGTAGTCACTCGGGTCAAGATGCAGACACAGACAGACCAGACCATCGATATGTTTACACTTGAGTATAGGTGTTTGCATGGTGACGTGTTTGCTTTTCAGATCTATTTCTAATGACGACCTATGGGAATTGTTGGGAAGGGAATTTAGAGATCAAATGTATAATACATGTGCCCATCCCCTGCAGCTTTTGTGTGATTAATGTCATTCTCACAAAAGACAAAAATGGTATTCACAAAGAGTGATTGCACTATGGAACTCACTACCATTAGAAGTAGTATGTACCAACACTGTAAATGAAGTCAGATTAGATGATTATTATTTAAAGAACAACATCATGGGGTATGGTTAAATCAGTGGCGAGGAATATGGATGAAAGTCTGCTAGCTCTGTAGCTACCTATGATGATACCATGCTCACTGCTCAAATGTAACATCGGTCAATCACTGGGGGGGGTTGTTGTCAGCAGCCCAATTTGGCAAAGTCTTGATGTAGACGACTGACCACGATGCTGAGTCTGACTGAAACTAGTGCTTAAATACATGTAACATCATTGGGGGCTAAGGTTGCGATGTCAGCCCAGTAAAGTTGACCAGATTCAGAGATCAGACTGGTTCACTGACACAGACAATGCTGCTGAGTGACTGCTCAAATTAGTGTAACAACATCGCTGGGGGGGGGTGATAAGAGTCAGCCCAGTTTTGAAAGTTGATAGGAGATCAGACCAAGGCATGGCACCATGCTGCTGACTGATGCTTAGTCCTTAGCAAGTGTCCTCTTTTTGGTGTCCCAAAATCTGGTAACCCTACACTGCAGTGCATTATGAAGGGGATGCTGCACTCCTGAGGTGCTGTCTTTCAGAAAAGACGTTAAACCGAGGTCCCGTCTACCGGTTCTGGTGGTTGTTCAGGTGGACATTAAAGATCCCATGGCACTTCTCAAAAATGTTTGTTTGATTACAAACATTACAATACACAGTCATACAAAATAAACCAGTTAATCAAACAATCTGTTCAAATATTATACAAAGGAAATAATGCACATTGTATCCCTCCCCAATTATACATGCCATATACTTAGATTAAAGAAACTGAAAATGCAATCCAAAAAAACGAAACACAATTTCCTTTCCAGCACTGTCTTCTTAATGGTCTTGCATCAACCTGTATCTAAGAATTTACAGTGTTTCCATAATTTTTTATGAAGGTGCCCAGGAATATTCTTTGCTTCATGCAAATAAACGTTCTGTACTTCTATTCTGACAGTTCTCTCTAACTCTGTATGTGTAATCCATTTCTGTTGGAAAATCCAGGTACATCTAGCCTGCCACATATAATACTTTAATATTGCACCTATGAGTCTCAGAGTGTCCATGCCATGTTTCCCCCATTGTCTGCCATAGAGGCCTAGAACTATTTCAGCATAAGTTATAGTTTGGTATAAAGGTTCCTCCCATTGTTGTGCTAGATATCTCCAAAACTGTTAGGTAACTGAGCAATTCAAATATAAATGTTCTTGTGATTCTAGTTGTTGCATACACCCATCTCGTAAACAATATGTCTCACTAATCCGTTTGTGTTTATGTGAGTTTCTCACTCTTAGTTTTCCATGTATGCTCAACCAATTAACAACCCAAATAAAAACTGGGAGTCTCTTGTTATTTATGTAGCCTATTACTTGTGTTACATTCTGTGCTGGGCATTGTGGTATTTCTAACACATCACTAAAACTAGTTGCTTGGATTTCTTGGTGTAATACTTTCCTAGACAATGTCATTACCTTCTGTGGTGTGAGATTCTATTGCATTATTTTCTCTATTGCTGCTACCATGTATTCTGGAGTGTCCCCTTGTTTTTCTGAGTCTTTAATTTGCCAGTCTCCCAGCTTACCATACATCATTCCTTAATGCTGGATGTCCACTGTTCCCCATTAGGTCGTAAAGTTGTACCAATATTGTACATCAAAAAGATACTATAAAAGAAGGCTATAGGGTTTATCATACCACACAGGAAGCCTATAGGGTTTATCATACCACACAGGAAGGCTATAGGGTTTATCATACCACACCCTCCCTCTTGTTTAGACCTATATAGATTGTGTTCCTCTTTATTGGATTTAACCTGCTTCCCCATAAGCCTTGGAAAAAAAAAACACTCAACAGTTTTGTCTGTAGTGCCCCTGGTACCGGGAAGACAAAACTGACACACAAAAAATTGGAACAATCAAAATTTATATCAACATAACATGTTTTAATTTAGATATCCTTTTACCTTTCTATAGGTTGACTTTATTTCCTGCTATTTGTATACATGATTCCCAATTCTTTTCTGCCATCTGTTATGTACTATAAGTGTTCCCTAATATTTTGATATCTTTGTTTACAATAGGAATTCCTGCTATGCTTTTCAGGAGAGGCTTATCTAGTTTCCCTATACGACACCTGATGCTTTTACTATAGTTAATTTTTAGATCCAGAGATTTCTGTAACAGTACTCAATGTTTGTGTAATTTCCCTTTCTTCTGTCCCTTTATGTACAGTAATAACCACATCATCTGCATAGGCTATTATTTTCACTGTAGGCATGTAGGTATTTAGGGAAATGCCATGTATCCTATCATTCTTGTGTATATGCCTTAGCAAGGGGTCCAGCCCAAACATGTACAGCAGAGGACTGAGAGGACAGCCTTGCCTCACACTTCTTTTAAAATTAAAACTTTGTCCTACCCATCTGTCTATATATGGGGTTATGCTGGCGTTATATTGTAGACTTCTTATCCATCCTACAAATTTAACCGGTAGATTATAATGTTCCATTACCTTAAACATATATTCATGTGATATTCTATCCACTGCTTTTTCTTGATCGATGCTGAGTAGGTATCCCGATACTGCCCCCTGCATTCTTTTAGTGAATAATTCCCTCAACCATAACAAATTATCTTGTACATAATAACATACTATTTTCCAGCAGATTAGGCCTTACGGTCTATCGAGTCTGCTCGAACCTTAGATCTTTAGTTGGGTGCCGAGGCCCTCCTATCCCTCGTGCTCCAGAAACCCCTATCATCCATCCCCACCCCCCTGGGACAGGCCATCATCTGATACATCCACTTTCTGTGTCTGTCCCACCCTCTCTTGAAGCCCTCCACTGTGGATCTCTGAACCAGCTCGCCAAGCAGTGCATTCCAAGGGTCCACCACCCTCTCAGTGAAAAACTTCCTCCTTTTCTCCCTCACCCTTCCACCTTCCAACTTCAAACCATGCCCTCTGGTGATACCTCCTGCTTTAGTCTAAAGATCCCTCCAAGTTTACCCTATTTATTCCCTTGAGGTATTTGAAGACCTCAATCATGTCCCCCATCTCTCCTCTCCTCCAGTGAAAACAGGCAGAGCTCCTCAAGTCTGTCCTCATCGTCAACCGTGAGCCCCTCGTGATCATCTTAGTTGCCTCCTCTGTATCCTCTCCAGGAGCTGTATGTCCCTCTTCAAGTGTGGTCTCCAGTACTGTACACAGTACTCAAGGTGTGGTCTAACCAGTCCATTGTACAGCGGCAGAATCACTTCCTTGCTCCTAGAGGTGATCCCCTTACAATGCATCCCAACATCCTGTTTGCCTTGCTAGCCGCCTCCTGCACTGCTCAGAGTTATTCATACATGCATCCACCATGACCCCTAGGTCTTTTTCCTATTGAGGCCTCCAGTGCCTCCCTCCCAGGGGTGTACCTGTGTTTAGGTTTCCCGACCAAGATGCAACACCTTGCACTTGGTGATATTGAAATTTAATTTCCATGTGTGAGCCCAGCTTTCCAGGGTGTCCAGGTCCCCTTGCAGGGCCAACCTCCCTCTTCTCCCTCCACTACTGCTCCCATCTTGGAGTCATCCATGAAGAGACTCACTTCACACACCCTATACCCTCCCTGATGTCCGATATGTATGCATTAAACAGGATCGGACCCAGGACCGAGCCCTGCGGTACCCCACTGCCAACCTCTTTAGGGTTCGAGAGCTCCCCACAGACCACTACTCTCTGGGTGCGTCCAGCTAGCCAGTTTTCAATCCATCTGACCTAATCCCATCAGTTTCTCCACCAGACCATTGTGGGGGACAGAGTCAAATGCCTTGCTGAAGTCCAAGAATAATACATCCACAGGCTTTCCCCATGTCCAGTTCTGATGTTACCCATTTGTAGAACTCCACAAGGTTGGTTTGACATGACCTACCTGGCACAAACCCATGTTGCCGACTATCCAGACCTCCCACCTCCTCCAAGTACACCCCCAATCGTTCCTTTAGTATACTCTCCATTAATTTTCCCACGAGGTCAAACTGATGGGTTTATAGTTACCTGGTACTTCCTCGACCCCTCTTTGTGGATTGGCACCACATGTGCCTCGCCAATCTAGGTACCCTCCCTGTCTCAAGTGACCTGTTGAGAGAAATCACGCCAGGGATGCAGCCAGTATGTCCGCCAATTCCCATAGTACTCTGATGAATGCCATCCGCCCAGGAGATTTGTCTTTCTTTAGGCCTTGAGGGCTAACCACACCCTTTGGCGGAGATAGCATCATCTGTCCCTCCACCTTACTGGCCTTTTTATCCTTATCCAGATGTGACACCCTGGGGTACTCTCCCTCCCTCTTGCTCCATTTCTGTTGCTTCCCTGATCCCACTTACTGCCGCTTCCATTCCCTTCGTGCCTCTGTTTTGTAGATATCCCATCCTCCCTAGTGAACACAGAGGCAGCACTCAAGTAAATACATCTGCCTGGTCCTCGCCTCTTCCACCCACCCTCCTTCTGATCTCAATCTGCTGAGATCACCCTTAGTTTTTCTCCGCTCCCCAATGTACTGGAAAAAACCCTTTTCCCCTCCATGTATCCCCTGTGCCAGCCGCTGCTCTTTACTGGACTTTGCTCCCCTCACCATACAGGTGACTTTTCTAGATGCAAGATGGTACACTTCCTTATCCCTATCCCCTCTTGTTGTTTTATATTTTTTGTAGACCGCCTTCTTTTCTCTGACTGCTACCTGTACCTCACTGGACCACCAGCATGGTTTATGTGACCTTGCTCCCTTACGTTTCAACTTAGCGCAGATCCTGACTGCCTCATGAAGTCCCCGTTTTATGACCTCCCATCTCCTTTCCACACTTGTCATTGATGTAATCCCCTTCAAGTGATCCTTGAGAATATTTCCCATGCCCACAAAGTCTGCCCCTGAAGTCCACTGCCAGTGTCCTAGATCTCACCCCCTCCCCCCATGCTTATTTGAAACCAGACAGTATTGTGGTTGCTCCCAGTCAGGGGGTCCTGTACAACCATGTCCCTTACCAGATCCCCATCTGCCAGAACCATGTCCAGGACATGCCCCTCCCTTGTGGGCCCCATCACATGCTGTGTTAAGAACACATCCTGGAAGCCGTCCAGCAGCCTCTGCTCCTTGGCCACCTTAGAGGACATGGTTCCCCAGTTGTACTGTTCTGTTTTTTTATAGAACATGCCAGATGTGGACTCAACAATTTCTCAGCTATCATACTTAGTCTGCTTTGTAGAATCTTAGCTAAAATGTTATAGTCTGTGTTCAACAGACTTAATGGGCTCCAGCCTCATAGGTCAGCTTTGTCACCTTTCTTGGTAAATTAATATCAATAGCGTGTCATACTAAGTCGAAGTAATTTGCCCTTCCTCTAGACAGCTATTATACAGATCTGCTAAGATTGGAGCTAACTGTTTTTTTAAATGCCTCGTAATTCATCGCTCAGGCCATCCTGTCCTGGTGCTGTATAATTTTTCAATATATTTATAGCATTCAAGACTTCAATGACAGTTATAGGCCCCTCTAAGTTGTTTATTTCTAGTTTAGTTAATTATGGAAATCCCCAAACAATTCCATCAACCAGAAGTGTCCTGGGTGTTTGGGATGCTGATAAACTGGTTTCTAACACTGTTTCCATAATTTCTTCCTTTGTTGTAATCAACTTCCCATCTATCCCATACACTGCTTTAATAGATCTTTTTTTCAGTTCGCACACTACAGTCTTTATAAGGGTCAAATATCTGTTTCTGGCACTGAGTTACAAATCTCATCTCTAAATAGACAGACTATGCCCTGTTATATTGCAATTCCTTCATTTGTGTTTGGATGAGAGTAATTTGGGATCAATAATCCAGTTTTTCCGTTTCTGTCCTGGATATTAATTTCTGCAACTGATTTCTTAATTGCAAATATTTTATGTATTCTGTTCCTGCTTTATTCCTTGTGTAAGTACTGAATAACTTCCTACCTTTTTTGTGTCCTCTCATCATGTCCCTATTGTATCATAAAAACACATTACTGACTCGCTTGCATCCCATAATTGGTTCTACTGTCTTTTCAATGCATCATCAGCCAATTTACTGTTATTCATATGCCATACCCCTTTACCATGGGTTGGAGTTTGACCCCGCTGCATTGAACACTGTATCATTCTATGGTCAGTAGGTTGGAGGAATGATTAAAAGTATGGCAGCTTAGATTCAATGCAAAGAAATGCAAAGTAATGCACCTGGGAAGCAAAAACTCAGGCGAAGAGTACACAATGGGGGGGGTACTAATAACAACAAAAATGGAAAGGGACCTGGGGGTAGTCATATCAGATGACCTTAAGGTAGGCAAGCAATGTGAGAAGGCAGTAAGGAGAGCTGGGGGATACTGGGATGCATAGGGAGAGGCATCACCAGTAGAAAACAGGAAGTTGTTATCCCTCTGTACAGACAGTTGGTGAGACCCCATCTAGAGTACTGCATACAGTTCTGGAGACCCCGTCTCCACAAGGACATAGACAGGATGGAGACATTCCAGAGGAAGACGACTAAAATGGTGCAGGGTCTGCAACAGAAGCCATATGAAGAGAGACTTTGTGGCAAGGGGTGGGGAGCAACTCATCCCACTAGACTGGATTTAGTGTTCAGGAAGGTGCCTTCCCTGGCCGTTGTGGTGGGGTGCCATTGGCATCCTGCAGAGGACTCCCTTTCCACTTTTTCTTCCTTCCTCAGAGGACTGCAGCGCGCAATGATGCCAGCGGTGGCAGTGCGCGTGCACCCATGCACACCCCCACCAAGCACCTGCCGCAGTCTCTCACCCACAATCTCCAGCACTGGCATGCCACCTCCCAGTCTCCACTAGGGGGCAGGCAATCACTGAGCGCTGCTAACCCCCCTCCCCAGAGGAGGAGAGCAGTCCTGGGGATGTTCAATCCTTCTCCCCTCTGGCAACCTCCGGTGGCCCATGCTCGTTCTCAAACATGGGTCACCGATGCAGCATGAAGTAAGGCGCCCAGCACCTCAGCCCTCAGCACCACCGGGCAGGCTATTGTAATTATTCTTAGCCGTTGTGTGTCATAAGTTATGTCCATTGCTAATGCCCTTCCTGGCAAAATTTTAATGAGTTTAGACAATTTGAGTCTTTTTTCATTAAAGAAGACCCCCACTCCATCACAATTTTCAAGTCCTATGGACCAAAATGAAGGTCCTTTGTTTAGTCCATAGTCTAGTGGCCTGGTTAATTTCATACTTAGTCTTAAGTCTGGTATCCTGCAATAGGATGAGCTGATTGTTCAGGTGAGATAGACTATTCATGACCGATAATAATTTTTTATACCCTTTTATACTATATACATTTATGGTGGCAATCTGCAATGTATCCATCTATCTGTAGAAAAAGGGTTTTCCTATTCTCATGAAGTAACCTTATTCTGGGATCTGGTCCTCCTACTGACTGTCTGGGCTTGTGCAGGATTGGTATGTTCCTCTATGTCGGATAAAGTATCCTTAGATGATACTATTGGTGAGACTCCTGACTCCTCCCCTTCTGATTCAGTATCCCCCCAATTTGCTTTTTTTGATAGGACATTATGGCCCGGATATTCAAAAGGGTTGCACTATGCGCAATAGGGTTGCACCAGCGCAAGTCCAAAAATGCACCATTCTGCGATATTCAGCAGGAGGCAGTTGCGCCACTGAAAACATGCTGAGCAACAGCGTAATGCAAATGAAGGCATGCGCAACCGAAGGGAGTGGATCCATGCATAAAGAGCGCAATGCAATATTCAAAGGCTTGCTGTCACGCAACAGTGGATCAACCGGAAGGTGCTTCACGGCGAAATAAGCCAAAATAAAGGCTCAAGAAGAGGCGCAAGAACCCGACAGGAATGCCCATGAGGCAGCAAGGGAGAGTAGGCTACAGCAGCAGCCAGGAGTAGGCAGGATAAAACAGTAGCAGCTGAAGGCGGTGGGGCCACAGAGTACAGGAGACCAAGTCAGTGTACCCGTGCAGTGGAGGTAGCAGTCAGGACAGCGGGGAACAGAACAACAACAGCTGGGGGACACAGGCCAGGAGATGGACAGTGCCACCTTCCACATGGAAGCTGTAGTGAGGGGTGAGAAGCATGCTGCAGGGGGCGTGGCCGTGAAGGGCCCATCGGTACGCCCCCAACAGGCAGTACCGTGCCCGCATCAGCTTTGAGCTGTATTCGGATGTTGAGATTGTGGGCCGGTACTGCCTGAACAGGGCAATACTGAGGTGGCTCTGTGAGCTGTGCAGTGATGTGATGCAGGCACCCTCACAATGGAGTCACGCTCTGTCAGTGGAGACAAAGGTAACAGCCTGCATGTGCCTGCTCGCCACAGGTACCTTCCAGAGGCCAACAGGGGACACCACAGGCATAACACAGTTGGCCACGTCATGCATCCTCACCCAATTCCTCAGCGCACTGCTGCCACGTGCTGCGGAGTACATCCATTTCCCCAGCACCACGGCAGAGTGTACAGCAAACATGCAGGAGTTCCAGAGGGTAGCACGTATGCCTGGCGTGCTAGGGGTGATAGACTGCACCCATGTGGCTATTCACATGCCACCTGGCCCCGATGGGGCCGCATATCACAACCGGAAGGGGTTCTCTAGTGTCAACTGCCAGGTGGTGTGTGATGGCAGTGGGCGCATCATCAATGTCTGTGCCACACACCCTGGCAGAGCACATGACTTATTCATATGGTACCAATCTGCACTGTGCCATCGATTCAAGAGTGGGGACATTCCCACAGGACATCTAGTGGGTGAGTATGCATGTAGGAGTAGCAAAGTTGGGGCAAGGGTGGGAAAGCCACAGGTGCCACGGTAGTGGCACACAGGGCTAGGGGCAATATGGACCTGAACATGACACTACTTTCCAGTATCTCCACACAGGTGACAGAGGATACCCACTCCGTCCCTGGCTGCTCACACCCTACTGGCGCCCCATGACCCCATCGCAGCAACGCTTCAATGAGGCACATGGCGCCACATGCAACATCATCGAGCGGGTGTTTGGGATGCTGAAGGCACGCTTCCGATGCCTAGACACCTCCAGCGGTGCCCTACAGTACAGCCCCTCAAAGGCCTGTGGGATATTCCTGGCCTGTTGTATCCTGCACAACATGGCCAAAGACTGTGGGATAGCCGTACAGGTCGAGGAGGGGGACAGCGATGGGGACACCGGTGACACCAGTGATGATGGGGATGAGCAGCCCCCCCTTGGACGGCATGACCCTCGACTGATCCGGCAGGCCCAGCTGCACCGGGACACCATCACAGATGAGCATTTCGCACATCACAGGTAAGTCATGGGGCCATGTGCAACCAACACTGTCTAGGCGCAATCCACATACACACAGGGTAACACACCAGGGGTGCATGACGACAAGGGGAGTGGAAGGGTACAGGCGCACAAACACACCATCAGGGAGGGGTGAATAGTTACACGCTACATGGACACACACACACACACACACATACACACACACGGCACACAGTGCACAGGGGCAGCTGCACAGCAGAGCAGGAACAGACATGTCAAACACACAGATCCACAGACCACCCCCACCACCTGTACTGTCCATGTACATGTGTCAGATGCTGGGCACCCTTGCACCTTGTTGTACAGTACAATGCAGGCATCATCATGCACATGCACCTGTGGACAGCAGTCGGGTGGGTGTGCAGGTGGTCCGTGTGTCGGTGTGTTGGGCAGGGCACCCACCGGTGCAGTGCCCAGCAAGACACACATTGCACACAGGGCAGCACCAGACAGGGCCCGCACTGGGAGACAGGTCAGTGAGGTGGCACTGAGCCACGGCCACCATGGATGCGTGGGTGGGCCCGCCATGACCCAGCCACACTGGCAGGCTGAGCATGGGCCACATGGGGTGGCACCAATGGACCACCAGGGGTCCCACTGCGCGAGCGCGACCTTGTCTGCACAGGGGTCTGCAGCATGCTGAACATACCAGCACCAGGGGTGCTTGGGATGCCCACAGCAGAACCCGACGTCGACAGGCTGGGTGTCGCATGATGCCGGGAATGGGGAGTGGAGTGCGTACTGCATGGGGTGCGTGTTACTGGGGCACCTGACTGGGTGCCCAAAGTAGCCACTACAGCGACCAATGCCTGGGTCATCCTGTCTATGGCTGCGGTCACATCCATCCGCATTTGGACCATCTCTGCCAGGATCATTGCATTGTCCCTGCTGTGCCACTCCACAGCCACACACAGTGCCTCCACGGATGTTGCAACCCGCATCTGCTGCTGTACTGATGCCCTTAGCAGGTGGGTGTGCTCGTCAAACGGGTTGTCTGCCAATTCGGCAACCTGTCCCCCAAGGGATGGAAGGGCCTGATGCTCAACACCCTTTGAGGGTGGGCGCTGTTCACCAGGACCAGGTATGGGCATGTCAACAGGCGGTGTGCATATGCCACCACTGAACCCTGTACCCCCAGACCCGGTGGGTGACTGCCGCGGCTGTCCCTCCGCCTGCTGTGCCCAAGGGACCAGTCCTTCCAATGCTGTGTCCGCAACAGTGCCAGGGACCTGCACAGCCACCGACAGGCACAGCCTGGGACTGTGCTGACGTGCTGGCACACACGTTGGAACCTGCTAGGTCCATGGGCACAGGATGTCCTGCTGTGTCCATTCTGTGACACACGCGTGTCACTGCCCGTAGCGGCTGTTGCATCATCAGTGGTGCAGGTCCATGCCACAGCCTCAACCACAGCGTGCTGGCATGCTTGCATGCCAGAACGCTGGGCCACAGGAAGGGCACCCCCCAAAACCTGTCTCACCAGCATCGGAACTGGCAGCCAGGCGTGCACACTGGTGCAATGCACGCCGGTTACCAGCAGAGGTGGATGGACCCTCCTTCAACTCTGGCTGCACGTCCACGGTGCACAGGCCCACCACCACTGTCCCCTGCAGGCGCACAAGATCTGTAACAGAAAGTGAGAACAAGTTAGTGCATGGGATCAACCTCCCCCCCCCACCATGTCATACCATGCAGTGATGGGCTTCCACCTGTTTGGAAGCCACCGCCTGGAACGTCCTCGATGGCACAGTGCTGCATGGCTGCAGCAAGATGGTCCTCCACCGGGGTCAGCTGCGCCACCTCTGGCTGGCCTCCACCTGTGGCAGCACGTGCTGCCCTGAGTGCTGCCACCTTCTCCTTAACCCGTCTCCTGTCTGTCCCCACCTTCTTCTTACATTCCTGCACTGAGTGCTGGTGGCTTCCGTGCAGGTTCACAGTGCGAGCTACCCCCTCCCATGCAGCGGCACGGGCCTGAGGGGTGCCCCGACGTCCATTGAGTAGTGGCTCCTCATCCAGGTAGGCCTCATAGAGTGCCTCTGTTTCTGTCTTTGTGAAGTTGGGCCTCCTCCTCCTCCGCCCACCATCCTCCTCCTCACCCAGTCCTTGCTCGGCCATGTCAGGGTCTGTATGGGTGAAAGAGGACACCTGTGACTGTGCAGTTCACAGCATTTTCCCATGACCACGGTCCATAACATCACACAGCATGCAACCCACCTATCACCTGCAGTAACCGAATGTGGCCACTGCAGATCACTGTCGCACATTTATAGCACAATGCATGCAAATCAGGTGTGGAGCAACTTTAATGGGGTGCAAATCGCACCGCTGCGCCTTTGAATGGCTGATCAGCTGATTTGCATATGACGGCTGAATATCGCGCTGTTGCGCCATGCGCAATACGGTTGGTCTGGCTGAGCCTATGGCGCAGTTCTGTGACTGCGTAGTACATAGCACCACGCATGCCCAGGTACCTTACGCAGGCATCTGCCGCGCTGATCACGTGCTGTGCGCGGTCAGCTATTCATGACACGGCCACCATTGTGCCAGTGGTGCTACGGCGCTGGTCACCACATGGCGCTGTGGCACAACTGCGCAATAGTCCACCATGGCACTGGCACGCAGGTGACCTTTTGCGCTGGACGTGTAGACTTCCGATGGTGCTGTGCATGGCCTTGTGCCACAGACATGACCTTGTGCCCCGATCTTTGCCCCCTTGGCGCTGTACATCTGGCATGTGTGCAGCTCTATCACGCTGTTCAGTAACAGCACAATAGGGACCGACGGCGCTGCCTGAACAGCACGCTAGGGACAGACGGGGTTGTATTGCGCAACATTTCCACGTGGGTCTGCCACACTGCAGAGCGCCATATTGCCTACTATCAAGTTGCTAGTATGGCACGCAGGAGAGCTCCCCAGTGGAGTAGCTTGGAGGTGGCCAACCTAGTGGCCATGGTTGAGCCTCACTATGGGCCACTGTTTGGGGGGGAACCCCTAGACTTGGCCCGCACCCAAGTGTGGCAGCAGGTGGCCACTGCACTGGAGCAGGTCACAGGGCAATGCAGGACAGCAAAGCAGTGCAGGCACCGCTACAGTGACCTGCGCAAGAGGGAGCAGGCACTGCTGACATGCCTCAGGTCCCGTGCCAGGAGGGGCATTGTGCCTAGGCCAGGTGGGTGACCCATCTATGCACCTGTATTGTCCACAGGGGTATGACTGTGTATTGGGGCCAGAGCATGGAGGAGGGTTGTTCCATGGTTGGCTGTGTCAGTATTTGCAGGTGTGTGATGCATGGGTCTGGCTGTGTGGGCAGGCACACTAATTGGTGCAGGGGTCTGTCTGCATTCGGATCTCACTAATGTGCTTCTCAACATTTGTTTCCCACAGGTGTGGAGGAGCGGAGGAGGGCCCAGGCTGAGTCACACAGGGGTGCTGCAGGGGTGGCCGGCAGAGGAGGCGGTGGTATGGGCCCGCATCAGCAGCAGCATCTGCAGCAGCAGCCGCCACAGCAGCAGCAGCAGCAGCGGCTGGATGAGGGTGAGTGTCATTACATCACGGATGCTATTGTGTGCACTGGGGGAGATGGGGCATGGCCACCATCCATGGATAACACTGCCATGCCTGCGACGTGTGACAGTCAGCACTGTCCAGTGGCACTGCGTGTCTGTGAGTGCATCACTGGTGGTCCACGCATGCACTGGGCACATAGCTGTGGCACTACCTTCCCACCACGTAGACATGTCACTGTACTGCCTTGGTTGTGCCGTGCTGGGCATGGGGGGTGTCATGGCACACATGGCTGTTGCTGCCTAGTTGGGCTTGGCCCATGCATGGTCACTGTGTGTGTGTGCAGTCCATCACAGGGGCAGGGCACTTGGCTATATGCGATGCATACTGGGTGGGCTTCAGGGTTGTGTACAGTCCTGGTCATTGATTCTATTCCCTTGCCCTAGGTGTACGGATCCTGCACAGGATCGAGCAGGCCATCCACCACCTGATGGAGGTGTCACAAGAGATGCTCAGCATACTGAGGGAGATGAATCGGAGGGGTGTGCGTCGCCGGAGGAGACCACAGGGTCCAGGCCGTCCTGAAGATCTGCAGCCTGGGGGACAGTAGCTGCCCCACATCTACACCCTTTACCCTTCCCTCACACCCTGCCTTCCCTCACCAGGTTCTTCACCCGTACCCCACACCCACCCCTACCTTGTACCTGTACCCCACACCTGTTTTGTATATACATGTATATAGTGTTTTTGTTGTTCCTGTTGATGTTGTTCTTCTGTTTTTCATAGAATATATATATATTTTGTTATGAATACTGTGGTGGTCTCTGATTTGCAGCTGGCTATCGGTGCTCAGTTGCAGTGGTGTGCATGGCATCTGGTGTGGTGAGGTCCTGGGATTGTGTGTGTGTCTGCGTGGGGGGGGGTGTTCCTGGTGTGGTGGTGGCTGTCAGTCGGTCTGGCCGTGTGCTCCCACACTCCACTGTGGGCTCCTGGTGGGTCTGTCTTGTATGGTTCTGTGGAACACACAGTTGCATTGTGCCAGGTGGGGGGGCATGGTGGTTCCGGCAGTGCCAGTCACACTCACTGCACATGGGTGGTGTCTTGGGGTTCCAGGGCATAGTGTGCTGTGCACAGTGGGGGGCTGTGGTACACCTGGATTTTCCGGGCCCTTTGTGTGGCAGTAGTTGCTTGCCAGTGGGTGTGCTGGGGCGCTGTGGCCCTGCTGTGCTTTGTAGGCTTGTCCCAATGGGCCAGTGGATTTTCCGTCCCTCCACCAGTGATGCTGTACTTCGGGTGTGGAGGTGTGTTGTTAGTTCTACACTGTGTTCCAGTGCCCGTCTGTGCCATAGGTGATGGGCCCTTGCCTACCTCCCTGGTTGTGCAGTTCTATTGCTCTGCTGCTGGGGGGGCTCCCTGCTTGCGCTATAGCGCATCTCGACTGCTCAGCTGGGCTGGCCTTGTTGCGCTATGGCGCGACATATGTGCTCAGCTTCCCCTACCTGGTTGCGCTATGGCACAGGTTGTGCGATATTCAGACATTGGCTGGTTGTGCAATTTGACTTGCTCCACGTTTGAATATCGCGTCTATTGCGCATGTGCGCAATTGACTTGTGCTTGCTCCTGCTGTTGCGCACATTTTGGGTGCAGTTTGAATATCTGGCCCTATATCTATTCTTATATAACAGACCCACTGGGTTTTTAGATTTCTTATCCTTTTTCAGAGATTTCCCTTTATCCCTAGGTAGTTTCTCTGCCTTTTTCCTTCCTTTTACTTTGTTTGAAATCATCCTTTTGGGGGGGAGCATCTGCTCAGGAACCTTTGCATCTCATCCTGGTTCTACAGCCTTGATCTCAGCTACCGATTGTATATTTCTAGACACCACTACCTGATTCTGTTCTTCTGTTTCTTCAGCTGCATTTATAGTTGCTGGTACCTGTACTTCGTCAGGTTTGTCTACCTGGGTTTCCAGTTCTTCATCTGGCTCAGTTGTGGAGCTTAGCATAGCATCTAGCCATTTTTTCAGAAACCTGTATTGACCCTTTCTCCTGGGCTTGGGAGACTAAAGTTTCTGGGGAAAGACTCTCCTCTATTGTGCAAGGTCCATGGACATTTGGCATATGAATGCACTCTGCTTTCACAAAAATTAACTTAAATGTGTTCTGAAATTCTGTAGCCAAATGCCCATATTCAAAGCAATGGCTACACTTAGTGCTGTCACATGCATTTCCTAGATGCCCCCTCAAGCCACACTTAAAACAAGATTTAGGTTGCCCCATGTAAAAAACCAAACCTCTATCTCTGCCTGAGAATAAACTTCCTGGTAAATGCATGATTCCTGTATCTGTCTGTGTCAGTTTTACTCTGATCTTCCACCCTCCTGTCCAAATCTGTTCAGAATCCAAGATCGGCGTGGGGGTGTCCAATACCTCACAACTTTGTAGCAGCCAAAACAAAATGTTTGAAATGTTTACCCCCTCGTTTTTAAACAAAACTGTAACAGTTCTCAACATAGAGGATACTGTATGGGCATCGATGAACAACCACACTATGCGAGCTTCGAGTGGTTCCCTTGGCAACCCATGTAAACATTGAGAGTGCAGCTTGAGATGTTTACCAAGGTTGCCAAGGGAACCACGAGACACTCGTATAGTGTGGTTGTTCAATCAATGCCCATACATTGTCTTTTATAGTGTATAGGCATCATGACCATTAGAATCTGTCACTTAACACATTAAATACAGTAGTGATTTTCTTGTTTTACACTGACGAGATCGAGACTACTACATTGTTCATTCAGGGAAAAAAATGTTTAAACTGTTAGCATCTTAAATTTAGTCAAAAGGGGCAGATCTTAAAAAAATGACTAAGATAGAGAAACACTAAAATGCTTAGAAAGAAACAACAGTAACTGAGATCGGGATCTTGTGACATGTAACGTCGGGCTTGTGGTAAAATGGGTGACAAGGGTAGTGCTGTAAATAGCTAAGGTTTGCAGTATTGTTCACTGACCTATGAGGAAACAAGAGAGAAAACAACAATAGAAGACCTGGTTAGCATTGTAGATTTTCAGTAAGTGAGGATGTGCTACAGGGGTAACTGGATGGACACAGGTGGGGAGAGAAAAAAAGTAACATTAAACTTTACCTTGCCATCGTCACTATCAGACGAGGAGTCTGATATGATGGCGATTCACTTTCACTTCTGTGGTGCAAAATAATTATTCACATTTACACAGTGTTGGCTAAGTTACTTTTTCTATTACTTTCTATTAATTTTTGAAAACTTATTCCATAAAGTTCTGTGCAGTCACTAGCAAGGATGGAGAAGTATTGGAAGATGTAATACACCTTACAGTTACATTTACTTACGTCTTTTTATACAAAAGAAATACGTAACTGTAACTAATTACATTTATTTGAAAGTAACTAGTAACTAACCTATTACAGTCATAAAATGTAGTCTGTTATAGTTATTTATTATTTTTGTATTGTTTTTGTATTTAAAAAAAATAAGTAACTATAATTGTAAAGTGTGTTACTTTTTCTAGCACTTCTCCATCTTTGCTAGTGACTGCACAGAGCTTCCTGGAACAAGTTTCCAAACATAATAGAAAGTAATAGAAAAAGTAACTTACCCAACTCTGCATTTACAGTGATGTTGCCATGCTGTAATACTGAATTCTCTCTGAACATGTTGAAGCTTGTGAGATCGGAAAGGGTGAACAGTGGCAGCTTCTTATGAACATACAAACATACAAAGAAGCCAGCAGAAGAAGACCATTTGGTCTATCAAGTCTGCTCATGCTGCAGGGTCCACAGCTTGAGCTAAGACCCTTGTTAGTCGACCGGTGCCCACGTTTCATCACCAACTGCCCATTACAATATAAAAAATGATACAAAAGGTACCCCCATAGACTATAACAGCGTTCGTCCCCATGCTCTCCCTAGTGTCATGTCACAATTTTAGTGAACGCGGTGGCAGAGCGTGGGCGGCCCCAGAAACCAGGAAGTCCAAGGGACCCAGTGGGGAAAATTTTATGAGGGATAGCATCTTTTAAGGATGACATTATTTTACATACGGACTTTATCAATAGCAGCTTAAGGGGGGTAAGGCACCAATCCAGCCAGTGCAACAGCTGAGACTGCTAAGTCTCTTTAACCAGACAGCTTAGTGCTGAGAAATGGGGAGGAGTGCTGGAGAAGAACCCAAAGAAAAAAACAGCAATTCTTTTCAATACAGGGAGCAGGACACCATGTGGGCATCACCACAGAAAACAGTATCAGTTTGTTGAAGGGCGAAGCTGGTAATTGACAGGTTAACGAAGAGCAGTTTCTGCAAGTGTCCTGATTCTTGGGGCAGAGCAGAGCTAAGGAGAGTGGCCATTAACTGGATGGAAAAGAAGAGTGGGCAGAGAAATATTTGAAGGTGATGATGCAACAACATGGCCCTTTCAGTTGACTTACATTAGCAGCAGGGATTGTGGCATTTGTGTGGTTGAGAACATTAAACATTACAGAAAGTCCCAGCCCAGTGGCACTGAGGGTTGAGGCCCTGGATGCCACATCTCGTGCCACGCCGGCGACCTGGGTTTGGGAATGAGCCTGGGTCCTCAGGGGTCGGCTGGGGGGAGGGTGGGAGCTGGACAGAGCTGCCATAAGGCAGCACTCCTCTCCCAGGGAGGGTCAGTGTTGCTACCACCATGTGACTGCCACCTGGTGGAGGCCTGGGAGCAGTGTCAGATGAAGGGTGGCATGAAGGGCGGCTGTTGTGGGGAATCAAGCGTGCAAGTGCCTCCACATGCATACATGCATCCACAACTGGGAGGGGAGAAAAATAGAGCTAGCAAGCTCCATGATGGTCCCGGCTGCGACCCTGGTGATTGGGACGCAGGCCGGGGATGGATGCAGGGGGAAGGGGCCTTGCCTGCCAGTTCCAGAAAAAAATATGAATAAAAACCTGAATTAAAAAAAAAAATTACAGAAAGACAGTAAGTCTTGGGAGAGCAAAGACTGGCAGTCCAGGTCCAGTTCTGAGTTAAATAACGTGCTGGGAAAATAACTAACCACCCCTTCCTCACTGTTGTCAGGCTCTAGTCCGCACCAGCGAGAGCAGCAGATAGAGATCCATGCACAGCATGAATCAGGTAGAATGTGGTGAAAGTGAAAAGCTAAGCTACAAAAACAGAAGTGGCACATAGGGATAGACAGCTTTGACTAGCACTTGCTATTTGATTTAGGCTTTAAAACTTTTCCTGACTGGCTGACTGGAGAATGAAAACAAGAATAATTTATGAGGCAAGATAAACAGCAGGGTGGAAAGGAAACTAAAGGGTTGAAAAGTGATACTGTTAAGCCAGCTGTATCATAGCACATCGCCTTGCAGTCCAAGTAAGTGCTGGTTCTATTTGCCATAAAATTAAAGTTCACCTTTGTCTTAAGTAAGAAGCGGGCCAGTGAAAGCAAAATGGGAATGAGAGGACAAAACATGTACTTCCAGTCAGGCAGTCAGTATTACTGCAGATTCTAAAACATACAAGAAAATAAGTCTGTTCAAAGAGTACCCGCACCATTCAACAATGAACACTGCATCAAGTAGCTCAATTTTAGCACATCCTTAAAGGTTACTAAGCTACTAGTACAATATTTTAGAACATTCTTACAGACTAGTGGGGTATACTCACATAGTGTAGATTCAGTGCATATATATACCATGTGGCAAAGTCTTCCAGCCTTCACGAACAGACCATGTTGGGGAGCCAGTACAGGTATTCAAATATAGGAAAATACTTTTTTTATAGGAATGGTGGCAATACTTTTTTTATAGGAATGGTGGCATGTAAAAGGTTCCTGGGGAGTTTGACTTTTACTTCAAGCCTAGTTGGGGGGGGGGGGATAGTCATTTTAAGACCAGATTTGTGCTGGGCTAGTGAAAACTGCACTGTTTTTAAAACAAGCATTTGTCAATGCTGAATGTTAATTGCGTTGGTCTGTTGAGCTTGCGCAGTGGGCCTCTGTCACTGGCTCAGTCTGTTTGTCCCAGTGCTGCAGGCTGCTCTTTTGTACTGGGCTGCTGCGTGCATTGGCACCTTGTTCTGCCGAGGAAGAAATACACAGCTGTCCCAACAGAGCTCCATTGAGATGGCTCCCTCCCCCTGACTCACTCGCTCATTCTGTTTCTCCTGGTGCTGCAGGCTGCCCTTTTGTACTGGGCTCCTGCCTGTGTTGGTGGCTTTTTCTACCCATGAAGAAATCCAGAGCTGTCCTGACAGAACTCCGTTGAGGTCGCTCACTCCGCCTGTCTCACTCACTCATTCTGTTGTGCCGGCACTGCAGGCTGCCCTTTTCTACTGGGCTCCTGCCTGCATTGCTGCCTTCTTATGCCCACAAAGAAATTTGCAGCACTTACAATACAGCTCTGTTGAGCTCACTCACTCACTCATTCTGGTTTTCCTGCCACTGCAGGCTACCCTTTTGTACTGGGCCCCTGCATGCATTGCTGCCTTTTTCTGCCCACAAACAAATCTGCAGCAGTCCCAACAAAGCCCCATTGAGCTCACTGACTCCCCCTCCCTCACTCGCTCATTCTGTGTCTCCTGGCGCTGCAGGCTGCCCTTTTGTACTGGGTTTCTGCCTGCATTGGTGGCTTTTTCTGGCCAGAAAGAAATCTGAAGCAGTCCCGACACAGCTCCACTGAGCTCGCTCACTGCCCATCTGTCACTCTTGCATTCCGTTTCTGCCGGCGCTGCAAGCTGGCCTTTTGTACTGGGCTCCTGCCTACGTTGCCGCATTTTCTGCCCACAAAGATATCTGCAGCAGTCACACTAGAGCTCCATTGAGCTCGTTCACTACCGCTCTGTCACTCGCTCGTTCTGTTTATCTTGGCGCCGTAGAATGCGCTTTTGTATGGGGCTCCTGGCTGCGTTGGCACCTTTGTCTGTCCAGAAAGAAATCCGCAGCTATCCTGACAGAGCTCCATTGAGGTCTCTCAGTCTCCCTCTCTCATCACTCATTCTGTTTGTCATGGCGCTGCAAGCTGCCCTTTTGTACGGGGTTCCTGCCTGCACTGGCCCCTTTTTCTGCCCACAAAGTAATCCCAGCAGTCCTGACAGAGCACCGTTGAGCTCACTAAGTCCCCTCATCTCACTTGCTCATACTGTTTATCCCACCGCTGCAGGCTGCCCTTTTGCACTGGGCTCATGTGTTGGGGCCTTTGTCTGCCCATAAACAAATCAGCAGCAGTCCGGACAGAGCTCAGTTGAGCTCAGTCCCCCCCCCCACTCAGTCGATCTTAATCTGTCCCAAACACTGATTTCCCAGAGTGACTATGCTATTGTCCGGCAGGAGTGCAAAAACATATTTTAGCCAGGATGTGAAAAATGACAGCTGTAGTGTTCATAAGGAGTTGTGAAAAAATGCCACTGTTGAAAATGTGACGTGACAGTATTACAAATTTGTGAAATTAGAAGGGTGCGTGGAAACAGTTCAACGCACGCTTGTAACACAGTCATGTTAACAAATCTGCAGCAGTTCCAACAAAGCCCGTTGAGCTCACTGACTCCCCCTCCCTCAGTTGGTCGTTCTGTGTCTCCTGGCACTGCAGGCTGCCCTTTTGTACTGGGCTCCTGCCTGTGTTAGTGGCTTTTTCTACCCATGAAGAAATCCACAGCTGTCCCGATAGACCTCCGTTGAGGTCGCTCACTCCGCCTGTTTCACTCACTCATGCCCGTTCTCCTGGCGCTGCAGGCTGCCCTTTTGTACTGGGCTCCTGCCTCTGTTGGCGCCTTTTTCTGCAAAACCACCTTTCGGGGCCGATTAACGTCATGACAGTTCAAGAATTCATGAGGAGGGGTCCCAAAAACCCCATGTTGAAAATTTGGTGAAAAAATTCCCCAAAATGCCCGAGATACGTACTAAAGTTGAAAAAACCCTATTTATTACATTATACAGCTTACCAGCATTTCCTCAGTTCGCGGTCGGCTTTGAAGAGTGCAGACGTGTTCCCGGTCCAGCTAAGATCATCGTGCAAGCTCGAAGATAAGTATGGGGTATGGGGTGGGGAGGCAGGATGCACAGTGGGTGGGTGCGGGTTGTGGGGGGCAGGGAGGCTACGAGGGACCGTTTCCTTTTTTTCAGGTGCAAAACCTAAAAGACTTTGCAGGACCGTTTTTCATTTACAGGGGCATGTGGCATGCTGGGGTGGGCTCCCAGCATGCCACCGGAGTCTTTGTTTGGGAGAGGGCAGCGTAGCCGACGGGGATTGGGCACCCTTGCCGACACAATAAGGGGCATGGCACGCTGGGGTGGGCTCTCAGAGGCTACCAGAGTTGTTTTTAGAGGGGCCAGCTGTAGCCGATGGGATTGGGGCACCCCATTTGGCAAACAACAAAAGGGGTGGGGAATTCATTTCTGCCAATGGGGATACGGGCACCCATTGTGACAAGTAAACTGGGGGTTACATTATGCCGACAGGAGTGGGCTCTCCCGTCGGTAAATAAACATGGAGGGTACATATTGTTTGTGAATACGGTGGCAAGCCACAGCCATGTTCACAAACAATATCACAGATCCTGCATCCCGCCCTGCAATGATGGATCACTCCCTCATCGCAGCGGATGGCTGATGCTGCAATGGTGAGGTGGCCCCTGATTGCAGCGGCTGATTTTTTAGAAAGTTGTGGCACGCTGGCTGAACTAGTGTCAGCAGCAGCATGCCACAGCATTGGGGGACGGGGGACAAGCTTTTGCAGGCTGTGGGGGCATTGGGCACAACAGTGCCATGCCTCCACAACCTGCTTCTGGAGAAACCTGACGCAACATGTTTCTTGCACATGCGCGCAACAACATAAAAATGTACTTATCACTCCATGTCCCCGAGTCATTTTACTCAACTGAATTTAGTTTTACACACCTTGCTTCAAAATGAGGAGTACAATACCTGCCTGAAAAAAAATCTTATCTGGAGCTCTGAACCTCCAATATACTAGGGGCAATGGATCAAGCACAATCTACAGAAGCCATTTTCAAAAACCTCACTAAGGCATTAACCTGATAAAGCACAACCTTCTGTTTGTTAAGCTAAGACAGGTAGGTCTTGGCAGTCTTGCCTGTAGTTGGTTTAAGCACTGTCTGTTTAACAGGAAACAACTGGTTAAGTGGCAAGGTGGCCTATCTGGTCTAAAAAAATATAACTGTTGGCATTACGCAAGGGTTCCGTCTTGGTCCCCTGCTCTTCTCATTATATATTAATGATATTCCTGCTAACTGTGTGGGTGCCAAGCTACGGTTATATGCATATGATGCTGTTCTATTCAGAAGCTCTTCCAACATAAGTCAGATAAACTTTGACGTAGATAATGACTTCAAACACCTTGAAACTTAGCTATTCAAAAAATAAACTTGGCCTAAATGCCAAAAAAAATAAAAGCTCTGCTATCTGATCCCAGACACCTAGATAGTTAAAGACAGTAGCTGCTCAAATTATTCGCCCTGTCTGGTATAGTTAGAAGTGCCTGACTCAGTAAAGTACCTAGGGGAGGTTATCTAAACCAAGATCTAACCTTGAGAACTCATGTGGGTGCAGTTATGAAGTCTATTCACCAAAATGTTTGTCTACTTTACAGGCTTTAATGCCCACCTCACCAAGGAGACAAGGCTAGCCATTACCACCAGCACACTGCTGCCTGTGCTAACATATGGTGCTCCTTCACTCCATATGAAAATTAGAGCGGAGTAGACTGAGGGTACTTTATAAGGAGTCACACAATTTGAGGATGGTGCCCACCCCATGAACTACCACGGCACATTTTTTTTCTGCCCTGAACTGACCCTCCCACAAGGCGAGACTAGCCTATCAGCTACTCTGCCCCTTCTTCAAACTCACCCTGGACACTGCCCCTCACAGTCTTGCATGCGGAATGGTAATTGCAAAAGAAACCAGTACAAGAGACCAATATGGTTCTCTGGAGAAGTCAGAAAAATAGTGAGAGTCAAAAAGAATGCCTTCACCAGGGGCAAGGAAAAAATAAGGAAGGAAGAATAGGGAGAGTACCAAAGGAGAGCCAGGGAAACCAAGAGGGTGTCAGAGAAGCAAAGGCAGACACAGAGCTGCATACTGTGGAGGGCTCAAGGGAGAGGAAAAACAGTTCTTTAAACATATTACGGAAAAAGAAGGGAGGAGGAATTTTTAGGCTAACAGAGGGAGTAGGGTAATGGAGAAGAACAGGCATAAAGCAGTCATTCTTAATGACTACCTATGCTCTGTATTCACAAGGGAAGACAGAAGATCTATTCCAGAGAGTGACAACAAGACAGCTGTAAGGGGGATCCTCGGCAGCAAGTATTTAACAGAGAAAGGGTTCAGAAAGGACTAGCAGCCCTAAAAACAGATAAGGCCCCGGGGCCAGATGAGATGCATCCAAGGGTGCGCAACGAATTGGCAATGGAACTGACTGAGCCCCTGGTAGAGCTACTCAATAGCTCAATTGAGACGGTGGTAGTTCCAAAAGACTGAAACATAGAAGATGTAGTCCTGTTCCGGAGGAGGGGGGCAAGGAGCAACTGGGTAACTACAGACTTATCAATCTTACCTCTATTGTGGGTAAACTGATGGAGACACTAGTCAAAGAGGACATCATGCACTACTTATGGACTCCAGAATAGTAAACAGCACCGGCTCATAGCACCTGATAGCATTCTTTGACTGGGTAACGAGGGTAATGGATAAGGACCACACTGTGGATGCATTCTACTTTGATTTCAACAAGGCTTTTGATTTAGCACCTCATAGAAGGTGGCTGAAGAAGCTAGAGGATTTGGGTGCAGAAAAGGACAGTGAAGGACACAGATAGGTGAGAAGCTTCTTTGGAAGGGACACAGCAGAGGACTGTGGTTAACAGAGTCAAATCAGAAGAGAGGGAAGTCACCAACAGGTGCAACAAGGATCAGTCCTGGATTCAGTCCTTTTCAATATGTTCCCCAGTGCAATGGAAGAAGGAATCCTGGGCAAGATGTGTCTCTCCACAGATGTCACTAAGCTCTGTGGCAGGGTAATCAGTGAGAAGGGGGTTAGGGAAATTCAAAGAGACTTGCAAAGGATAGAGAGGTGGTCTAAGACCTGATGATGAAATTCAGTGCCAAACAGTGCAAGGTGATGCACATAAGGAACAAGAACCCCAGGACAGAGTATTGGAGTGAGGGGTAAAGGTGGGCATGACCTCTGAGAAAAGAGATCTTGGGGTCATCATCAGTGACTCACTAAAACAATCAAGCTAGTGTAACAAGGCCTACAATTAGGCAAACAGGATGCTTGGGTGTATAGGAAAGGCTACTGACATCAGAAAGGAGGTATTACTACCTCTCTATACCTCTCATCACTAGATCACTGTGAGGCCTCACCTGGAGTATTGTGCCCAGGAAAGATAAGGATAGGCTGGAGACAGTGCAATGTAGAGTGACCAAAATGATTCAGGGCTATCAGGGCAGATCTTATAAGGATCAGTTCAAGGCACTGAACATGTACTTGATGGAGGCCAGATGAGAGAGGAGAGATATGACAGAGACCTTCAAGTTCCTAAAAGGAATGAACAAGGTAAACTGCAAGGGACTATTTAGCATAAGTAGCAGATCTACAATACAGGGGTATGAGTGGAAACTGACGGGGGGGGGGGTTCAAGATGGAAGTGAGAATGTTTTATTTTACAGAAAGGGTGGTGAAGCCTTGGAACAATCTGCCAGTTAATGTGGTGGGCGCCAAAACTATCGATGATTTCAAATGTGGTTGAGACAGAGACAAGGGCTTAATGGTTGCTCAGGGTGGCAGCAGTAGGGCAGGGAGCATGGGGGCGGGTAGTAAGGTAGTGAGGGTTAGAACTCTGTATGGACAATAGGTCCTGGATTTGGTAGGGTTTTATGGGCAAAGTGGATGAACCAATGGTCTTTTTCTGTTATCAGTGTCTGTTTCTCTGTTAAAGGCCTCCACTGAGGAAGCCTACCATAAGGATCTTGGAAGTAAGTTCCACAGGGCGGGGCTGGCAACTTCAAAAGCATACTCACTCGAAGACTTAAGTATAACTCTTGGAACCACTAGGATGCTCACCTCAGAGGACCAGAGATGGTGAGAAGTATGGTAGGAAGTCGCTCAGATAACCTGAGCCCAGGCCATATAGGGCTTTATAGGTCAGTAAATCAACCTTGAAGGTGATTTGCCACTTCACCAGCAGCCAGTGAATTCTGCACCAGCTGCAGGTGTTGTAGGACTTCTCCACTAACCCTGCTAGATAAGGAATTACAGTAGTGAAGTCTGGAAGTCACAAAAGCATATACCAATAATGGCAAGTCATCCAGTGGGATCAAGGCTTTAATCAGGTGATGTTCCTGAGATGGTAAAAGGATGGTAAAATTGACTACAGACATCACCTGAGCCTCAAGGGTCAATCTTTCATCCATAATGACCACCAGATTCTTCACTTCAGCAAAGGCTGCAAACCTGGAGGGACCTAGCACCAGGCCAGTCATCTCCCCTGTAGCCCCCGCACCCTGCCAATGACCAGGCTCAGTCACTAATACCTCCATCTTATCTGAGCTGAATCTTAGCCAGCTGGAAGATATCCAGTACTAGATCTTGGTTAGACACAAATTAAGTACCTGGACTGCATTAGGCATCCCAGGTGCAAATGACAAATACAGCTGTGTATCCTCCGCATAGCAGTTAAAACCCAGACTGTAACGTCTGATGATTCCCCCAAAGGAAAGCATGTACACTGTGAACAGCAATGGTGAGAGGATCAAGCCTTGGTGGACTCCCCAGAGCAGGGGCTTCAGGAGTGAGGAGAAATTCCCCATCACTACCCTCTGAATTCTGTCCCTAAGGAAGGACTCGTACCAGCTGATGACCATGCCAGTGAGTCCACAGTACTCCCTTAAGTGACCCAACAACTCATGGTCCACAGTGTCAAATGCCATGAGGAGATCGAGTAGAACAAGAACTGACCACTCCCCTCTATATCTTGCCCTGAGGAGGCATAATGCATCCTGATCAATGCACTCTCTGTGCTGTGGCTAGACCTAAATCATGACTAGAAAGGCTCATAGATGTTAAAGGTTGTGAGGTGTGCCTCAAGCTGCAGCACCATCTTCTCAATAATCTTACCCAGAAAGGGAAGATTAGGGACATGTATAGCCACATCCATACGGTATATGCCGATATAACATTTTGTTAAAAATAACAGGACGTTAAAAATTTAGTGAGGGCTGGCCAGTGGCATGGAGGGCTGAGGCATTCATTGTGTTACCTCCTGCCATGTCAGTGACCTGTGTTCAGGAATGGGTATGGGCTGCCAGGGGTCAGCAGGGTGAGAGAGGATCAAGCATCCAGGGACTGCTCTCCTCTCATGGGGAGGGGTGGCCAGATGACTTAGCCATTGACTGCCACTGGTGGAGGCCTGATGGTGGTGCAGGCATGTGCAACTCCAAGAGAGGGGCCATGATCCTGCAGAGCATGCATGCTTCCACATGCACATCCTGACATGCTGTCATGGCAGGGGAACCAGGGAGAAAATGGAAATAGGGACCCAATGGCAGATCACCATTCTGTGCAGCTCCCCAGGTCCGCACTGCCACCCAGATGCATGGAGTGATTCTGTATGTGGACTATGGGTGGAGAGGACGACCCTCCCTCCTCAACTCCATCACAGGGGGCAATCTGTGGGGGACTGGCTCCAGGTAGGTCCAGGTGAGTTGTGCCAACCGTGGGAGGTGGGGTTGGAAGCAGGGTAACATAGAAACATAGACTTTGACAGTAGATAAGGACCGCTTGGCCCACCAAGTCTGCCCATTTCCCTACCTACAGGATAAACTGCAGATCCTACTTAACCAACAGCCTATTTCTTCCTACCCCCCACAAGAATTGCCTTATGTCTGTCCCATGCATTCTTGAATTCTCCCACAGATTTAGACTCCACAACCTCCTCAGGAAGGCTGTTCCATGCGTCTACCACCCTCTCTGTGAAAAAATACCTCCTCACATTGTCCCTGAGCCATCCCCCCTCTATCTTCAAATTGTGTCCCCTTGTTCTTGCACATCTCTTTTTTTGAAATATGCTACCCTCTTGGACTTTGTTGATTCCACTGAGGTACTTAAAAGTTTCTATCATGTCCCCTCACTCCCACCTTTCCTCAAGGGTATACATATTAAGCTCCTTTAGTCTCTCCTCATATGGCTTCTGTTGCAGATTTAAAAGTGCCATTAAGGGTCAACACTTACGCCCCTTAGAAATGTCAATATTGATGATAACTTCACATTCCTGAAGTGTCTAACTATACCAATAAAATGGCTTTTAAAAATAAAACTAGAGAAATATAGTTATAAACTGTATTGTTTTAAAATAAGAGATTTGGGGGGATGGTGTAGAAGTCCCACCCCATGTAACTGTGGGCAGATCTCTGCACAGGTTGGTATGTTCAAATTCTTCTGCCTTCCCAAGCCATATTTTGAGCAGGGATATTTAAACATAACATTTCTGTGATCCTTCTGTGATCCTAGTACAAGGTGAGTATAAGAAAATTAAATTTTCCATGATCAAAGCTCTTGTAATTGTTGTCGTTTCTTGCAACTGCACAAGGTAACTATACAGGGAAAGCACATAAAACCTACTAGCCATCTAGTCACTTATGAAAACATTTATAGGTAATGTTTCAGTAGCCATTGACAACCTGGCAAAAACACAGATGCAAGAGATTGAGAGAAGAGATAGACAGGTTCCTTAATCTGCAGAGTGGTTTATTAACTGTAAGACATGAAAGTTACAGTTAATAAATCATTTTGCAGTTAAAGACCTATCCTGTCTCTTGCTCCAATGTGCATTGCATCTGTGTTTTTTTCTTGTCACTCATGTCTGCAGCCAACACCGCCAGTGGATTTAAGCACCTCAGGTTTTTGCATGCTCACTAACCTTCTGGCCACTGCATCATTAACAGTCCTTTTCTACAGCAGTTAAGATAAAACATTTAAAGATGTCCCATGGAACAAACATGAAGCATGGACTTTGTGTAACACAGTAAATCCACTACAGTCACAGCCAACAGGAACTAATCTGCCAGTAAGTAATTAAATAAATAAATGAACTAACAGACCTTATAAAAACACAGACATAAAATTAGGGGTGTGCGAATACCTTATCCCAAATATTCATCCAAATATTCTGTTCGGACCCCCAAACATTCAGGTATTCAGCATTCGTATTCGTTATTCATTTTTTAAAAACAAGGATAAAGATAACAGCCCTCTACCTTAGCCCAGATCCATTCAAAGATACAAGCCTCCCATCCATCTACATTCAGTTTGAACCCCAGTCCCACCCTCCTCCCCTCCAGCACACACAATTTGATAAAAAAAAAAAACTTCAATAGGGGAGATCGACACAACCCACCAACCTTCTCTGCCAACCACTGTCTTTCAGCACTTGTTGCCCTAAAATAAATATGCCCCCCAACCCTGGCAGCAGCACCCTCCTCCCTCCCAGAATGAGTGATGTCACTGGGTCAACTGGCACGAGAAAAATAAATATTAACAATATTTCCAGTAGGGGGTAGCATATTCCATTTGTGCCATACCTCCAAAAAGTGAAAGAAAATTTAATTTCTTGCCATTTTGTGTTGATTATAAAAAGTCTAAAAGCTATCTATAAATGAAACACCACTCATTTTGTAGATATGTTTGTTCTGATCAACTTTTATACTAAGACTACCATGCTATCATGTTTCATTTTAAAGTTATTTGCATTTATTTGTTGCAAAAAATGAAAAAAATGAATTTTCTGCTGATTTTTTGCTAATTAGAAAAAAACTAAAAGGTATCTATACACAAAATACCACTTATTTTGTAGATATTTTGTGCTGAACAAATTTCATGCACACAGTACCACGCTATCAGTTTTTCATTTTACAGTTATTCGTATTTGTTTGTTGAAAATTGAAAAAAAGTTGAATTTTCTGCTGTTTTTTTTTACAATTATAAAAAAAATCAAAGGTAGCTATAAATGAAACACCACTCATTTTGTAGATATTTTTGTGCTGAACAACTTTCATGCTCACAGTACCATGCTGTCATTTTTTGTTTTAAAGTTATTCGCATTTGATTATGGTTAGTACTGCTACTGAGGCCAAACATTCTTAATGAGTTCTGAATGAGCCAATCAGGATGTACTACAGATATATTTGGACCTAGAGTGAGAATATTTCAATAACCTCACTCTAGGTCCCCAGAAAGCAAAAATATCACTGATATCTGCCCTGAAATATATTTAAAGATATGACATAGATAGTAATATATCATCTGCAAAGGCATTAACCTTTGCCTGGGCGGCACTGGGTCCAAACAGCACCAAAAAGAATAGCGCAGTCAAGAACTGTGCAGTAAAAATAGCGTCAAGTTTTTGGCTCTGCCCCCCGCACTGAAGGATTCTCACTCCGGGAGGGGGGGGAGCGGATCACGGGGAAAGTTAAGATTCTTGGGGATGTGAAATACTGTTTCCATGGCCTCATCTAAAAAAATACAAAGTCCCAATGCAAAAACAGTTGGAGACCAGGATTAGAACCCTGATCTCTTTTATTGCTGGCAAAGCTGCTATATTCATCAGCCCTCCACACCACAGGAACAGCTCAGCCAGACTCCTGGATCCTGA
The DNA here is from genome assembly GCA_016271365.2 of Neoceratodus forsteri. Lineage (NCBI taxonomy): Eukaryota > Metazoa > Chordata > Ceratodontiformes > Ceratodontidae > Neoceratodus > Neoceratodus forsteri. The sequence goes on from CM028135.1 coordinate 820,857,858, forward strand.
TGCCCTTGTCTCTGTTCAGCACCATGGACAGCGACCAGGGGAGCGCTTACAGCAAATACTGTAAATCCCCTCTCACTGTCCTGTGTAGTGCTTACCAGACTAGCGCTGTGAACTGCGGCACTATTCTGGTAGCACTCTTCTAACCAGGTACCGCCTGGGCCTCTCCTATTGTAATGCCCTCAATTCCCCGGTTGCTTCTTATGTTATCTACGAAGGGTTCCAAACATAAAATAAATAGGACTGGTGACAAAGGACACCCTTGACAGACACCGTTAAGAATGTCAAAAGAAACCATAATGTAGGAATTTTTAGCGAATTTAACAGTGGTTCTCACATACAGCTTTTGCATTAACATCTGAAGACTAGCAGGGAGGCCCCATCCCTCTAAACATTTTAACATAAATCTCCTGTCAAGTAAATCAAATGTCTTAGTGGCTTCAATAGCCACTGCATGACTTGCTTGTTTAGATTTTTTGCATGATAGATTAGTGTTCGCACATCCCTTGTTGCTTGAAAAAGGGTTCTCCCTTTAATAAACCCAAACTGATCAGGAAAAATCTCCTCCTGCAATTCCTGTTTACTATTAACTTGGCTATTATTTTATAGTCAACGTTTAACAAGGCTATATGTCTATAGCTGTCAAACTTTGTGGGGATCTTTCCCTTCTTTAAGTAAAAGAATTTTTTTGCCTCTGTCAAAGACACAGGAAGTTGCCCCACCCCTTCTCCCAATTCTATTAGCATTAAGTCATTACTTCCAATAGACTTCATATAAAGTCCAAACTATCCATTGTTTAACCTGACACAAAATTGCCACCCAGGTAATAATGTAGCCATGGGCAAAGTAGATCTGCAAAGATGTTATAAAATTCTGCAGTAAACCCATCAAGGCCTGGGCTTTTATTCGTTGCCTGATTTGTTATCACTTCCTTTGTTTCCGAGACTGTAAGTTGTCCATCACAGCAATCTAACTTGTGTAATTTTACATTCTTAATATAATTAGCTAGAGATTCAGAGTTTATTGGGATTTCCCTTTGAAAAATTTCCTTATAAGCCACAGATACTACATTGGCCATCTCCTTGTCTTCATAAAAACGATTACCATTTTCATCCTCTAAAAAGGTAATTATGTTTTGCTCGTTCTGTTTTTTTTCAATAGAGAAGCAAGTATTTTACCTGATTTATCCCCTTGAATATATCTGGATTTCCTTACTTTCCTAAAATTACTAAGGACATCCCTACTGTTCAGTTCAGTTTTTTTTTTCAGCTAAAGATAGTACCGTTCTTTACTATATTTTGAATAATTGCTTACAAGGGAGTCCAACTCCCTTAATCTATTATTTATACTAGCTTCCTCCTTTCTGAATTTTTATGGGCCTGATAGGCTATTGATATGTCCCTGAGCACCGCCTTTAGTGTATCCCGTAGTCTCCAAGCTGGAGTACCTCCATCATAATTAAAGAACCAAAATTCCCTAATACCCTCCTCTATCTTTTTTGTTTTATTTTGGTCCTTTAACAAATCATTATCAAACCTCCATACTCTGGAGAGGATTCTGTTAGAATCTTTCACTTTAATACTCAACTACTGCGACGCTCTGTACCTCGGAATCAATAGAGGGGTCCTCCGACACCTGCAGTTGGTGCAGAACACAATGGCCAGGTTACTGACAGGCCTTCCAAGATCCTGTCATGTGACCCAGCTTCTGCGTGAACTGCACTGGCTGCCAGTTAGGTGGTGAATCATCTTCAAGGTGGGCTTGTTCACCTATAAGCCCTACATGGATCGGGCCCTGGCAACCTGAATGACCTCCTGACTCCCGCCCATCTTATGCACTCACTTTGTTGACCTACCTAGGGCCTCCTAGCAATTCCCATGGCCCGCCTTAAGTCCTCTGGTGATCATTCATTTGAGGTGGTGAGCCTGGTGTTGTGGATCTTGCTACCAAGACCCTTGAGGGAGGCCCCAGTGGCGGAGATTTTTAACCAGGGTTTGAAGATGCATCTTTTTAAAAAAAGTGTTTTTAGACTGCTGATAACTTAATAATTGGTAAACAGCTGCATTATTTTATTCTGTTTAAACTGTATTATTTTTATTGCTGTTTGTTTTTAATGTTGATTGATGTATGTTGTTTTTCCTGCCTATCTGTACAGCACCCAGAGCCTCTGGGATGGGGTGCTAAACAAATACATTTTACTTACTTACTTTACTAATATCAGTTTGAATTAGTGTGTGGTCAGAAAGAATGATAGAATTAATTTTGACCTCCAAAATGTCAGTTATAAGGGATTTGGAAACAAAAATATAATCAATTCTTTAAAAACAGTTACTTTTTTATCATGATGAGTGTACTCTTTGGCCACCAGGTATATTTCCCTCCAAGCATTTACCAAGTCATGAATTTGCTGTTTCATTAGTTTGGAGTGGTGTTTATTGATTGAGGAGGATTTAGTAGTTTTATCTAGCGCTGGATTTAAAACAACACTGAAGTCTCATAAGAGAATTATTCTCCAAGCTTGAATTTTAATTAAGCCTTTTGTGATTGTTGCCAGAAATTCTACATAGTCTGTGACTGGACCATATATGGAACCTACTATGAATTCAAGGTTAAGAAACTTGATTTTTAACAGAAGAACCCTGCCTTTAAGGTCTCTAAAGGAATCTATTAGGGAACAGTAGGATGACTTTCTTAAAAGGATAACAACCCCTGCACTTTTTTTTGTACCTTCTGAAATTGTTATATGACAGACCCAATTCCACTTAAGTTTCATTATTACATTTCTATCCAAGTGAGTCTCCTGTAAGGCAAGACAGTGAACCTGCTTTTTGTTAATGTAGCTTAATATCCAAGATCTTTTTATTGATGAATTAATCCCATTCACACTGAGGGAAGCACATCTGAATTCTTTTGTCTCGCCCATAAGGATGAATAAGGAGCGCTAGGCACACATGAATCAACCTTTTAGTTATTTTCAAATATCGTAACATACCCTTGTATTTCCAAGGTAGGCCACCCCTCCCCCAAGCCCTAGAACAAAAACATTGTTAAAACTAATATTCTCTCCTCCCACTTAGTCCCCTTGAAATAGTGAAGTGAGAGTCCCTTCCACCCTCCTGACATCATGTCTGCCTCCACCTGGTGTCGGTCAAAAGTGGAGAAAACTCACCACCCCAGTCCGGGAGAGAAGAGCTGCCAGACAGCCACTCAATCCCCTCAGCCCCCCCCACCCCCATCCACCTATGAGGACTCGAGATCATTCTCAAACTCGGCTCACTGGCAAGATTCAAGGTAAGGTGCTTAACAGCTCCTCAGCTCTACGCACCACTGGGCCAGCTGCCAGCATAGTTTTTAACTGACAATGAATCACTGTGCCCATTTGCCCACACTTAGCTCACAAATCGCATAGCTGTCCTGCCATCACACCACAATTTTTCCTTCTCTCCTCACACAAATAAATTCACCAGTCTGAGTTTTATAGTTGAAAAGTTGTTGCCAGTTCCATCTCAGCTACTTTCATTTTACAGTCATTTTTTTTTACCCTCAGTGCCACCACCATTATCCCACTCTCACTCCTACCTGCCCACTGGCAGTACAGAGATGGGAAAATAATGCTTGGTGCAGGCTATGAGAGAGAGACAGCAGTATTTCATTCCTGCTACATGGATGGAACCCTCAGCTAGTATGATACAAAAAGCCACACAAAAACTCAAACACCAGGAGATGGAGCAAATCTGAAGGGACAAGAGGTGATAAAAGAAGGAGTATGACACTTCAGTATGAAACTGTCAGTATCCATAATACCACAGCGCTACATACTTGATACAATAAAAACATGGAAAAGGAAAAGTTTTTTTTAAACTAAAAACTTAAGCATGAGGAGTGATGATATCCCACGATATACCACACCATGCTGGAATTACTGCTTACAGTAATTATGAACTGGGTGCTCAAAATCCAGCAACCCTAATTGGCTGAGCCCTTTTCCTACCATGATTAAAATCCACAACATAATCACCGGTAAGAAAAGGTGCCGACCACCAGGTAGTTTTACCTGCTCCAAATCCGTCTGTCAATACATTTCATCAGCAACTATTGCTACAACTGACAACATAATTTTAGTTTACACCCCCAACAGAGCAGCTGAGCAGCTTCAGCCACACTTCTCTCAACTCGCTCACCCTGCAGCTTACTAATGTTTTTTTCAGTCACTCACTAGTGTATCACACTTACCATTTTCATGTGCATTTTACCCCACTTTGCAGAGTGCCACTCATTTCAAAGCTCCTCCTGCTCACTCAGTATGCTGGCTCCTTCTAAACCTCCATCTGCTCACTCGCAACACACGACAGTACCTAAAAAACATCACGCATGTCCGGTCTGCCTAAAATATTTAATAAAGATTCCTCAAGTTAGCGGTCAAGGTCACTTACCACACCTTTATTCGACACCAGCAGCATTTCAGTAACAATGGCAAACATGCCTGCCTGATTTTGGGGCAGGGACACATAACCAGACATTAGTGATCACTTTCAGTTCTGTTCGTAGGGCATTACAAAGCACTTCTGCCAGCTTTTGGGGGGGAGGATGTAAAATGATGTTTTTTCAGCAGTACCAGCACCAATAAAACATACACCCAGACCATACTGCCTTACTTGCTATTAGCTACTGCAGCAACAGTGCCACCTGCTGACCCCAATGATAACCACAACCTACAAAGAACTATTTTATACAAATGCATGCCTACAATACCCACAACACATTGTCTCCCATTTTTTTTCCTTATAAAAATTGCTATCAAGTTCTTAATAGCAATAATAAACTCCAGGGTGTGGCTTACCATGGGATAACATCACTTTGTGGGTGCATGAGACACTTGGCCTTCAGCCTCATGCCTCACAATGCACCTGAGGTATGACAATATCTCATGATATACCACACGCTGGAGTGTAGTATTGCTTAATTATAAAAAGGCAACAGAGAATCTAGTTCTAGAAACCTTACTGGGTAAAAGTTACCACCAGACCATGGTTTACAGTATTATCACTGCATAGTCAGATGTGAGACTCCTTTCTACAGTAAGTTCGATCCAGGTTTTTGCTCTTACATCAGCACCAATACCAGAGATCCCCCTTCTCCCCGTTCGCCCTTAATGAAAGTCATTTACACAGAGCTGACCTAACACAGCTGGGTTTTAGCCTCCACACAGCAGCACTCAGTAACCTGAATCTGCCACTGTTGTGCTAAAGGGGGCTATTTACAGCATTCTGGGTCAGCTAGTCAAACAAAAGCACAGTGCAGTGCAAATGTTTGCACTGTGCTTGTGCCTGCACTTCACCTAGCTGCTGTTACATTCAGTTGGATAGTGAGCATCGCTGTCAGACTGAATATCAGACCATTCTGGCACAGTGCTAAGTGCAACTGCACTGCTCTGACATGGACCTGGGCTATATATAGCCCACAGGGAATATCACTGCCAAAACAGGATAGCATTAAGAGCTCCATGGGCTATATACATCCCAGACATGCAAATGAGCCAACTGGGCATGCAAGGTGCTAAGAGGGCATCTGCATGCCCATTATGGGCTCATCTGCATTGGGCACAGTAGCCCATTAGCCCCTCTGCCACATAGAAAACAACAAGCCCTGGTGGTTTAATGTGTCCCCTCACCCCCTAATCACTCTTGGTGCTGTTTTACTGTACTCTGGCAGTCTAGCTGGACTCCCCCTCACTTGCTCCTCAGAACATATTTTAAAATACCTTGCTGGTCTAGTGTGACCCCCCTGATCCCTCCTCTGAGCATATTTTAAAATATCTTGGTGGTCTCATGTGACCCCCCCATACCAGTATCAAAACAGTAACTATGCCCTGGTGTCCAGTGGTTTCCCATGCCCCCGATCATCTGTTTACTCTGTTAAAAGAAGTACTTGTATAAGTACCATGTACACGCTCACTGACAGCCCATGCAGTGGACTACCATGGAGATGAAAGGTGGGCTGTGCTGGTCACCTTATCAAGCTTGGAGGAATGCTAGCCACCCAGGTAAGGGGGGGTGCAGGGAGGTGGGATGTTAGCAGACAGGTCAGGTTAGGGGCACACTGGACCACCAGTGCTTACTTGTAACAGTGTAAACAGATGACCAGGGGGTGAGGGGGTCAAACTGGACCACCAGGGTAATATAAAATATGCTCCGAGAAGCAACCAGGGAGATTCCACTAGACCAACAGGATACTGTAAAACAGCTCCGAGGAGCAATCATGGGGGGGATCACACTAGACCACCAGGGTACATACGAATATACAAACATACGAACAAGCCAGCAGAAGAAGGCCATTTGGTCTATCAAGTCTGCTCATATTGCAGGGTCCACAGCTTGAGCTAATGTCCCTGCCCTCCCTCCCTCCCCACTCCTCCCGTCCTCCCTACTCCATGTTCTTATCTTCCCCCATGCCTATTCCAGCCTATCTTAAAGCTGCTCACTGTCTTTAATGAGATTACCTCTTCCGGCAATGCATTCCAAGTGTCCACCACCCTTTCTCTGAAGAAGTGCTTCCTGACATCACTCCTAAACCTCTCACCCTCCAGCTTAAGATTGTGCCCCCTCGTGATATGGTTGCCACTCAGCTTAAAGAGACTTTCCTTATCAATATAATTTATCCCTTTCAAGTACTTGAATGTCCCAATCATGTCCCCTCTCTCTCTCCTGTCTTCTAGGGAGTACATGTTCAGTGCCCTCAACCTCTACTTGTTTGCAGATTACTCAAAACTGGGGGTGGAGGTGGACGGGGAGGAGGGGAAGGTAGCCCTACAGGGGGACCTGGAGGCTCTGGAAAGGTGGTCTAGAAAGTGGAAGCTGAGGTTCAATGCAGGGAAATGCAAGGTACTGTACCTGGGAGCCAGAAACCCAGGCCAAGTGTACACACGGGGGGGGGGGGATGCTACAAGTCTCGATGGCTGAGAGGGACCTGGGGTGGTGGTGGATGTCAAGATGAACAACTCGGACACTTGTAGGAGGGCAGCAGCAAAGGCCAACAGGATGCTTGGATGCATCGCTAGGGGGATCACCTCCAGAAGGAGGGAAGTGATACTCCCACTGTATAACTGCTTGGTGAGGCTGCACCTTGAGTACTGTGTGCAGTTTTGGTGGCCACATTTAAACAGGGACATTGAACTCCTGGAAAGGGTCCGGAAGAAGGCAACCAAAATGATTCGGACAGTAGCGGAGCCAGGTTTGGTATCATTTGGGAGCCAGGGAAGGCCATTCAGTCAATGACAGGCTCCACAATGGGAACTAAACAGTGAATAAAGATGGTGGCAGGGCACCACTTCTCACACCGGGGCAGCCAGGAGGGGCAAATGCCCCCCTCAGGCCCCCCTCTGGCTCCACCACTGGATTTGGGGCTTGGGGAATAGGATTTATGGGGAGAGGCTCGAAGAGCTAAATATGTATGCATTGGAAGAGAGAAGGGACCGGGGGGACATGATAGCGGTCTTTAGGTACATGAAGGGGATAAATAGGGGAGGAGCAGTCAGGGTGCTCCGAAGGAAGGGGGGGCAACTAGAGGGCATAGGTGGAAGCTGGAGGGGGGGAGATTCAGAGGAGAAAGGAGAAGGTGCTACTTCACTGAAAGGGTGGTGGAGCCATGGAATGCACTGCCCAGGGGGCTGGTGGAGGCAGGGACGGTGGAGGGGTTCAAGAGGGGGTGGGACAGGTACAGGGGAAGGGTTCTGAAAGCAAAAATCAGTGCAGCAAGAATATCCAGGATTGGGAAGAGAGATGCCAGAGAGGGGGGGGCAGCAAGGTCATCTCCCAGGGTGGGGGCTGACCAAACCAGCAGACATGAAAAACCATTAGGCCTATTCTACTGGCATTTTAGTATGTTAGTATGCCTTGCCCTGCTGACCGTCTGACATCTTTGTAGACCTCCTCTGTACCTTCTCCAGCAGGTTAATGTCCTTTTTGAGGTGTGGGCACCAGTACTGAACTCCATACTCTAGATGTGGCCTTACCAGTGACCTGTACAAGAGCAGTATAACCTCCTCTCTCCGACTACTGATCCCCCTAGATATGCATCCCAGCATCTTGTTTGCCTTTGCTGCTGCTTTCTTGTACTGCATGGAGTGCTTCAGGTCACTAGTGATCATCACTCCCAGGTCCTTCTCCTCCTCCTCTGATGCAGCTACTCGGACTCCACCCAGGTAACACTCTGTCCTGGGATTCTTGGCTCCAATATGCATAACTTTGCATTTCTTGGCATTAAAGCCAAGCTGCCAGATCCTGGACCACCTCCCCAGCTTTTCCAGATCTTCCTGTAGGTCCTGTATCCCTTCAGCTGTGTCCACTCTCCCACAAAGCTTGGTGCCATCTGTGAATAGGCACATTTTGCCTTTAATGCCATCCCCAGTGTAATTGATGAAGACATTGAACAACACTAGCCCCAGCACGAAGCCCTGTGGGACCCCACTGGTTACACCTCTGGTGCCAGATAATTCTCCCCCCCGCCACCGTTCTGTCCCTCAGCCAGTTTTCCACCCATTTGGCCATCAGTAAAACAGATATGAGGAATGATCAGGGGATGGGGCTCATTTTAGGCCATCAGTTTACTGCAAAATAAGGCCGAGGGGTGATCATTGGGTGAGGGGGGATCACACTAGACCACTAAGGTATGTTTAAAATATGCTCAGAGAAGTGATGAGAGGGTGTCACACTAGACCACCAGAGAATGTTCAGTGCTCTTACAGGAGTTTGGGGGTGGGTGGCCCCACCTTCAGGGGGTGTGGGTGTGGGCTTAGTGCCCAGTTAACAAGTCATTTGCAATAGCGGTAAACAGCACAACTTAGGGGGCTATTTACTGCCACTGCGAACCTTTGAATATACCACTGCACCGGTATGCAAGAGGGATTCCTTCATTTGTATAGCTGCAGCAGTATTTTAGCATTTTGGCACTGCCGAGTCTGCGGGAAGCAACCAGGACTTCTGAATATGGGTCGGCCAGGAGCGCTCATGCAAACCCCTGTTAGTGGGTACACTAACATTCCAATATTGGTCCCTCTGTTCTTTAAAAATATAATTGCTTCCTTGAATGCATCCACACAATCATGATTCTATATATTTCATTAAATTGCAATCTCAAAATGTGCTTTTATACATGTAAGTGGAATAAGCCACTCCATGCTATGCTTTAAAATAGTTTATTGCACTTCCAAAGCCATAAGGCCGCAGCCTTCAGCCTGGTGTCCTTACACCCCAGGGATGTGCATCAAAATTCTTTAAACCACAATCTGTTGTGGTTTATTCTTTATATAAGGGGCCGGATATTCAAACTGTGCTATTTTGTGGCGCCAAGTAATAAGCTGCACAAAATAGTTAGCAGTGCATCGAGTGATATTCAAAGGGTTGCACCCTTGAGAAACTCTTTGAATATCACCCCTGGCCACAACCACTAATGCATGGCGCAGTGGAACTTCTTGCCACCGCAAGTTGTCAAGTCGACATTCAACTGCGGTGGCGCCAAGTACCATTCAGCCATCGCGCAAAATCCCCATATTCAAAGGTGACATGCAAATGGGGCCATAATTCATACAAGAAACGAGGGCCATTTGCATCTGATTACCCCCATTTGCATGCCATTAGCATGCAGGTGCGCCGATTCGAGGACTTGCGCCTGGCCCCTGCCAGGCATTGGCCGTCGGGGACCGGCCCCTACATGTCGCAGAGCAAAACAGTGTAGAATCCCACCACCACCCCACTGGCCCGGTCGCGGCATGGTTTAAACCCCACCAGCCCGATCGCGGGCAGCAATGTAGCTCCCCAGCGTATCCCTGGTGGTCCAGTGGACCAAAAAGCCCGATCGCGGGCGTAGTTGTGTAATAAACCCTCCCCCTCCCAAATTCATCCCTGGTGGTCCAGTGGACGAAAAGCCTGATCGTGGGCAGTAGTTGTTTAATAACCCCCCTCGAATTCATCCCTGGTGATCCAGTGGCACATCGATCGCGGGATATAAAGTTGAACAAACCCCGAACATAGCCCGGTGGCTGGTGTCCTCCACTCCACTCACCCACGGCCCCACCACGCTCCCCCCGGCGGCGGCGGGCGGCAGCATCCACCCGCCTGCTGCCCGCCGCCCACCGACTGACTGCCGGTGAGCTGCAGCCCACTGGTGCAGAGCAAGAGCCAATGGGCGTGCAGCCGCCACCTATGACAGTCCAGATTTGTGAATGAATACATTCACAAATCTGGCCAGTGGCTGACAGACGCGGGTGGGATACTGCCGCCCACCGGCTGCCGGGGGCAGGGTGAGGCCGTGGAGTGGGTGGGGTGGGGAGACCTGTACCACGGGGCTATGTTGGGGGTTTGTTCAACATATCACGTTGATGGGATGTGCCACTGGACCACCAGGGATAAATTGAGGAAGGGGGTTATTAAACACTGCCCTCGATCGGAGCTTTGAGTCCACTGGACCACCAGGGATGAATTCGGAGGAGGTTTGATAAACAACTACTCGCCCACGATCGGATTACGGTCACTGGACCACCAGGGATATGTTCGGGGGTCACATTGCTGCCTTCGATCGGGCTGGTGAGGATTAAACTATGCCCGCGATCGGGGCCAGTAGGAAAGTGGTGGGGAGATTTACATCATCTGCCTCGCAATCGGGCTGCAGGGGGGCACAGGGACTGGGTTGGGGGCCAGCCACAGGTGGCAGTTGCTGTGTTGCGCCCTGCAATGCAGCAGCTCACCTGTGGGAGGCCCTCGACTTAAGCCTTTTTTTTGGCTCAAAGTTGTGCAGGCGCAGGTTGGGGGTTGCGCCTGCACAACTCTGCACAGCCCTGCTGAACATCAGGCTGTGCAGTTTATGCATGGTTCCTCCCCCTCCAGTTCAGCATGCATTCATTTGCATTGCGCTGTTGCTCAGCATGTTTTCTGTGGCGCAACTGCCTCCTGCTGAATATCGTAGAATGGAGCAAGTTCAGACTTGCACAGGCGCAACCCTATTGCGCATGGCACAACCCTTCTGAATATCTGGGCCAAGGAATAAAGTACACACAAGTGCATGTACAGTAATAAGCTATAATGGCATTTAGGGGGTTCTGGTGGCATTTATTAACAATAGGTGTGAACCTCAAGATGCTATTACATCCTTATTAGTACACTTAGTGTGTATTTCATTTGTTAGAATTTATTTTCAATTCCCATCTACCTGTGCCTGTTCTCCTGTGATGGTTTGTTTTTACTGGGGCCTGTTGATGAAAGTTAGCAGCATACGTGCTATTTGCACATACCCAGCTCACATAGCTACATGGCCACAGACAGGTGCAGGGCATGTGATATTCACATCCCCAAGCACCCACAGGGCACCTGTCCATGGCTCCATGACTCCAGCATGCAGCTGCACGGGGCAAGATGATGGGACTCAGGTGGATATCCAATCATATTCCCACCCTGGGTCCCGAAGTGGATCCCCTGTTGCTTGTGTGCAGGGGATTCTGGGAAGTCATGGACCCCAGCAAGCTGACTCCGATGGGTGAATCCCTAAATGGCTGCCTCCAGCCCTTTCCGGTTGCCCGTTGGGCTGGGGCAGGAGTGTGGAGGGGGTTTCCTTTGCCGCCACGGCCAGAGGGTGTCCGCTGTGGAGGCACGTCAAAGTTACCGCAGCATCCCCCCTCACATAATTTGCACTGTGCTTTTGTTTGAATAGCTGACCCAGAATGCTCTAAATAGTCCCCTTTAGCAGAACAGTGGCAGATTCAGGTTACTGAGTGCTGCTGTGTGGAGGCTAAAACCCAGCTGTGTTAGGTATTGGTGCTGATATAAGAGCTAAAATTTGGATTGAACTTACTGTAAAAAGGAGTCGCACATCTGACTCTGTGGTGATAATACTGTAAACCATGGTCTGGTGATAACTTTTACCCAATAAGGTTTCTAGAACTAGATTCTCTGTTGCCTTTTTATAATTAAGCAGTACTACACTCCAGGGTGTGGCATATCACGGGATACCATCACTTCTCGGGTACATGAGACACTTGGCCTTCTGCCTCATACCTCACAATGCACCCGAAGTATGACAATATCCCATGATATACCACATGCTGGAGTGTAGTATTGATTAATTATAAAAAGACAACAGAAGTCTAGTTCTAAAACTTAGGCATATCCACCAGACCATGTTCTACCCCAGCACTCTACGCCTTAGTGAATGGTGCATCGGAGTGCAGGTGCACGCCCTTCTGGCATGCTCCTAGAATAGCTCATGCACGTAGCTGTGCAGGCAGTTGGGAGATCCCAGCGTAGGGTCTAGTGTGCCTGTAGTGAATGCCCCTGGTGGTCTGCTGGACTCCCGCTGTACACCATTCCAATGTAGGTTTGCCTACGCACCTCAGATACACAGCGCATAGGCAATCCGAACTGTTCTGAATAGGCTCCATTGTCGGTGGCTGGGACTGCAGTGATGAAGGAACTTACCTTTTAAAACCTTATAATACATAGTGAACATTAATGTCTCTGTAAATAACGGTACTTGACAATCTTTCTAACATTTAGTGTAGTTAACATAATCATTAATTGTCAACTTCAAATCATGTGACATTCTCATTTCTGTACTTTCTCCACTCTCCCCCGCCAGCACCTTTTAAATGTATTATAACTGATTAACTACACCTGAATGTAGATAAAAAAAGGGTTAAACATTTCTCTGAGTTCTCGTGACAAGTTAAAAAGCACTCTGTCCATAAATGCTAACAGAACTGCATGCTAGCTCATACCCTTTATTTTTGTATGTATAGTTGGGCATAATTTATCCCTTATATGAATTATAGTTGTATTAGCAATGAGAATTTGCTGATAATAAGCAATGATGACAGAGACACTCAATGATAATGATGAATGGCTGCAAAGGCCCAGAATTTACACATCAATTAACATTCCAAAAAAGTTAAGAGTAAATTCACACAAGGAAATTGAGAGTCAAACCTTACAGATAAATGATCTGTTTTAGCTACTAATGCATTTTAAATGAAAATAAGTATGGGATATATAATGGCTACATTGAAAATATCAGATTAATTTTCACGAGTGCTGTCGGAAGCCGATGACCTCACGAGTTGCATATGTCACCCATATGAGGCAGTAGGCCTTACCAACTAATCAATGGCATCGCTATTCACGAGTTATTGTCGTCTCCCATCACTTATGAATATAAAGGGCATATTCCAGGTCAGGCCATTTCGTATCCTCTATTAACTGTAAAACTACTCTAAGTATACCAAGAATGCATATATACTGGAAAAGATCGCTCTTAGCCAATCAGAATGCAGAGATACTGCCCCGTTATTCTGTGATAACCAGAGAGTAAACTGAATAATGGGATACTGGTTCTGCATTCTCATTGGCTAGATTGAATAATGGGACAGTGGCTAAACATAGCCCTGTCTGCTTAGAGAAATTAACTGTTTGTCTGGAATTTTACTCCTAGAACTGTTATGTTCTGTCAGAAGTATGGCAGCTTGGATTCAGTACAAAGAAGAAGTAAATAATGCACCTGGGAAACAAAAACCAGGGAAGAGTACACAATAGAGAAGTAGTAACAACAACAAAAATGGAAAGGACCTGGGGGTAATCATATCAGATGACCTTAATGTTAGCAAGCAATGTGAGAAGGTAATAGGGAGGGCTCGGGTATACTGGGATGTATAGGTGCAGCATCACCAGCAGAAAACAGAAATTGTTATCCTCTGTGCAGACAGTTGGTGAGACCCCATCTGGAGTACTGCATCCAGTTCTGGAGACCCCATCTCTGCAAGGACATAGACAGGATAGAGGCAGTCCAGGAGGGCAACTAAAATGGTGCAGGGTCTGCAAGAGAAGCCATATGAGGAGACTAAAGGAGCTTAATATGTATACCCTTGAGGAAAGGAGAGAGGGGCACATGATAGAAACTTTTAAGTACCTCAGTGGAATCAACAAAGTCCAAGAGGGTAGCATCTTTCAGAAAAAGAGATGTGCAAGAACAAGGGGACACAATTTAAAGATGGGGGGGGGTTCAGGAGCAATGTGTGGAAGTATTTTTTCACAGAGAGGGTGGTGGATACATGGAACAGCCTTCCTGAGGAAGTCGTGGTGTCTAAAACTGTGGGAGAATTCAAGAATACATGGGACAGACATAAGGCAATTCTTGTGGAGGGTAAGAAGAAATAGGCTGTTGGTTAACTAGGATCTGCAGCTTATCCTGTAGATAGGGAAATGGGCAGACTAGGTGGGCCAAGCGGTCCTTTATCTGCCATCAAAGTCTATGTTTCTATGCTATACAAGCTTGTTTTCAATTGCTAGACCTGTTATTTAAACTTCTATTTAAATGCTTAATTTGCTATTATAAAAGGGGTAGAGAGTTTTCTGCATCCTGATTGGTCAGGTCCTGTGTCCTTATAGGACAACAGCCCTGCGACTGGCACTTTTAATCCCAAATAGAACACAGTGCAGACCCCATATCAATGCCTTCCAGAATTTATTTTGTTTCTAGCAGCCATGTTTGTGCCATAAAAAAAACAATAAACTTCCAGTAGTGCCCTAACACAAAAAAAAACTCTATTTTTACTTTTAAATTATTATCCATCATAATAACACATATACCAGTTTAAATGGTTATGTAAAGAATTGTTGAATAAAATACTGTATCTAACCTTTTGTTGTATCTGTTGTCCTTTTAATACCTTACACACAAACATACGAAGACGCCAGCACAAGAAGGCCATTTGGTCTATCAAGTCTGCTTGTATTGCAGGGTCCATAGCTTGAGCTAATGTCCCTGCCATCCCTCCCCACTCCTCCCATCCTCCCTACCCATGATTCTTACCTTCCCCCTATGTCTAGCCCAGCCTCTCTTAAAGCTACCCACTCTCTTCAACGAGATGACACCTTCTGGCAGCGCATTCCAAGTGTCCACCACCCTCTCTGTGAAGATCTCGAATCCACATTCCTATATTTGAGCTGCAGTCACAGAAAATGACACTTACTGCAGTACCCCAACACACACCCATCCTGTTTACAGGCTTGGCCAATGCCCTCCCCCCCTTTCCCTATCCAGTACTGTACATGCAGTGCAATAAATAGTCTGCAGGAGAACAGGTTATCACGCTAACACTGAGAGGTTAAAAATGTACTCTGGGACAGACAAGCGTAATCATGTGAGCCCACCACAACTTTCAGCTGAAACCGGAAGTCGTTCACTCTCTTGCTGTGCTGTAAACTTTGTTGGTCCCCCATCTGCAACACACTGGAAACCAATGATGCAGCATAACTTTTAAAAATAAAAGACAACTGAATTCGCAAGACTGGAGGGGGATATGAGGCAGAGACTAGGGGCACATAACTGATGCAGAACTAACACATGGCTGCAGAAGTCATAACACACACACACACATATACACTAACACACACACACACAACTGCTCTCTTGTGGTCTGCAACACAACCTCCACTACAAAACCATATTAACTACAGTATAGAGTGACTACTTTTCTATTTCTTACATTTATATTGTTTTATATTTTTATTTTTATTTATTTTACCTTTTATTAGTTTTTTTTCACAGAGACCTATTTTAGAACAGCAATAAGACACTTCAGGCATGTGAGTTATTGCCTGAAAAGCACTTCCCAGGTGCTGAAGGCACTCGGTGCAAGTGCCTCATGCCTCACTACACAGCTGAGGCGTGCTCTTATCAGGTATCAGTCCACACTCCATCTTGTCTTATTGCTTCCTTTAAGGTTGATGTTGTAGTTCTGCAAGAGCCATTTCACTAGTTCTCACTGAGCAAACGCTGTTTTAGTGCAGCTCCATTTACTGCAAGCACTAAAACAAACTGTAAGTACAGAAACAGAATGTGCTGAAAATGTTAACATTTTTAAGCCACTTTTACATTTCCTGCTATCGACTTTTCTAAGAATGCTGTGAAGAACGTTTTGACTTTTAAAAAGGTTTTCACTGTTGAAAAATGTTCTGTGGTCTGCTTTCAACTGTTCTCCACATGAGGTACTGTACAGTAAATTGAATTTTATAAAGCAACTTCCACATCTGTTTGTTTTTTCTGCTTACAAATGAGTCACTTTTCCAGTATAATAGTGATGACACCAGAGTGTGTTTGGTTTCTTCAGTAATAACCTGACATGGGGTCAATAAACACATCAGCCCTTAGCCTCAGCGTTTATTGGCCTCTTGGTACATTAACTGCCTCGTACACCCAACATACTATGGTGTTATCGCTATATTGTGTACGGCAGAACATTGTTCCAACCCGATTTTGAGCTCAGCTTTACCACAGTTCAAAGGTCATGGAACACGATTGTACCCTTCTGTGGTACAGCAGTGTTCCAGCTCCAGCTGATTTGGAAAGCACACAAGCCAGAGTTTAAACCAGCTGAGGCAACAGAAACTGCAGGATCACCCGGGATCACCCAGATAGAATGTCACGGTGGCATGATCACTCACATAAATACTGTAGATGCAGAATCAACCAGATATGGTAAAAAGTCCAGGATCAACCGGATATTTTCATTATACAAAAAATCCAATGTAAGATCAACCAAATATTGAAATTTACTCACATAATTAAATGCCATTCCTCACAGTAAGCATCTTCTCGCTAAGCGAGACGTTGAGCTGCCATGTTTATTTTTTTTTAAATCCCTCCCAAACATGACTGACAACTAATGAAAGTCCACACTATAGACTTAGGGACGCCTGGTCCCTAACAACAACACTGACCCTAGCAACCAATCCTGAACCCTGGAAAAAGACACAACCAATTTCTTTTCATATATTAAAAAAAAAAACGCGCATGACTCAACAACCGCTGACTCCTTCAGACCTACCGGCGGCTGATGGGGACACCTGTATTGTGATGTAGCTACTACAGCAGAGCAAAAAGTCATTCTGCTGTAGTAGCTGTTGTCGAGGCACAGGTCAGGAAGCATAGGAAAACCAGGAGCAGATTCAAAATTCGCAATGTTTTATTTTTCTCAACAGCAGCAAAATAAAAATTATTCAGTATAACTATTTACAAAGGAAGTACAGAGAAAACAAAGTCCTTCTTCTGAGGGCATCTCTTAATTCCAAGTTCCAGTCTCTCAGTCTCTCACTCTCCTTGTTTCTCTAGCAAAAGCATTGCTGCTTTTTTATAGGTCTTTGCCTGGGAACCTCATTAAGATGCCCTGCTTCTCACAGAATGTTCTTGTCAGTTTACAGAATGTTCTTGTCAGTTTCCTTGCAAGTGCAAGAAACAGAACATAGTGACCCAGAACTGACCTCTTGTTCACAGCTCAGCAGAGAGTTTACAAACTACATCTCAGGTTAACCCATTGAGTTCCAAAAAGCTTTTTTGCAATTATTTCAACAGTAAAACTATATACAGTTTTAAACAAAGGGACCCCAGTTTCACATACAGATTTATACAGAAATTCACACATATTTTTTATAACTGTAGGTATGCAAGGGGGAAGAAAAGACAGAACAGCAAGGGAAGACAGAGAGATAGCGAGAGGTGGAGAATTGCAAAACCGTCAGAGTGATCAGTTCCTAGGTCTCACAAGAAAAAAGGTTGTGTAACCAAACAGAGGAGACAGAAAAGGAGAGGGTACAACAGATCCTTGCATTTAAACTTCCTGCATAACAAATGGGGCAGGCCTTTCGTCAACCCTGTCACAGTAGCTATGTCACTACTGCAGTAGAATGACTTTTTTAAATCTATGCATTTTCATACACAACGTCCGGTCATACACAGTTTGTGCATAGCTGCCCATCCAGTATTCTCTGTATTCTATCATTTTCGAACAGCTGATACTGTCTCATTTTTTTCTGACTTTTTTAAACATCTGTACTGCAAAAAAAGTCACTGTCAGTTATTTGTTTATTTACTAATGTAAAGAATTGGATGAAAAAAATTGTAATAAACTCATTTACGTTCAGGATAGAAAGAATCATTTATAAAGACTGCTGAAATCATTACTAAAAAGCTTTATCACTGAACATAAAGACACAATCAGAAATTCACAGTAGAAGAAGAAACTTTTCTGTGAATAAGGACTAAGGCTTAACGGCTGAGACATCTTATTATCAAGTACGCGAACTGGACGTTAAAAATAGCAAATAATAATCGGCTTAAGTGTGAACTAGAGCAGAAAAGTGTTATCAACATCGTATCGGTAAGAAGAAATTCATCCATGTTACTGTCATTATCTAGTTAGAGTACTGTAACTTCTAAAATAAGTGAAAACAGACCAGCAATGATATTTTAACTAACAGTGTGACACACTGAACTAAACATTTTTAAGCAGTGGATATTAAAAAATAAACATAGCAATGAATCACATTAATAATTCTGAAAACAGTTAAGGGACGGCGAAATGCACAGTCGCATACATCCATACAGCTGCATAGGACATTCCTTAGGAACTGGTGAATTACTGCACAGTACCCGAATGTGCCTTTTGCGGGGTTCAGGGAGCTCAGATCAGACTGCTTCAGGTCTTAACTATCCTCTCTCTCTCCTACACTCTCTGTCCCGGTCTTGGTGTTTGTCGAGGACCGGCCCGGTTCTTTTCCCCATGAGACACGGGTGGACGACAGCGCTGTACTGCAATGCCGAGCCTTGATTTCACCGCTGCACCTGCACGGCCCAGGACTGTTGTCACTGCTCTCGCTTGGTTTACATTTGGTAACCAGGCAGCTGGAAAAGAGATGGGGGAGGAGCGGTCAAGCCCACCAGAGGACGGCTCACATTCCTGGACGGGCAGGGCTCCAAACTTTCGGATAGGACTGGCAAAGATCGGCTCCTATTCACTGAGGGGGCTTGGCTGATACACACGGACTGGATGGGGCGGGGCTCACACTGAGAGGGCGGGGCCTCCCACTCATATACTTCACGGGGCTCACAGGGACGAGGCGGGGCGGAGCTCACACAGTTGAGAGGGCGGGGTCTGTCATGGACGGGTATCCGACACCCTCTAATTCTACCAGTTCCGAATGACACAGTACATGGTAATTTATATAAGATGCATGGAGTGGTTGACACATACAGATGTGACACATGACAGGTTGTGCCTGTGGTTTACGGTGATATAATCACTGGTCACCCCCTTTAATACAACCATAATGTGTCTAATGAAATGCTGTAATAACTAGGTATGATATAATCATACCTCTCAACTGTCTCTGATTTTATCTCAAAAATTTCCGGTCCCTTGTAAAATTTGTGTTTTTGTGACAAAACAGTGGGGGTTAAAATCATAAACTAATGTAAAACTTTACAGTTATAGACTTGCCCTTTTTCAGAAAATGCATCTTAACATAAATCCCCTTATTCTATCAGCTTTGTGCGTGAATAGTACCAATTTTTAAAGTGTGTCCCTGATTTGGGGTCTTTGCCCCTGATTTTTTCAAACCTGGTTCCTGATTCATGAGGCAAGAGGTTGAGAGGTAGGGATATCATACCCAGTTATTAGGGCGTTTTTGTAGTGCTCGCAGCTCACAGCTGTTTTTTTTTGTAAACAGTTTTATTGTTTTAACAACAACAAAAAGAGGAACAGACGTATACAGCAGGTATATAGGAGTACAGTTAACCATACACTCAAGGTCATTGCCTTATTAAAGTCATCTTTACAGCTTGGAGAAACCATAGATGATAATTGGTCAGAAAGTACCAGTCTCAGTGTTATCTTAGGTATAGTAGATGCTTGCAATCAAAATAATAGTGCTTAAGGAAGGACGTTTATGCTAGCTTAACTTTTATTCACACTGGGTACTATATGTTGGCATGAGACAGTTCAGGATTCTAAGTGTACACATATTTATTTTATTTTTTTATTTTATTTATTAATTCTCGGATTACAATACCTTTGAGCACATAACAGCTCTTTTACAAAGGTTCCCCGTCAGTGGGAAGGGTGACAGACATACAAGGATGGTATTTATAAAATTTTGACAAGAAAGTATTTAAAATGACATTAACATTGCAACTAAAATTAAAACTAAAACTTGGCGCTGGGGAACCTTCTTATGTGGTGTTATATGGAACTACTCGCTAAGGTATGTCCCAGACAATCAGAAGCTGATTAACAGACATGGATTAGGTGGGCAGTGGGGCCCCAAAAACTAACATCGCTACTGCACTCTAAAAATAAATATGTAACTTGTTGTATTGAAAATAAAAGGTTGTGCATTTCGGATTAAGTTAAAGATGAGATCTGTTTGGGTTGGGTCTCTCACTGAGGATCCCTTAAAACTCTAAAGCTAGCCCTGGGGGTGAGAAGAGATTCTCTCTCTAGTTGTATGCTGCAGCACCCGGCCTCTACTATATCTAGTACAAGGTGTGCTAACTATTATACCACTGTTTCAAAACTAATAAGAACTATATACAAACGAAAGCAGAGCAAGTAAAATATATAGTATCTGTTTTTGGTCTTCTCTTTGGGCCCCTCTAGTTATTGCACCTTAAAAATTCCCTGAGGTCCCCGGGGGGTGGGGGGAGTAGATGGGGGTGTGTTTTCCATTACCCTATAATAAGAATAGTACCCCCAAGCAAAGCTCATTATCCAATGCCAGTTTTGGAATGAGAAGTTGATGAATGGGTTGATGCAAGTCAGGGTGAGTTGGTGGCTTGAAGTGTAAGAAGGGGGTCCAGACTTCATTACATTTTGGTATAGTGTTAATGGAGATGTGTGATAGTCTGTCATATGTTGCTAGCTGCATGATACAGTCCAAGAACTTCTTCATAGTGGGAATGTCTGAGGATCTCCCTACGTGCACCAGAAGTCTTTTAGCTTCTATGTTGGATAGGATCAAGAAGTCCCACTGACTTTTGTTAAAATAAGGAGTCGCTACCTTGGAGCCTAGTACGTAGAGCTCTGGGACTAGTGGTAGTGTTACGCCAAGCACCTTTTGTAAAATAGTGTGAGTCTGCTTCCAAAAACTTAAGATCTTAGAGCATGACCATAGTATGTGAAACAGATCCCCTGGATGTGTAGTACATCTTCAGGATGTGTTGGTTGCTAGTAAGTGAGCAGAGTGAAGTATTGCTAGTGTTCTGTACCACCAGTACAGGATTTTAGTCTTAGTCTGCTATGAGTATGCCCGCTCACCACGGTTTGATTCAAACTTGAATGGCCACTTTTGTGCTAGTCTCCTATAAACAAAGTACTGACTCACTCACAGGTTTTCTCCAGCAGCATTTACATGGCTGCTGTACTGTTACCTGTAGTTTGATCTAGCCCTGCTTTGATCTTCTGCCCCACATCACAGTCATGTCCACACAACCCCTCTCAGTGCCGTTGCAAGCCAGGCTGACAGAGGCCATGGGTTCACATGGGGGGTGTTTGCATCCATTTCTGACTGTGTAGTCTCATTACATACCCGCCCCCAACCAGCACTTGTTCTGTTCTGGTCCCTCTCCATCTGCTGGTAAAAGACTTCATCTGTCTGATTGCTGTTTTGTCTTATCTGCAGCCCCAATATGGTTATATAAGCAATGTTATGTATAGCCATGAAAAATGGTACTCTCTGATCCAAACTGGAGAACCCCCCCACACACACACACACCTCCATTCTCTGGAAGTCCTGATCTCAGAAGCACCCTTGACAAACTGTGAGTACTTCTATGGTACCTGTGGATTTAATTACAAAAATGCTTAAAATGTAAAAAAATTATGGAAATCCAGTGTTCCAGCCTCTCCCACATCAGAGTAGTGCAGCGTATCCACACAGCTCCTTTCACCACTCATTTCAGGACATGTTCCCAACTGTGCTGCAGTTTGGGGAGAGAAGATGTGAATGACTTAACCCTATTGGTAGCACATGATAAAGGCAAATCAATTACAGCTACACCAAAACGGAGAAGTCATAACGCCCAAAACAACAATGGTTATGTTACACAAGGTCCCTATACCCTAATTGGTACCCTCAGAGGTACACCGTAGACAGCTAGCACTTAAGTATATGTTATACTAACATATACGGCTAAGGGCAACTACCGTACAAGAGTAGATGTCAGGATGTGAATGCATATTGTTGTAATACACTTTGCTTACTAATACATATATTCTGCTATGTATTTTCTGTGTATTTCTTACTTGTAAGATGCCAGGACATCTGTGTCCTTGGAGTAATTATAATATTATAATATGTAAGATGGCATTGCCACCTTTTGGTGATTTGTACCACTACACTGAGTTATGTAAGACTCTGTATAAGAACTCTTTTGTTCTCAAACTGATTTGTATAATGTTATCTTGGACCATGGAGCCACCTCTAATTTAGCCAATAGGGCTCATCTCTGTAACCAGAAATGTTTCTATCTTTTGGTAACCATAGTAATTACCATAGGTATATAATGTAATGCACAAACCTTATACCTCAGAGACCTGAGAGACCCCAAGAGACACAGAGAAACCTCAAGGTGTAGGGAACACTTAGCACTGGCTCCCGGTTCATATTGGTAAGAACTGCTTAGGGCAACTGTGATTTATCCCTTTGGTAGTAATAAACTTGTCTATTACTCTAATGCAACATGTCTGTGATTACTTGCATTCCCAATATCGTCAAGAATCTGAAAGTGAGGTTTAGACCTCCTAACAAATTGGTGACCATATGCAGGCAATATTTGGTGTTTGTAAGATCTAATTTGTTGCTTAAAACCTTTCCCCTTCCCACGGGGACAGTAGGTGTACAATCCCATATCACCTCTTCTGTTTTAAAACCAGCTTGTAGTCACTTGCAAAGTCTGGCTGTCTTTTCAGGTGTGGTCTATACCATCTCGACTCACTGCATAGCAGCTTTGAATTGCAAGCCTACAACTAATACAGTAGCCCGGCTGTGTATAAAGTGCTCATGCTGTGGATCTATATGCAGCACGGTGCCTTTTTCACAGTTTGAATTTTTGTTCCCTCCCACACAATGGCCACCGTATCAAATATCTGCGGAGAACTGAGACTAGATGTCTCGAACTTTCTTGCCTCCCATGGATGATGGGCTGACTTCGCGCGGGACACAAGTCAATCCAACATCCCTATACTGGGGATTTCAACCCAGTATACAGAGATGAGACAATCAGCCAATAAGCATCATGCTAAAGGGTTGATGTTCGCGGCTCTCTACTCTGCTTTGGAAGCCTCTAAAGTGAGGTTTCGAACCCTTGATCTGCAGATTTCATCTCTTAAACAGATGGGTTTGCAGGATACAGAATTTATAAAACTGCAGCAGAACTTGGAGTCTGAACTCCAAACTCTGCGAAATGAAAAGTATTCACTATTGCATCATTCAGCTCAAGCTGGAGAACAGGAACTGTGTATGTTGAAGCAGGAGTGTGAAAGTTTGAGACAGGATAAGAGTCAGGCAGTGCAAATGAATGATTTGCTGATTGCTGCAAATGCTCAGTTGAGTGACGAAATGGGTGAGCTGCAGGAAGAGATAAACCAGGTACATAATGATTTAGAAGTGGCTTACAGGGACAATCGCAAATTGAGCGCCGCGTACAGAGTGTTGTAAAAGCAAAAGCAGGATGAGGTTGACATGGATGTTGCAAGTGTGAGTCATGATGAATGTAGAACTAAGATGGCAAAACTGTGCCATCAGCGAGAGGTTCTGGAAGGACATGTTAAGGCAATGGGAGGCGTAGCCCCTGCCTTTCATTCGTCATCGGAAGGGGAGTTATCTGATGACATTTCACAGTACAATACCCAGTCATGCCCCTACTATGGCCCAGACACCCCACCCAGCCATCCACAACATGGCGGGTCCCTGCCCCCAACTCCCCATGTCACACGTCGGCGACGTCGTGATGCTCATCATGGGAGACACCAACATGGTGGCCCCCATGATAGGGGAGGAGCAGGCCCAAGCCTGGTCCCGACTGCACCTCTGGTAGCCGTTATTAATGTGGAAGACAGGCAGGAGATAGAAACCATGATTGAAACTGTGATAGGCAATGTACCTCTTCCTGAAAGGAGTAAACGGGCTATCAAAACCCAGATTAGGCAGCTTCTGCAAGAGGCTGGCACTCAGGAACGTATTGTCCACACTGCAGCTAAAGCAGCAGCTCGGGCTACCCTGGATGGCGCTCGAGACAATCTACCTTTGCCTGATCAACCCACTAATCCCCTACAAATGGCCTACTCTGTTCAGCAAATTGCTGACAGCTTCGGTTGGATGAATCCGTCCAACAACCTTAGATGTCACTTGGAAAAGGTGCATTCTAAGTGCAAGATGCTTAGCCTCGCTGCAGAATATCAGGTCCAGATACTACGCCAGACCATCGATCCTGGTTTGTGGGCCAAACTCCCCGATGCTGTCCACCAGGATGGGAATGCCACCTTAGATGAGGTTGCAGCTGAGCTAATTTCTGCTCACAGCCCAGGTGTAGTGGGAGTGATGCTTGCATACCCTGTGAAGCAGAATGCAAAGGAAAGTCCAGTGACTTACCACCAGAGACTCTGGATGGCCTACCGAGCAGGAAAGCACTTAGCACAAGAAGCTGCAGATGTAGATCTTATTGAATATAAGACCCTGTTCCTTAGGAACATGATTCCAGCAGTAAGAGAAAAGGTAGAGCCAACCACCTACCCCAATACAGATAGGTTTGCCGACATCTTTCAAAAAACTGAGAGAGTATATCAACTCTATATCCATGATTTGGGCTCCGGTTCCAAAAAGGTAGCTGTCTTGGAGTCCGCTCCGGAGGCCACGATGCACTACTCAGTGGAAGGGCAAGCCCAACGCCAACAGGCCCAGCATCAGCAAGCCCCTCCCACTGATAATCAACACACCCAACAGGCCTATCAACAACCACAACAACAACAACAATGGGGTGGGAACCAGAATTGGCATAAGAACAGGAAGCATAAGGGTAGAGGTAAACCACAACAACAGAGAACAGGCCCGACATATAGGGAGATAGCTGAAGAAAATCGGAAATTCCGAGAGCTCCTGGGACAAGTACACTCTGTGGCAGATGCTGTTCCTGCACAGGCCCTTGCAGCGGTACAGCCAGTGACCCAGGCCCCAACCGGCCATGGGGACACTGGCGGTACAGGCCCTCAGGCCCATTCAGGCCTGAACCCAGAAGCTCCTCCCTATATAGCATCAGTGCAACATGGTGAAATGATTCACATGAGCCAGGCCCAACCTCTACATGCTTCCGGCAGTATGGATTGACAATTACAGGCCCCAGTCTGGATTGTAAACAAGCTAGTCTTGGATACAAACAGAAGGCCCTGCACCGAGGCCGAGGTCGGAGGCCGCCTACTAGTAGTTTTGTTAGATACAGGTGCAGCAGTATCTGTGCTACATGATGAACACCCGGACACATCCCCTTGGTCCACCGGATGGAGGACCAACATGTCAGGAGTTGATGGTACTAGACTACCCGCATACCGTTCTCTACCCTTACCAGTAGAGCTAGGCCATTTAAAGGCCTCACACACTTTCCAACTAATGGTACTGCATGATCATCCTAGTATCATAGGAATTGACTTCCTTGCACCACACGACTGTGTGGTGGATTTAGCTAACATGCTACTAACAGATTCAGGGTCAATATCATACCATTTTGATTCCTGATTCACGCATTGTGGCAACTATATCTGCCAATGACAAAGAGTATGACGTCATAGATTTGTTCAAGAATCACAAACTTTTCCCAAAGCTCCTCCCTATTTTGCAACGACATCTGGAAGTGTTTGCAATTAACAAGCATGACTGTGGTAGAATGCACACTGTCATCGAAGTGCCAAGCCCAGCACATGAGAGGCAAAGGCAATATCCTTTCCCAACTGAAGCTTTGCCTTCCCTCAGAAAAACGATCAAGTCACTCCTCAAGCAAGGAGTAGTCAGAACTTGTGTTTCCGCTGCCAACTCCCCAGGGTGGCCCGTGAAGAAATCCACAGGCACCTGGAGACTTACTATTGACTACAGGAAACTGAATCAGGTCACCCCGAGTTGTTCTCCAACTGTGGCATCAGCACCAGATGTGCTACAACTTCTGACCCCTGATTTGAAATGGTTCAGCGCCCTGGACATCTCCAGTGGTTTCTGGTCATTGCCATTGGCCCTTAAGAGTCAATATAAGTTTGCCTTCACCTTTGAAGGAAGACAGTACACGTGGACTTGCTTGCCACAATGATTCCATAACAGTCCATCTCTGTTCCATCTCCACATGATGGATGCCCTCGAGAGTTTCTCTACTCCCCAATGTCTCTTGCAATATGCGGATGACCTGCTG
The DNA here is from genome assembly GCA_016271365.2 of Neoceratodus forsteri. Classification (NCBI taxonomy): domain Eukaryota; kingdom Metazoa; phylum Chordata; order Ceratodontiformes; family Ceratodontidae; genus Neoceratodus; species Neoceratodus forsteri. The sequence continues at coordinate 820,884,117 of CM028135.1, forward strand.
CTGGCAACAGCCACACAGGAACAACATTTGGATCTCTTGGACGATCTACTGACTCTCATTCAGAGACCAGGCCTGAAATGTAACCCAGCAAAAGCACAGCTGTGTCAGAAAGAAGTACTCTTTCTGGATCTAAAAATAACTGACCAAGGTCGAAGCCCTACCTGGAAGAAGGTACAGGGATTGCAAGACTTGCTGTTACCTACCAGTGTGGCAACTCTTCGAAGATTTCTAGGTATGGTAAACTATTCGAGGGACTTTATTTGTGATTTTGCTCAGAAAGCTGCTCCTCTGTATGAGTTACTCAAAAAGGATGTACCCTGGACTTGGGGCCCTATACACACCCAGGCTGTGACATCACTGAAGCAGGCCTTGGCCTCTGCCCCAGCTCTAGTCAACCCCAATCCAGCACTATCATTCCATCTGGAATGTGCCACCTCTGACATTGCCATGTCAGCAGTGCTGGCTCAGAAGGTGCATGGCACCTTGAGACCCATTGCATATGCCTCACAGCTCTTGACCCCAGTGGAACAGAAGTATGGCCTTTGTGAAAGGAACCTTCTGGCCACCTACTGGGCTGTCAAGCACTTCCTGTATATCTTTGGGTACTCACCACTGATCAGTAACACCAATCACACCCCAACCACCTTTCTGCTTTCAGATAGACTGAAGGATGGGTCAGTCTCCAACACTAGACTGACACACTGGTCACTTCTTCTCCAGGACAGAGACATACAGGCACAACCGACTAAAGTTCCATCTAAGTTAGCTCATGGCCTCCTTTTCCAGGGAGAACCCCATGACTGTACACTACAGTCACCTGATTTTCCAGATCCAGGTCCTTTCCTCCCTGCCACACCACAGATACTTGACAACACTTCTTTGTGCCGTGTCTTTACTGATGGTTCAGCATCCTACTATCAGGGAGAACAAATTGCAGGGATGGGCATTCTAGTGATCTACCCTTATAGGAACAGTGTCAAAATATCTAAGCGCTGCAGTGTAGCACCATCACAGTATGCAGAGATGGCAACTGTGGCCTGTGCCCTCGAGTTCATCCAGCATGGAACCGAGGATACCATCATCTTTACAGACTCCAACTGGGTTTGTTGTTCTCTTACAGAATTTCTTCCCTTCTGGCAGAAGAACTCCATCCTCTCCTCTGATGGCAGCCCAGTGAAATACATGGAATTGGTAATATACATACATTCACTGGCACAACAATTTGCACACAAACTCTATGTACACAAAGTCAAAGCCCACTCTCTCCATGACCCCTATCATGCTTTCAATGACACAGCAGACACCCTTGCTAAGGAAGGGGCCCGAGGGGGGGAACGTCTGGATGATGGACCATCCAGAGGCCAAAGCAGCTGTACATATTGCAGCACTCAGGAAGAAACCTGAACCTTTTTCCCCCTTGGACCTCTCTGCAGCCCAGCACCTTGACACTGAACTTAAAGAGGTGTTCAGATTCCTTGACAAAGGTACTGAAGAGAAACTTCCCACACATAACCCCTATCAGAGGCATGAAGGTAAGTTACACTTGTCACCAGATGACAAGCTCATCTGGTTCCAACCAGATGACTCCACCACCAAGTTGTGGGTGGTCCCCAGATATTTAAGATCTGAATTTTTGCACCAAGTGCATGACACCCCCACTGGTGGACACCAGGGAGCAGAAAATACCCTCCAACCACTCAAAACCACTGCCTGGTGGCCTGGTATCACCAAAGATGTTAAACAATACATAGACAACTGTCTTGTTTGTGCACAAAACAACCCCATCCCTACTAAATAAAATGCCAAACTCTTACCACAATGACATTCTGGCCCTTGGCATGCCATACAAATTGATTTCATTGGCCCTCTGACCAACACCAGCAGAAACAACAAGTATGCTCTTGTGGTAACTGACCTCTTCTCTAAGTGGGTAGAAGCTTTCCCCACTAAGACATGTACAGCAAAAACTACTGCCAAAATCCTGGAGGAATAGATTTTCTCCAGGTGGGGTCTACCCCTCAAAGTAGACTCTGACAAAGGAACCAGTTTTACAGGTGAGTTGATGAAACAATCCCTTGAACTCCTTGGAGTTCAGCAGAAGTTCCACATACCCTACCACCCTCAATCCTCAGGCCAAGTAGAGAAAGCCAACAGACGGATTAAGCAAATGCTTTCCAAATTCATTGAGGACAATCCCAAAACCTGGGATTCCTATTGCCGTTACTCCTTATGGCAATAAGGGGCACACCCTCAGCCACCACCCAGCTCACACCCTTTGGGGTGATGACTGGTAGACAGATGAGATTACTTGAACACCTGTTGTTTGACCTGCATACCCCCACTGCAGACTGTTTGTCTGTGGACCAATATGTGGAAAAACTAAGAAAAGACCTCATACACACACACTTGTATGCTGCCAACTGCATAGGCAAGGCCCAGCAACAATCCAAAATACAGTTTGACAAACACGCACAAGAAATGGATTGGCAAGTTGGAGATCAGGTAATGGTACTTCGATTTGCACATCCCACCCACTCCTTCTCCAATAAGTGGGAAGGCCCATACCTCATTGTCAACAAGCTCAGTCCGGCAGTCTATCAAGTTAGACTCCTCCACAACAACAAGTTGACTGACAAATGGTTCCATGCAAACCAGCTGAAACTGTATAAAGGAGCTTGAATTACTTTTCCTCACCCCATTGGGAGGAAAAGTACTAACATACTAATCTTTGATCTTCCTTTTCAGATATACTGACAAGATGGATATCTTGTTCCATTATCTCCTCATCTCAGGATTTATCCCCTGCATCCAAGGCACGGTACCGGACCTCCTACGACACCTCGATCCTCCAGCACCTCTTCCAGAGGGAATATCCATCAATATACCAGATAGTATGATCACTGTACAGGAAGGTTCTGATGCTTACCTTACTACCTCAGTTGTTGCTCCCGATAAATCTACCCTTCAAATTGAGTGGCAAACCACATCACAAAGACAAATTCTCCCTGTAGCCAAACTCTCCAAAGGAACTTTCCAAAGGTGGCCCAATGCTAAATTATCCCCAAAGGGTTCGCTGTCCTTGTTACAAACTGCATTAAGACACTCTGGTTTGTACAACATAACTGCCTTAATTGATCCTTCATATTGTAATTCTTTGTCCAGAGATACTGCTCGAAAATTTTGTGCTATACCCCACATGGCTTCTGCAGCCATGTACCTCTTTGTGTTACCACCCACTGACAAGCAGCTTTTGGAATGTCCAAAGCATAACCCTGGTCCCGTGGTGGTCTAACAGCCACTGCCCTCCCAGGTTCTTGATTAATAACTACAGTTTATGCATATACCTGTTTTGTTTAATCTAACTTACTGGAATATGAAGAATTTGGTATGTGTCACAATACTAACATGTCAGCATTTTATAGTACATTATTGCTTGATAGTTTAGCTGCATTTCGGTTGTACATAAGACCCTATTGCGGGGTCCATTCTACTGAACATAGAAACCTTCAGGAGAGCCTCTCCTGATAATCTAACTCATAAGCGCAAAACACGCTTGAAGTTGACAGTTTTGATGTCACAGGTGCAACAGGTACTGTCACAGGCCTTTTTGGTACGGCTATGTCTATCTGGAACAAAGCAGACATTGCTGCTATCAAAAGTCATTCTGCCAAATTCTCCACTGGTTTGGTCAACAACATACTACCCCCATTATTGCATGGTGTGGATCGCCTTAGTCAGGAAGAAAGATACACTGTATACAACATGCATGGCATTGCTAAGGCATTCACTGATTCTAAAGATAAGATTAACGCACTCATACAACAGAGCAACAAAGAAGCAGATGAACAATACATAGCTAGAGTTTTGCTCTGCTTATGGCTCCTACATTATCACTGCCATCAATAACCTCTTCCGTGATCTAGAATCTGGAAGAATACCTGACATTATACATGATAGCTGCATCTCCAAATGGTATTGTCCACGATGTAAAACCACTAGCTGTGTTTCCATGTATATGCAACAGACTTTACCAGTTCCTCTTTCTACAGCTAGGAATTTGGGGTTTGTGACCAGACACCCTAATACTGGTCCTTGTTTCACTGGTAAGAAGTGTTCTATAACAGATACCATGTTTGTTTCCTTTACTGTCTCCTTACCACGCTTTGATCCCACTACAGCTTTGTTCGGCAAGCTTGCACTGGTACATTCGATTGGACATTTGGATGAAGACATCTACAGAGAATGCCTGGATCTACCACCTCTACTGGTTTATGACCCTTTCCTTGATGCACATGGACTGCTATGCGAAAAGCAATATATTTACTTGTGCCGATGTGATGTGTTTGATGTTATTCAACCTGTTTGTGGTTACTCTCCAGACAGCATTGATTGGACTTTTACTATGGATGATGACATCACAGTGAATGGCACTGACTCCTTTGACTTGACTCTGGCTCTGGATAAGCTGTACCAATCCTATCATGAGGAGGTTCATCGTCTGTCAACATGGATTTCGAAGACGACCTACACCTGCCCTGTCCAGCTGCAAAAGTGGAGACTGCCTACTGTGCGCTCACAGTATAATTCCGATGGCGAATACTGCGTGGTCACGAATTACAAGTCGTACACCTATGGATCTGTTACATGTGCTATTGATTACCCCAATTTCTGTTTTGTCCCCCACCAGAAGACTGTTATTGGACACACTGTTATAACCCCTCCTAGATGCAGACATTATTGATGGTAACCCCAATTATCTGCTCACACTGTCAGAATATTTGCCATACTTTAATGTACACATAGACCCACTTACACTTACACTGAAATCACTTTTAGACAGGAAAGACACAAACCTCATCCACATCAGCAATAATATGACCAAAGCCAATGAGGCTGGTCTCGCCTTGATCAACGATGGTGATATGAATAACGCATTAACTAACACCTGGTTAGAGATCACTTTTAAAGGTTTTGTTATTATACAAGCATTTTTAATTTTCATTTTGATTATTATGCTCTGCCTCACAGGCGCCTGCGTAACACATCGAGCAACGGGTTCCTTCACAAAGCTCCGCGTCAGGTTTGTAGCGACCATTGCTCCTGTCCTTTCCCGAGACATCTGCCTGTGTTGCCCTTGGAGGCAACAAGAGGGGGGAATGTTACACGAGGTCTCTGCACCCTAATTGGTACCCTCAGAGGTACACCGTAGACAGCTAGCACTTAAGTATATGTTATACTAACATATAGGGCTAAGGGCATCTACCGTACAAGAGTAGATGTCAGAATGTGAATGCATATTGTTGTAATACACTTTGCTTGCTAATACATATATTCTGCTATGTATTTTCTGTGTATTTCTTACTTGTAAGATGCCAGGACATCTGTGTCCTTAGAGTAATTGTAATATTATAATATGTAAGACGGCATTGCCACCTTTTGGTGACCTGTACCACTACATTGAGTTATGTAAGACTCTGTATAAGAACTCTTTTGTTCTCAAACTGATGACTTTACAGAATTGTGTAATGTTATCTTGGACCATGGAGCCACCTCTAATTTAGCCAATAGGGCTCATCTCTGTAACCAGAAATGTTTCTGTCTTTTGGTAACCGTAGTAATTATCAAAGGTATATAATGTAATGCACAAGCCTTATACCTTGGAGACCTGAGAGACCCCAAGAGACAGAGAGAAACCTCGAGGTGTACGGAACGCTTAGCACTGGCTCCCGGTTTGTATTGGTAAGAACTGCTTAGGGCAACTGTGATTTATCCCTTTGGTAGTAATAAACTTGTTTATTACTCTAATGCAACGTGTCTGTGATTACTTGCATTCCCAATATCATCAAGAATCTGAAAGTGAGGTTTAGACCTCCTAACAGCTGCAGATAATAAATGGTGACTGGTATTAAACAGTGACTGACAAGAAATGGCTACTGTGATACCAGCGACCTGGCGGTTGTGCATTCCTCCATTATCCAAGTGCGCCTTGGAGTTAGATATATAGAAATAGTGGGAGGTCCGGGGCAGAGCCCCTCACATCAAGAAAGACAGAACAGTGGCAGCATTAAGATATTGTGAGTTTTAAGGATGGCAGCACAAACTGATGTCTGGTGCTGGGATCACTGCAGGAAGGAGACGGTACTGGGACCTTAATGAGCAGCTGAGTCTGGTACTGGGAGAGTACTCAGTGTGGGATCGGTCAGAGTACTTGAGAGGGCTCACCTACAATTTTCAGTTTGAAGTGTAGTGGTTTAGTACAATGAGCCCTCTGAATTAACTGAATCTGTCATTTGCCATAATTTGCGGTAGCCATTATAGAATGCGCTGTTATGGTTTCACCATTTTGACGGTCGCAAATATTAATTTGCCATTTTGACATGAAACCCCACTATCAGGTAAGTGTCTACACTGCCACATTTGTACCGCAGCAACCCACGCACCTGGGTTGCTGTGGTATAAATGTGGCACCATAAACAGGCCTTTAAGGCCCTTTTGCATGGAGCCTTTACTCAAATTGCTGCAGTTTCCAACTGCTCACTCCACTCCGTCTGTGCCGTTGCATTTTGGTTTTACACATAGCAGCTCTGCAGTGGTCTCCAGGCTCTTCTGGCATTTTTACTAGCTTTCCAGCTGGCCAAGAGCCTGAGACTTGCTCGTGGGGCTGTATCGGTGTGAGTGCTGCACTGTGATTATACAGCAGCAGAATGCGGCACAAAATGGAAAACTGCAACCAAGATAGAGATGTCGATTGGGTGAAGGGCAGGGGTAAATGGAGAAAGTGACAAAGGTAATAAGGACAAGGATGGGGCAAAAAGGGGTAAGGTCATCTTGAAATGGAGGGTAATGAGTACCAATGCCCATAGTCTGGGCAACAAGTTCCCTGAACTGGTGGCCTTGATGGAAGAGGGATGCCTGGATATTGAAGAGGAGAGTGAACCAGACCATTTTACCCTTTGCTATCTTCCAGTGATAGGTAGTCATGGAACCATGTGAGTGCTAAGTGATCTAGACCTAATTGATGCAATTTACCAAGGAGAAGGTGGTGGTTGACTAGATCGAAGGCCTTAGTCAAGTCGACGAATAATCCACCAGTTAGAAGACCAGCATCACTTGCATTAAGAATGTCAGCTGAGACTTTGACAAGGGCTGTGGTAGTACTATGGCCCTTCCTGAAGCCATGCTGGCAGTCTGTGAGATGATGATGTAAGGCTAGGTAGGATTGTAGCTGAATGTTCAGGATCTGCTCCAGGATCTTTGCCAGTGGGCAGATAATTGAAATAGGCCTATAATTTTCCACAGCGTGGGTCTCCCCCTTATGGAGGGAAACCACCACAGCCACTTTCCAAAGACTTGGCACTTCACCAGAGAGGATGGATCTATTTAGAAAATCACTGACAGGTGCGGCTAGAACTGCTGCACCTAGTTTGAGAAACCTGGGTTCTAATGCATCATGGCCAGGGGAGCTTTCTGACTTGAGATTTGATAACAGCCTGAGGACTTCTCTTCTAGTGGTTAGTTTTGGGTGGAAAGGGGGTCAGGATCCAAGAGCGGCGTGATGCTGAGTAGGGATAGAGAAATCCGAGACTGGTGGTAGATGAGCTGTGTACCTATCAAGGTCAGTGAGGACCTGATTAATTCCTTTTGCAATGGATGGGGGATCTTGAAGGAGGTGGCTGCCAGACGATATGGAGCTTGGACACTGGGTCGATTTACCTTTGATCAAAGAATTGATATGTTTCCACAATTCTTTGGGCTTGCTGAGATTGTCAGTCTGAAGTGAGCAGAGATAGGTAAGTTTAGCAACCTGTATCCTATTTTTACACTTATTTATCAGCTGTCGATAATATAGCCAATCAGAATGAAGGAGGTTGTGTTTATAGGTCTTCCAGGCTGCATCACGACTCTTCATGAGGGTCCTGATTTCAGTAGAGAGCCAGGGTGCCTTACTACCCTTAGATCTACGTCTAGGTAGTGGAGCATGTCTGTTGATAATGTTTTTAAAGGTGAGGATAAAATAATCGAGTGCCTGGTCTATTGAGGGGAGGTGAGTAATGGGTGTCCAATCAGCATTACTAATATACATTGAGAAATGGTCTACGTTAAACTGAGACATTTTCCTGGATTCATGTATTATGGGTGGTGGGGCATCAAAATTATTACACCACACACAGTAGGTAGGAGAGTGGTCACTAATACAATCTGATAAAACACTGACTGTTTTGATCCTATGTGGGCAATTAGATAGTAATCAATCCAGCAGCATTGCAGTACCTGTTTTGGAGTTATGTCTTGTGGGCAAGGAGATAAGTTCGGTGAGCTTTGTGTCAGAAACTAACATATGGGCCTTGTTTTTGTGGGGGGACAGCAATCAACATTGAGAGCTCCACAGATTACTGTGTCATGAGGGAGAGAGCTGACAATGCCGACATAAGGGAAGGCAGTTCGTTGGAGGCGTTCCGCGGGGGTAGGTAAATACATCCAATAAGTAGTTTCTTAACATTGCCTAAAGTTGGTGAGATAAATAAAGATTCTGCATTGGGAGGCATGCTTGTAACTGAAGATGTCTGGATGACAGAAATTTCTTTGAATGCTTATGCAACTTAGTTGCAGCTGTACATGCTCTCTGACTGGGACTACCAACCTTTTAGGGTAACAGGAGGGCACAGGACTTGTGGAAGCTTCCACCCTGCCAAAGGAATAAGGTTTCTTTAGGCTAAAGCTACCTTAGGTAAGGAGGCCAAAGGATCAGAGCTGAAGATACAATTGAAACTTTCATTGTGAACCACTGCAGTTCTGAGGGCAGGGGGTGTAAGCAGGTTTATGCCTGGAATAGCTGCCTATGGGTCACTTCATCCCCTCCAACCCTGGGTGAGTGTGAATTCCTGGGTTCACACCCAGGGTGGATCGCAGGCCACCTCAGCCTCGGGAAAGAGAGATGGAATGTGTACTGGTGAATACCAGAGTTTGCATTTTATATACTGCACATTGTATGAAATGCTAGCACCGAACTTCTTTAAAACTGTCCATTGTGCGGGTATGTATAAAGAGGGAATTCTCAACACCTTATCTGCTGTATGAGTACTTGTGCTTTGCTGTTACCAATAATTTTCTGTACAGTTAGCAACTTAAATATGTGCATCCTTTGATGCATGATGTGCTGCCTATGTGCCACAGCCCTGTTCCAGCTCCCATCATAACCTGTGGCTTCCCCTTCATAGGCAGAACTCCAGGTGGCTCATCTTCCCTGAGACTGTTCTTGATTTGACAACCGGAGCTGGGTGGGGGAAACTAACAGAAGGGGTGAATACTAGACAGACCTCACTTATTGTAATAAGGCAGTGTGAGGTCATCTCTCTATCTCAGGAACACCAGTAGCTTTTCTCTTTTACATTTCAAACACAAGACTCATGTGCTCACAGAATGCAGCAGTGCTGGCAGAAAAGGATTCCAGATGTAGCAGCAAACACACAAGAATGCCACACTCACAAAAATGAAAAGTGTGATGCCAGAAGAGTCAACTACACTTAAAATTATTACAAAACAGTAAGAGACAACATGATACCCCTCAGATTTTTCTGACTGCTGGTGGGGAAGGAGGGTGAGGAGCCAATGGGGGGTTGGGAGGTGTCTTCATGTAAAATAGGGTCTGGATGGGTGTGAGAGGCAGGGGAGTGTGACTGGCATGTCGGTGGGGAAGAATATATATATATATATTGATATGGGGATGAAATAACTTTTATATAACTTCACTAGGATGGGGAGGAGGGTGCTAGAGGGGGGATGGGATGGGGTTATGAGGATTAACAGTGTTTGGGAGATGGGAGGGGATAGAATTGCACCACAGTGGGCAGGGGAATGGATTTGCATGCAATTTTGGAGGTTTTATTTTAATAAAAATAAAAAAAATTCACCTGTGAAGTTGGTATGCCAGCCACAAAATTTGCTAAGCGCTGAGAATTGTGAATTTCCTGAATTCAATTCAACTTCGACTGCAAATTTAAATTTCACAGCATCTCTACTGGCAGGTTCTGATTTAATGTTCTGAACTCTCCAGGATATTGAATCAGCACTAGTGGGTACTGCTTCAGCGTTCAGAATCTGTGCTGGTAAGTACCAGTTCAATGTTTCGAACTGTCCAGGCCATTGAATCAGCACTGGGAGGTACTGCTTCAATAGAAGATCTAAACTTGTCTGGATTGATGCTCCCTTGTGGGGATCTGTGGATTAGACCATCTAGAATTAAAACATTTGCAAGAAAGTAGCTCCTTTATGCATCTACCATAAACAAACACATTTAAGCAAATTCAGTTAATTATGACAAAGGACATACTTTTTAAAGGTTCATGCACTAAAGTTTTGATTAACATATGGAGGCTGGAAGCATTTGTTAACTCAGCAAAAGGCCATTACCAGCTGGGCCATTTCCAGGAATAAAGGGAAATGTGCCAAATGTTCATCTGACTTTTGGTATGCAGCTGTAATTACAGAAACATAGAATTTGATGGCAGAAGGAGACTGAAGGTCCATCTAGTCTGCTCTTGCTATATTACCTCATCCCACCGACCTGCTATGCTGGTGGACTGTTAACCCCTCCTCCGGTCCCCAACCCCTTAATCCTGTGTGGGCCTCCCCCCCCCGGGGATTATAAAGCCCTATGCCCTGTGCCAACCATATTTAAACCCGTTTAGGGTAGCTGCTCCCACCACTTCCACCAGCAGTCTGTACCACAGTTCCACTACCCTCTCAGTGAAGCAGAGCTTCCTCACATTTCCCTCGAATTTACCGCCCACCAACTTCCAGTCATGCCATCTGGTGACTGCATCCATATTCCTGTCAAATAGGTCCTCAATATTTACCTTGTTTATACCCTTTAGAAACTTATAGGTTTTAATCAGGTCCCTCTGCTGCCATGAACCCTCCAGTGAGTACATATTCAGAGCTTCTAAACAATCCTCATAGGATCTGGCCTGCTGGCTCTGGATCATCTTGGTGACCCTTAGCTGCCCTGATTCTAGTCTGTCAATGTTTTCCTTAGGTGAGGACTTCTGAACTGGGCACAGTACTCCACGTGAGGCCTCACCAGGATCTGTACAGTAGCAAAATCACCTCGCTTCTCCTACTGTCAAAACCTCTCCTTATACACCCCAGCATCCTCAATGCCTTGCTGTATGTTTTGTTGTGTGTGGTGTCAGCATAGCTCAGTTGGTAGCACATCTGACTCTGGGCCAGAAGGTTATAGGTTCTGGTCCCACACCGGGATTGAGCTCATACCTAAACGCTGGCCCCCGAGTGCAATATTAGTGGTGCTGTGCTGTTGGGGGTGTGCCATCCTTCGGATGAGCCATTAAACCGTGGTCCCTTCTACCCATCCTGGTGCTGTCCTGGTGGGTATGCAGATGGAAGAAAAAGAACCCAAGGCACTCTTCACAAAGAGTAGGGGACTTTCCTGGTGTCCTGGCCAATATTCCCTTTCCCATAAAACTGATTCATGCAACTTCTCAAGGCTGAGTGTGGGTGTTGATGTCGATATGGCTGCCACTACACATTCAGTCACTTCACTACCAGTCTAGCATTGCTTGTAAAGCACTTTGGGATACAGTGTGTATGAAAGGTGCTACATAAATGCTGATTCTTCTTCTTCTTCTTGCATTGACTTGTTTGCTTGAGGGAGTCAATGATGATGATCCCCAAATCCCTCTCCTCTGTTGAAGTGGCCAGTTTATCCCCTCCCATCCAGTATGCTTTGAGTGGATTTAATCACTCTAAGTACACTACTTTGCATTTCTTGGCATTGGTCAGAGTGGTATACAGACCACCAGCACTGGTGGAGGTCCTAGAAGAAAGTTTGGTGGCAAATCTCGAGGGACACTGTAGATTAGGAAAGGGAAGGGTAATAGTAATTGGGGACCTCAACATGCCAGGAACAGACTGGGGGACTATGACATCACCAGTGGCCAGAGAGCAGAGGCTGCTGGATGTCTTCCAGGTTGCGTTTCTGACACAAGAGGTGGGTGAGCCAACTAGGGAGGCCCGGACACTGGACGTGGTCCTGGCAGACAGTGATCAGATTAGGGGCCTAGAGGTGAGGGACCCATTGGCTGGGAGTGATCACGCCACAGTCTGGTTCTTCCTGGACCTGGAGGGGAGGAAAGCCAAGCAAGGACGGTAGTAACCGACTTTAGGGGTGCAGACTTCAGGGAGATGGGAAGGATCCTTAAAGATCGTCTAGACAGGATAAGGCTGGATATGGATGCTGAAAGCAGGTGAGGGATCATTAGGAGGGGAATACAGGAGGTTACCAGATCCTGTGCAAGGGAAAGGCGTAAGATCAGTAAGGCCAAAAAACCCTGGTGGTGGACCCGGGAGGTACAGGAGGTGGTGAGGGAAAAAGAGGTGCCCTATAGGCACTTCAAGTGGTCAAGGAGTGAAAGGGATCAGGAGGAATATGAGCTGACAGCCAAGAGAGCCACCAAGGTGGTGACAGCAGCTAAGGCAAAAAAGGAGCAGTCCTTGGCCAGTGGGATCCAAAGGGGGGGCCAAAGGGTTCTTTAGATACATAGGGGGAAAAAAGGAAAGTAAGGGGTCAGATCAGCAAGATAAGGGTAGGGGATGGTTGGGCACAGGAGGCAGGGTAACAGGCAGAAGTCCTAAATGAGTACTTTGCCTCAGTTTATACCGGGGAGATGAAGGGGCTATGTCTTGCAAGGGGAGCGGGGGAAAACCGGAGCAAGGGGTGAGACCGGTAGAGACCAAGGGCCCTGATGGGTCTGGGGGAAAGGGAGTGGCCACCACAGACAGGTGGGAGCCCAACAGTGCATGGTGAAAAGGGGGAGGACAAGGCTGAAATCCCAGCAGAGAGAGTAAGGGAAGCCCTCAGGTCCCTTCGGATGGAGAAAGCACTTGGGCCAGATGAGACACATTCCAAGGTGATGAGGGAACTGGCAGATGTCCTGGCAGTCCCGCTAGCAGAGCTTTTCAGCATCTTTCTGAGGACTGGGTGGGTGCCCCAAGATTGGAGGGTGGCCCATGTCATGCTGATCCACAAGGGGGGATCAAGAGAGGAGGCAGGAAATTACAGGCCCGTTAGCCTGACATAGGTGGTCGGCAAGGTGATGGAGGGTATTGTCAAGGAAAGGCTAGGGGGTTACTGGAGCAAACTGGGTACTTGGACGATAGGCAGCATGGCTTTGTCACAGGAAGATCATGCCAGAGAAATCTTGTTGAGTTTTATGACTGGGTGATGAGGGCCCTGGACCAGGGTAGGCTAGTGGACATCCTCTTTCTGGATTTTAGCAAGGCGTTTAATTCGGTACCCCACAGTGGCCTGCTGGCTAAGCTGAAGGAAATGGGGGTAGGGAGACAGTTGCTAAGATGGATAGGAAATTGGCTCTCTGAGCATACTCAGAAGGTGGTGGTTGGAGGGTTAACCTCATCCCCAAGGTGGGTTACTAGTGGGGTTCCCCATGGGTCAGTGCTGGGGCCACTCCTGTTCAACACCTATATCTCAGACATCAGGAGGGGGGTCAGGAGTGAGATGAGTCTCTTTGCAGATGACTCAAAGCTAGGTGCAATGGTGGATGGTTAGGAGGGGAGAGTGGCCTTGCAGGAGGACCTGGAGGCTCTGGAAAGGTGGTTGGGAAAATGGAAACTAAAATTCAATGTGGGGAAGTGCAAAGTTCTGCATCTGGGAGTCAGAAATCCAGGCCAGGGGTATACCCTGGGAGGAGACATGATTCAAGTCACAGAGGGTGAGAGGGACCTAGGGGCAGTGGTAGATGTCAAAATGAACAACTCGAAGACCTGTAGAAGGGCAGTGGCAAGGGCAGATAGGATGCTGGGATGCATCACCAGGGGGATTACCTCCAGAAAGGCGGAAGTGATCCTTCCACTGTACAACTGCTTGGTTAGGCCACACCTCGAGTATTGTGTACAATTTTGGAGACCACATTTAAAGAAGGACATTACACTCCTAGACAGGGTACAAATGAGGGCAACCAAAATTATCTGGGGCCTAGGGAAGAGAACCTATGAGGAGAGGCTCAAGGAGCTCGACATGTACACCCTGGAGGAGAGGAGGGACGGGGGGACATGATAGAGGTCTTTAAGTACATGAAAGGGATCAATAAAGGAGGCCCAGTCAGGGTGCTCCAAAAGAAGGAGGGTGGGGCAACAAGAGGTCATGGGTGTAAGCTGGAAGGGGGCAGGCTCAGAGGGGAGAGGAGGAGATGTTATTTCACTGAAAGAGTGGTGGAGCCATGGAATGCACTGCCCAGGAAGCTGGTAGAGATGGATACTGTGGATGGGTTTAAAAAGGGATGGGACAGGTACAGGGGGAGAGTAAATCTGACCAGGCACAATACAGGTGGAACATCTGGGGCTGGGGACAGTATAACCCAAGGGGGAGGGGGGGACACCAAAATTGGACCTCAGTGCGGGTGTTGAAAATCGAGCAGATTCGAGAAACCGTTAGGTCTATTCTGCTGGCATTTTAGTATGTTACTATGTTAGAATGAATCTCAACTGCCAGACCTTAGACCATATCTCTAGTTTCTCTAGATCCTTCTAGAGCTCCTGAACCCCTTCCTCATGATCCAGATCTTTCTGCAGCTCCTGAACCCATTATTCATGATCCAGATCTCTGTGCAGCTCCTGAACCCCTTCCTCATGCTCCAGATCTTTCTGTAGCTCCTGAACCCCTTATTCATGATCCACTCTGATGTATAGTTTTCTGTATTGCTCCATGTTGTCAATGGGGGAAGGTACTTAACACGTATGGGTAATGTGATACCCACTAAGGTAGTGATACAGCTCAAAAGCTGTGACCTCAGCACAGACCTCCAAGGACATGGAATATTCCATCAGCACAGTAACCTCGGTTTTAGTTGTACAACTCTAGGGGTAGCAGCACAGAGAGAGAACCGTCTGGAAGATTTCTTCAAATTAAATTTTATTTGTTATGTTGTGCAGGATTATGTGACTCCTGGCAGTTTGAGGCTTCCTAGTGATAGGGAACACCCTTATATTTAGAAATGATGTCTGTTAAGCCGAGACTTTCAAATTGAATAGCCTGCTAGCTAACTTCCATTCCAGTGTCTGCAGTGCCTGGATGGAGACCGCTTGTTTTGTCGGGTGTTTTTTCTTCTGGTAGGCATGCAAGCTATCAAACACCTGGCCTGGTGCTTCAGGTAAGTAATCTATTTACCTTGCCGGGGTGTCAGCCAGACAGTTAGTGGCAGTTGTATTGTGATTTCTCTTTCTCCTCCCTTGGTATTTGGTTTTGTCATCTAGCCAAGAAGTGCAAGTTTTTTATTGTGTGGATTTTTGACCTGATACTTTGGTTGAGTTTTTGTGCAGTTGAATTTTTTTATTTTGTGAATTTGTTTCTCACAGGGTGTCTTTAGTGATTATGCTCCTGCCTCCTCCCAAAGTACACATCCGAGGCAGCAAATTTTTAGTAAGTGGTGGAGTTTTACCAATGCAGCTACAGCAGAGTTTAGGTTGCATGTTTTCATACAGTGTCTTTTGTTTTTTTCAGATGGTGGGCACAGTGTTTCATGCACTGAGATCTGTTTTTTTTTTCATTCTCTTATGGCAGGCAAAGGTTTTGTGCCCTTGAAATGTGGTCTTCCTCATGGTCGGGTGCTGTGCCAACTGAGACACAACTTGTGTCTTTTTTTAGGCTTCTTCCCCGACCACAACGGAGAAGCCCAGGAAGGTTTTGTGCCCTGAATGTTGCCTCAGACTCCAGGGCAGCACCTTGCTGTTGCATGTATCCTTTCAACCTGGATGGTAGAAAACCATTTTTTCCAAGAAACACTACTGGATGTACCATTAGTAGGCTGGCACTCTACTACCTCTTAGACACATCTAGCATAGAGGTCTGTTCTCCCTCGCGGTATGGTGCTTTGTCAACTTAGATGCAGCTTGCATTTTTTTCACACCTCTCTTCACCATGAGGGAGAACACTATCAGATGCACCATTAGTGTAGTCTGGCTCTCTGACAAACAGAGATGCAGCTAGCATCTTTTCTCATGCCTCTGCCATACCTCGAGGAAGGCGAATCAGCACAGTGTGAGTGCTTGGGGCAGGCCGCAGCCTCTCGGAGTAATCCTGTGCATGGCTCAGTTCAGCCCACCCCTTTAAGTCCATCTCCTCTAGCAATTGCAAAGGCATAGAGGTTCTACTAAGGGGATGTCAGATTTGAGAGGACCTGTAAGGGGATCAAAAGAGCCAGTTCAATTGCTAGAGCTCAGGAAACCTTATTAAGTTACTCGTAGCCCCCCCACACACACACACGGGGGGGGGGCTCTCTTGTGGTATGCCCTTCTGGCCTTAAGTTTGGCATTCAGGTTAGTTACAGATCCCCCACACCATACAGGGGGGGCACTCTGGCAGTATGCCTTCTAGAACTAAGTTTAGCATTTATTTTATAGTTTACATGGTTTGATACAGACAGTGAAGGCAGTAACCATCTTGCTATGTGTGTGTTTGAAAATGGTTTTGTAACTACATTATTTGATGGAGTTTAGAAACTAAATGTATAGACCCATTAAAGGGGACAGTATATATCTGAACTACAAAGAACCCCAGAGCAAACGCCCTGAGGCATGGCTTATCCTAGAGTATATTGGCCATACAGCCAAATTTTAAAGAGAACCCAACTGCACATACCCCAATAATGCAAAGCATCATGGGAAGCATATGCAAATCCCCATGAGAGAATTTGGACTGGCTCAGCTTTAAGCAGAATTGCATGATGCAGGAAGGCATCACAGTGCAATCAGGAAAGGCTAAGAACAGTAGACACATACATGTGTCTCATCCTCATTTGGACTCATCAGCATGCCATATCTGTGTCTTAGCCCAGGGTGAAGGAGCCAGCCACCCCTTAAGGGGGATGTTATTTGTTTGGGTCATGGGGAGCCCAAAATAGAGAAGGAAAAGAACTACAAAGAACCCCAGAGCAAATGACCTGAGGCATGGGTTATCCTGAAGGATATTGGCCATACAGCCAGGATAATGGTGATTTGCATATACCTCACATGATAGAAACATAGACTTTGACGACAGATAAGGACCATTTGGCCCACCCAGTCTGCCCATTTCCCTACCTACTGGATAAGCTGCAGATTCTAGTTAACCAACAGCCTACTTCATAGGAATCATAGGAATGATACTGAGCTGAATGGACTTGCATCCTATATGCTCGCCACTTTCTCCTAGTTTCTAATCTGGTTCATATACCTGTCCCATTTAGATTTAAACTCAGTAATAGACTGACTAGCCACAACCTCCAACGGCAATGTATTCCAATCGTGCACCACCCTTTGATTAAACCACCATGTACTTCGTACTTTATTACTTTTAGACGTTGTTAACTGCATTGGGTGGGACCTAGTATTGTACATACTACTATTTAAATATAACCCAGTGATATTCCAAAGATCATCACTTTGCCAAGCCTTATAAACCAAGCACATATCACCTTGCTTTCTACGCTCCTCCAAGGAGTACATATTCAACTCCGTCAATCTAGTTACATAATTTTTTTCCTGCCATATTGCAGATAACTCTTGTTGCTCTTTTCTGGACCCGCTCCAATAGGATTGAATCCTGTTTTTTAAAGGATGACCACACCTGTGCTCCATACTCCATAATGGACCTCACCAGGGATATATACAGAGGCATAACAACCATCCTACTTCTGGATGATATGTGCCTCAGTATGCAATTTAGGATTTTATT
This sequence comes from Neoceratodus forsteri, assembly GCA_016271365.2. Lineage (NCBI taxonomy): Eukaryota > Metazoa > Chordata > Ceratodontiformes > Ceratodontidae > Neoceratodus > Neoceratodus forsteri. The sequence continues at coordinate 820,901,863 of CM028135.1, forward strand.
TCCTTTTTGGGCTATATTCTGACAGTGTGATGAGAATGTCATATTACTAGATACTGTTATGCCCAAATCTCTTTCCTCATTTGTTATTTTTAGTGGTATATTTCCTAATTTGTAAGGTAATTTAGGATTTCTATTGCCCAAATGCATAATGAAACATTTATCTAGATTAAATGTCAGTTTGAATTTTTTAGACCATGTGTCAATGTTATCTATTGTATCTTGTAGATTTGAAGTGTTTAGTCTAATATTCACTTCTGCTCCAATACTACAATCATCAGCAAACTTTTGCATCCAAACAGATTTTAGTTTTATTTGAAGTGATGATACACAAAGATTGAAGAGACTGATTCCTGAGGCACCCCACTAGTCACTCCCAAACTGTCGGACTGTTCCCCTCTAATACTCACACGCTGATTTCGATCATGTAACCAGTTTTGAACCCAATTTATTATGTAAGGGTTTATACTCAAATTTCTCATTTGTTGTATTAATTCATAGTGAGGAAGCCTGTCAACGCCTTTGAAAAATCAAGAAACAGCACATCGACAGGGATACCCTTATCCAGTCTATCTAGAACAAGGTTATAGAAGGCCAACATATTCATCTGGCATGACCTACCCTTTACAAAGCTGTGCTGAAATTCATCTGCAAGATGATTTGTTTCTAAATATTCATATATTCTATCGTTTAACATCCCTTCTAAAATCTTTGAGGGTATGGCAGTAAGGCTAATAGGTCTGTAGTTTGCAGGATCCATCTTATTTCCCTTCTTATAAAATGGGACCACAATTGCTGATCTCCAGCATTCAAGCACCTCACCTGTATTCAGAGACTGCTGGAAAATGTATGTTAATGGGGGGCTATTGTCTAGGCTAGCTCCCTAAGTACTCTTGGATGGAGTCCATCAGGACTCGGGGATTTAGTAGGATCTAATTTGACTAGTCGTTCTTTGATTTCTGTATAAGTTATTAATATACTTTTCATTTGGGTCAGGATCAAATCTTTTGATAGGATGTAAAACTTTATCATTAGAAAAGACAGTTGAGAAATATTTGTTTGCAATATCTGCCATTTCTTTGTTATCAGATGTATTATCACCATTTATTTTTCTTAATGGGCCTATAGTATTTGAATTCCCTTTTATATTGCTGATATAAGCATAGAAGGCCTTTGGATTTCCCTCTACCCTGTTAACCAAACTTAATTCATAGTCAATTTTAGCCTTCCTGATTTGTTTTTTAATATGATTTGTTAATTGTCTGTAATGATTTCTGGTTTTGTATGATGTATTTGTTTTCCACTTTTTATAAAGTTTATGTTTTTTATTAATTAGTGATCTAATTTGTGAGTCCATCACTGTACTTTTTTATTTCTCCCAGTATACTTTTGCTTTGTGAGAATATTTGCCAATTCTTGCTGTTTTATTTTTGCGGAGAATATATCCCATATTTCTTTCAAAGGTCTATCACCAAACTCGTTTCTCCATTCCCATTTTGAAAGATTTACATTCATTTTTACAAAGTTTGCTTAAGAGTCATCCCTTTCAGTTGATACTGGTTCAGCCAATTTAAATTCTACTTTAAAGTGGTCACTTGTTCCTAAAGCAACAGCGGTCTTGCACTCACTCAAAGTGTCTCCCATATTACTTCCTGCAACCCCCCACTATAATTGCCTTGTGTCTGTCCCATGCATGTTTGAATTCCCCCCTGTTTTAGACCCATGACTTCCCCACAGGCTGAAGCATGTCAGATCCACCACTCTCTCTCCATGAAAAAATTTCCTCCCACATTACCCCTGAGCCATCCCCCTCTATCTTTAAATTGTGCCCTTGTTCTTACATCTCTTTTTCTGAAAGATGCTACCCTCCTGGACTTTGTTGATTCCCTTGAGGTGCTGAACATTTCTATCATGTCCCCAGTCCCTCCTTTCATCAAGTATACATATTAAGCTCTCTCAGTCTCTCTTCATATGGTTTCTGCTGCAGACCCTGCACAATTTTGAGTTGCCCTCCTCTGGACTGCTTCCATCCTGTCTATGTCCTTGCATAGATGAGGTCTCCAAACTCACACAGTACTCCAGATGGGGTCTCACCAACTGTCTGTATAGAGGATAACCACTTCCCTTTTTACTTGTGATGCCCTTCCTATGCATCCCAGTATCCCCTGGCTCTCCTTACGACTTTTCACATTGCTTACCCACCTTTAGGTCATCTGATATGACTACCCCCAGGTCTCTTTCCATTTCTGTTGTTGTTAGTACCTCCCCTGCTATTGTGTACTCTTCTTCTGGGTTTTTGTTTCCCGGTTGCATTACTTTGCACTCCTTTGCATTGAATCTAGGTTGCCATATGTCTGACCATTCCTCCAACCTTGCCAAGTCCCTTCTCATCTTTCCTACCCCCTCTTGTGTATCAACTCTGTTACAGATCTTTGTGTCATCTGCAAAGAGGCATACATTTCCCTCTAGACCCTCTGCAATGTCACCTATGAAGATGTTAAAGAGGACTGGACCCAGTACTGAGCCCTGAGGTACTCCACTAGAAACCTCCATTTCTTCGGAATGTGTTCCATTCACTATTACCTTCTGTGTCCTGTTGTGCAGCCAGTTTGCTACCCAGGCTACCACCCTGGGACCCTCCCAGGCTGGCTAACTTGATTATTAATCTTTTATGCGGGACTGTGTCAAATGTCTTGCTAAAGTCTAGTAGGCCATATCCACAGCCCTCCCTGGTCTATTACTTTGGTCACCCAGTCAAAGAAATCAATTAGATTCATCTGACATGACCTTCCTGCTGTAAATCCATGCTGCTCTGGGTCCTGTGCCCCACTGGCCTCTAGGTACTCAACAATTCTTTCTTTCAGAAGTGATTCCATCATTTTCTCTACCGCTGAGGTCAAACTTACAGGTCTGTAGTTTCCTGCTTCTGCCTTGCTCCCATTTTTGTGAAGGAGAATCACATCTGCCCTCCTCCAGTCCTCAGGTACCGCCCCATCCTGCCATGATTTGTTAAAAAGCGTGGTCAGTGGTGTCACTAGGTCCTCCCTTAGTACTTTTAGGATTCTGGGGTGAATCCCGTCAGGCCCCATTGCTTTGTCCACCTTGAGTTTTAGGAGTTCTTTCAGGACTCTTTCTTCTGTGAATGGACTGGTGTCAACCCCTACCCAGAGTGCTTCTATTGTCTGGTTTAGGTAACTCCTCCTCATCTTCTTTTGTGAATACCGAGCAAAAGTATTCATTCAAGTATCTCTGCCTTTCACTGTCTCCCTCTGCCCACCTCCCTCTCCCTTATTAATCTTCACTATTCCTCCTTAACCTTTCTATGCTCCTAATGTACCTATAAAGGTTTTATCCCCTTCTTAACTGAGTTGGCTATTTTTTCCTTGGTTTGGGCCTTTGCTAGTCTGACTGCCTTCCCCACTTCTTTCTGCTTTAATTGATACAGTTCCTGTGTGTGCTCCTTCTGTGATTCCTTATACTTTTTGAATGCAGCCTTTTTCTCCTTAACCTTCCTGCCACCTCTTTTGAGAACCATAGTGGTTTTACTCACTTTGTTTTCTTTATTTGTTTCACACAAAGGCTTGTTGCCTCTATGATGGCAGTTTGATTTTCTCCATTGTTCTTCCACCCTCCTTTTGGTCATTTGCTAGTACATTCTTCAGGTATTCACCCATTTTCCAAAGTCATCCCTTCTAAAGTCCAGTATCCTTGTTTTGTATGGCTTATCTCCATGGTTGTGCTCAATGAAGCACACTGTGCAGTGGTCGCTTGTTCTCAGATGTCTACTGACTTCTAAATTTGTGATCCTCTCTCCATTTGAGAGTACCAGGTCTAGTATTGCTCCCTCCCGAGTGGGTTCCAACACAAGCTGTCTAAGGCCTGCCCCCTGCAGGGCATCGAGAATGACCCTGCTCTTGGATGTGGCTGTAGTACATGTTATCCACTTAACATCTGGCATATTCAGGTCCCCATCAACAGTATCTCCCCTTTTTCAGCCATTATGAGAATGTCCTCTATCATTTTGTTGTCCATTTCCTCCCCTTGAGACGAGGGTCTGTATATAACCCTATAAACTTGTGATGCCATTCCTGTCTCCAAGGTGACCCAGGTGCCTCTTGTCCTCCCCCTACTTTTTAGTTCTGTAGCTTTGATCCTTCCCTATGTATAGAGCTACTCCACCTCCTCTTTACCTTCCCTGTCCCTTCTGTAGATTGTGTACCCTGGTATGTTGACATCCCAGTCATGGTTCTCAGTGTACTATGTTTCCGTGACTGCCACAATATCCAATTGTTCATCTTCCATCAGGGCTACTAGCTCAGGAAGCTTGTTTCCCAGACAATGGGCATTGGTACTCATTGCCCTCCATTTAATGTTGGCTTTATCCTTTTTTCCCCCATCCCTGCTCTTATTGCCCTTGTCTGTTTTTCCATTTATCCCTGTCCTGCCCTGTGTTGAGCTCTGTACCTCAGTGTTTACCTTACTACCTGCCATGTTTTGTGGGGGGAGGCTTGACATTTCCTGCCTTTTGTCAGCGCCTCCCCCCTTGTCTAGTTTAAAAGCTTGCCAAGGAAGCATTTCAACCTGTCACCTAGGAGCTTGGTTTCCTTCGTGGACAGATGCAGACCATCGTGCCAGTATAGTCCTTTATGTCTCCAGGTGGACCCCCAGTCCCCAATGAAGCCAAAGCCCTGTGCTCTGCACCAGTTTTGCAACCATTCATTAAACTGCATGGTGTGCAGTACCCTAGTCTCACTCCTGCCATGGACTGGTAGCACCTCTGAGAAGGTTACCGTGCTTGCTACCCGTCTGAGGCCTCTCCAACTCCACAAATTCATTCTGCACTGCACTGATCCCATGCCTAGCTAGGTCATTTGTCCCAAGGTGGACTATGATATCTAGTTCCTCTCCTGTGATGCTGCTTCTGCAATCCTGAGGATTAAGCTTCCTGTCCCTCCAAGCCATGGCACCAGACAGGCACCTTACTTCCTTCTCCTCTCCCTTCCCCAGTTTTACCCCCCTAACAATTGAGTCCCCTATCAGAAGCTGTTTCCTTCCCCTGCGGTGTCCCTTGCCACCCTTTTGTGGGTCTCCCTTGTGGATGTCCTCAGCATTCTTCTTGGTCTCCACTGAGGGCACCATCAGAGAGGAACCTTGCTCTGCCAGAATGGCATATGATTTGTGTAGAGGTACAACTAGGGGGCTTCGCCTCTGGTCCACCACCCGCACCCTCCCAGAACCCACTGAGGTCCAACTTCTCTTCATACTTGGCAACCTCTGAGGCAGTGGTTGTGGCAATGATGCTTTGTATTATGGGGGTATGTGTGATTTTGTATTTCTTTGAAACTTGGCTTAATTGCTAATACCCTTTGGGGTAACCCTTGCTTCAGTGCTTCTTCACTGAGGTTCTTTGTCTTTAGCTTGTTTTGGAGTTTTTCTTTTTCTGAGCTCCCCATCACAAAAACACAAGAGACCAACATAGGGGATAGTTCATTTGCACAGGAGAGATAAATCAGTTAGCAGGTGCTGACCAAGTGCAGAGGAATGACGTGCATAGTTTGTTGCTACAAACTGATGTACTGAATAAGGGATACACCATTGTTTAAGGTTATTCCCTGTGGTCACTAAGGAACGTGGATTACTTGCAATTCTGTAAAGAATTTTGATTAATTTATTTTGGAGTGTATTACTTTATCCTGACTTTGAAAGATAATAAAGCCACACTGTGGTGTGTTGCACCAGTCTGCTGTTGTCTATGTTATCCTTCACACACACACGGCCACACACCAGGGAAATAACAATAATTACGTGGCAGTGATTGGACAGTTGGGGGAGCCAATAGACACCAGGGAAAATATCACATATATAATAAAATAAAAAATAGAGGGAAGGGCAGTCAGAGGATAAGGGTGCCACTAGGAACCAGGGAAATACACTGTTAGTATGAGAACAGCAATCAGAGGGTGGGGGGCGGGTGCTTCCAGACACCAGAGAGAAGATGTCAGCAAAGCAAAAAAAGGATTTTCCCATCACAAAAAAAGGATCTTTTTTCATCTCTCGAGATACAAAAAAGAATCTCTTTTCATATTGTGAGTCACAAAGAAAGATTTATAATCTTAATAAAATAACATTTGTAGAGCATTTCTCCAACAGTTAAGTGCCAAATCCAGCTAACAGGGTCCCAATAATCAAAATATATGTCTTGGTTGCTCTCTAGAATGCCATTTTTGTTTCTTCTTAACTGCTTACTGAGCATGCTTACAGTCACATCCCTACATTTTAAATTGCAACAACTTCAGAAAAGATGAATATTGTTTCACCAAAGTACCAAACAGCACACCTGTGGGGCAGCCCCTTTGTACTCTGAAAATATCAGACTAAAATTCCAAACCATCTGGGTGCTACCAGTCTTCAAAAAAAAAACACCAAAAAGACACCCAGTTTTCCGTTCATACAATGTGTTTCGTAAGAATGTCAAAGAAAACCAGCAGAAGCAACTGATGAAACATAATTTAAAATATAAAAAAACTAAACGTTTCTGAGTCCTTTATCCAAGAGCAAACTGCACAGTATGCCTAACAGAGTCCAAATGAGCAACATACATGTATTGGTCTGCCTTCAGCATGTAATTTTTGTGGACTTTCAAATTAAAATCTTTAGTAAAAACAGACAACAGGATGATGGCAAACAAAACAATAATTTTCCCCTCATGAAAAAAGATGACATCCATGCAAAACAAGAATTCTTTTTTTGTTTCATACCGCTATTTCAAGTCCTTACTGAGCATGCTCTGAACACATTTTTTTAAATTTCTAAATTAAATAACTTTGGAACTAATTAGTATTTTTTTCACCAAACAAACAAAATGCACATCTGTGGCAAAGCCCTAATCTACCCTGAAAATTTCAGGCCAAAATTTCAAATGGGCTGGGTGGTAGACAAATTCAAAGAAATCTCATTCAAACCAATGGAAAAAATGATGAAAAATTCACTTATTTCACTATCCAGATCTCGGAAATGCACATCTGACCAGAATGACACTTGGCACATCCAGAGGTCCACCACACAAGACCATGCATGCAGAATTTCATGCAAATCCATTCAACAGTTGCAAAGATATTAAAGTGCAAAATGTCAGGTTTAACATAGAAAGCCCAGTTCAACCCTAACTATAGTGGTGCTACTGCACCATTATAGCATACTGTATATGTATATGCATATGTATATTAAATACAAAGTGCAAAAAACTTTGTTAATGCTCTAATTAGGGTCAAAGTGACAAAAGTTGGGAAATGTGGCATTAGGGTTTCCAACTGCCCCACAAAAGCAAGCCAGGAGAGTAGGTGTGGGGTACGCCTTCAGCTTCTCAAGCCTAACACCCACACCATTCCATCTGTAAATAAGGTTATATGTGGAGACTTCATGAGAATAGGGTGAGCATTAGGCTTGAGAAGCCCAAGGCACACCCCTCACCTGCTCACCTGCCTGCTTTGGAGGGGTAGGGTGTTAGGGTTCGAGACCCTAACACAACATTTACCAACTTTTGTCACTTTGACCTTAACTGCAGCATTAACAAAGTTTTTTGCAATTATTTCCTTACTTTTTGAGATAGTATATTGGACCCTGCGCTCCCATGTATTTTGTAGTGGGAGTGCAGAGTCCTTTGGACCCTGCACTCCGATGCATTTTTGTTGTGGAAGCACAGGGTCCTTTGGACCTTTTGCTCCCATGCCTTTCACTGTGGGAGAGCAGAGTCCTTTGAACTCTGCACTCCTACACATACATAAGTTGGACATACAATACTTTACATTTGTCTCTTCCCTGGTACAGTATGCGGTGGAACCACCCACCCAACTCTGGCCCATTACCATGAATTTTAAGTTAATGGCCCTAGAGTGTTGTGGCACCCCTCCAGCATGTCATTTTTCCACTGGCGCATAATAGTTGTCATTGGTGTCAGAGATATCCCCCACCCTCCAGCTTTTGCCCCTGGCAAAATGTATATCTCTGGTGTTTAGTAAGAAGCCTTGCTCTCTCATTTTTATAGATTTCTAAAAAACATTTCTGTCTGCACAGCGGTACCCCCACTCTCTAACTGTAATAAATGTGTAGCACCCCCATGTTGTCAGTGGTACCCCCCACCCTCCAATTTTCAGCTCTCTGAACATGTACAGTTTTACAGATTAAAAAAAAAATTCTCCCTGTAGACAGGTACTCCACACCCTGTAATTGAAATAAATGAGTAGTACCCCCAAATGTATATTCCTGGTGGCTAGTGGTTCCCCCATACTCCAATCCTCGATTATGTAGTAATTATATCCCCCACTGGTGGCAGTGGCACCCCCCACCCTCCCATATAAGTCTGAACCTCCAAACAAGAAAATAGTCCCTCGCTAACTTTGCTTTTTTTTTTCAACCTGAAAAAAAAAAAGTCCATCGATGATGGTACCTGCACCCCCACCTGACCACCCACTGTGCACCCACCTCCCTACACTCCTCTTGATCCATTCACACATCTGGACTGTGTAGTATGGTATGGGCTGCACACCCATTGGCTCGCGCTGTGGACCAATGGATGTACAGCCCTACCATATGGTGTCAGTCAGCGGGCAGCAGGGTGGCAAGTGAGTGGGAAGCTGCCGCCCGCCACTGATCGGGGGAGCGGGCGGTGGGGCTCAGTGGGCGGGTGGGAGGGGTATCACTAGTCCACCAGGGTTGTTTTGGGGTGGCATTATGTTTTACTGATGCACACGATCGAGCTGCGAGCGGTCCACTGGACCACCAGGGATATTGGTCGTTTAATCTCTTCCACATATGCCCGTGATTGGGCTGCAAGCAGTCCACTGGACCACCAGGGATAGTAGACGATTATAATTTTCAACATATGCCCGAGATCGGCTGCAAGTGGTCCACTGGACCCGCCAGGGATATTAGACAATTATCTGTATATGTATGCCCATGATCTGGCATCGGGGGCACCACCAGAAGGTGCAGCCGGAGCTCGGGTGGACACCCACAGGTGGCAGCTGCCGTGTTGCACTCTGCAACATGGCAGCTCACCTGTGGGTGGCCAGCTGTTGCTCCTTTTTTTTGGGCTCACCTGTGTGCAGCGCAAGTAGGGATTGCGCATGCATGGGCTCAGCACATCCCGAGCTGAATATCGGGATGTGCGGAGTATGCATGGGCACGCCCCCCCACCTGCACCGCATACATTACTGATGCACTCCGGCACATCCGGATTTGTGCCAGGCTCAATCCCCGTTTGAATATCACATCGGGGCACATCAGTGGGTTGCGCATGGTGCAACAGTGTTGGCGCCATGCACAATCCTTCTGAATATCCGGGCCCAGGAATATAAATGTTGTGGTGCAACTCATTTATTTGAATTAGAAGGTGGAGGAGTACTATTCTACAGGAATTTTTTTTTTTTTAAAGATCTATACGAAATGTACATTTTCATATGGGTAATTAGATGGTGGACAAAATAACTGACATCAATTAAATCCTGCATATCGGAGAGTAAAACCCCATATAAATCCTTTTTCATGACAGAGAAGCCTTTTCCATGAATGTTTGCCGTGTTCATGGACAAGGAGTCCTTTTCCATGGAAAAGGAATCCTTTTTCGTGGTCGCCAAAAAGGATCTTGTCTCACGAAAAAGGATTTCGGACTCATTTTTTTTTTGGAACCCCTTTTAGCAAGAAAATTCCTTTTTTGTGAATCATGTAAAAGGATTTCGAAATTGCTTTTTTTTTATCCTTTTTCATGAGCCAATTTCCTTTTTAACGAGAACGAAAAAAGATTCACAAAAAAGGAAGTTAGCGAGTCGAGAAAAATGATTTGAATATTTAAACAAATTATAGTAGGGTCACGTTTGTACCACCTAACTTCACAATCCACCTAAAGCAGTGCAGATGATCAAGAAACATGTGTTACTTTCTCTGGGTAACTTCCTTTTTGAGGGTTTGCAAGTATTTTTGCAGTGGGAACATGAAAACAAGATGGTGGCTTGCGAAAAAGGAATTTTTTTCTTGTGAAAAAGGATTAGCACCTTACAAAAAAAAAATCATTTTTCATGAGACCAAATTCCTTTTTCGTTCCAGGAAACTATCTTGGAGATTAAAATTCCATTTGAAAATAAAGAGACCTTAAAAATTGAATAATTTTAGAACGGACTAATATTTTTTCATCAAACAAGCGCAAGTCAGCTCTGTTACCCAAGCTCTTTCTACCATAGAAATTTTACACCAAAATTAAAAAATTGTCTCAGCGCAAGGCAATGTGAAAATAACTGCGAAAAAGAGCAACTATTAAGGTTTGTGCACTATATGGATCTCAGAATCTGGACATCCAATTGGAATGAAACTTAGCACATCAAGAGATCTATTAAATAAGATGACACATGAAAACGTTTGTGCAACTCTGTTCAGCAGTTGTGAAGTTGTTAAAGTGCAAAATTTGAGGTTAAACATTAAAGTGCCTACTCAACCCTAACTATAGAGGCCCTACCGCGCCCCTATAATTTATGTAGGTGTACATTGTTTTTGTTTGTATTGAAGAACATGTACTGTGCGTTTTCATGGTTTGGTATTCATCAGCTGTATCTGGATATCATTGTACAATATCATATGATTTGTGCAATGAACCATAGATTACAAGGTGAGACCTACAGTATAAGGTACGTTTGTCTGGGGATCCTTCATGGGTATCCACCAGCCCCCGTAAATTCAGTTGTTCCTTTTTTAAGTAAACGTTTTTCTATGTTTTCAGGAAAGCTTTCAGGAATAGTGTCCAAGGTTGGAGTTCACAAATGGCAGTTATATGCCTCAGATGGGGGTCCTGTCTTTAACACAGGTAGGCCTGTTTTTTCCATCAATTTCTGTTTTTTCTGGTATATGTTTATGTGAGGGTTTAACCAAGGACGTGGGAAGTAACAGTAGTTTGAGTTTTGTGTACTGCATTGACAGCAGTGAAGTGCGGTTACTGTGCAGATGGAATGTTTTATGTCTTTAGGAGTCTGCGCTGAGGTCACAGCTTTTGAGCTGTACCACTGCGCCAATGGGGGAGCACATTACCCATATGTATGATCTACCTTCCACATTGACAACACTGGAGCTAACAGAAAAGGAAATTACAGTAAGCATGATGGAATTTCTCTTTTGTGACATCAGCAAAGAGCCAAAACCTACCCTAGATATCTCCCCTATGAACATATGACCATATTAAATAGGACAGATCCCAGGACCGATCACTGCGGCACTCCACTTGTGACCTGTCAGTGCCCTGATTTAGACCCATTCACCACTACACTCTGTTTTCTACCTCAAGCCAGCTTCCTACCCACCTAACTACACCCGCCATACTCCTAAGTTCTCCAAGTTCTTCATCAGTTTCCTGTGTGGTACGGAATCAAAGGCTTTGCTGAAGTCAAAGTAGAGCAAATCTGCTGCCTGTCCTTTGTCAAGTACCTTAGTAACCCAATTGAAAAACAGATTCAGGTTGGTTTGGCATGACCTCTCTGACACAACCCCAGGCTGCTTGCTGTCCTACAGACCATTGTCCCTCCAAGTAGGTCACCAGGTTTCCTTGATTATGGTCACCATAAGCTTACCTACAATGGAGTCAAGGCTGACAGACCATTCATTGCCTGGATCCCTCCCCCCACCCCGACTAATCTCCAATATGCTGGATCCACTCCAGACCTTGGTGAGTTATTAAATAGATTTGTTCAAGTCACTGCCAATTTTCTGGCCAATTCCCCTAAGTACCCTGTAGTGCAAGTCATTGGGGCCTAGCGCCTTGTCTACCCTAATAACTTCCAGACACTTTTTACCATGCCAGCTAATACATGCTCTCCTCCCATTTCATCAACCCCCATGTGATGGCCTTGATACCACTCTCCAGCAAATAATCGCTGATAATAAGCTGATATTATTATAATCTCAGTGCAATGTTTAAGCACTGATCTATCAATCAAAATTACTAATTTAGAGGGCCTTAATCTTTCAGGAACAGCTTCTAAGTATTCAAAGGATAGTAATAAACATGAGAACCATGTTAACACAACAAAATCATTAACAATAGATAAAAGATGACATTCATTAACGATGCTGAAAGGTTTTTTACTTAAATAATTGTTATAAATCTGTGCAGGAGGGAGGTTTTGTGAAATTAGCCGGGAGATTGGCTTTTTAGGCAGGAGAAAGTACCCAGCCACCCACCTCGCACAGCCATTAACGGCTCTCCACACGCCGATCACCGGCAGTGATGCCGTTATTATGGTTTTATTGTAAGAATAAATCTGAGATTGTGAAACCATTACTTCTTGAAACAGACCTGCAGTTTATTCGATGCCACACAGTGAAATAATTTAGACAGGAACGCTGAGCTGTACTATTAGTGGAAAAAAAATGGAGGTACTCCCAGGGAATCCAATCAGAAAAGTCACAAAGTAACAGTAATAGCATGCATGACTGGTCGAGTTGCGTCTATAGTATAGTTTCTGATTGGATTCCCCGTGAGTACCTGCATTTTTTTTTTCACTAATAGCGTGGGTTTGCCTGGGTAAAATTACTGTGCACGATGGTGACGAGACTGGTCTGGAGCCTGATGCTGCTGCCAGCCGCCTGCAAGAAACCTGTAAACTCGGCACATTCGCCCTCCACTCTGCACACACCACCTGCAACAAAGTGTCTGGAACCTTCAGCCCATTGAACACTGTATGCAGCACTAGGAAGACGGGGAGCGGGAGAACACCTGAGAGACCCAGGAGAGAGAGACGAAGAGGGACGCAAATACAGATTTTTTTCTTTTGCGACTGTCTAAATTGGAAGTTTTGCTTTCCCGTGTGGGGGGGGGCCGGAGTTTAGTTAAAAAAATGGGACTCTCCCGGCCAAAACGGGAGACTTCACATGTATGGGATGGTTTAATAGATCTGTTTTGCTGCCATTAAACCAGCTTTTCTGTTCTATTTTGAGATGTACTTATGCAGAAACATAGATTGTGCCAGCAAAAAGACCCAGAGGTCTGTCCACTCTGCCCATTACCCTGCCTAGCAACATCCTTGACCTAATGCCAAACTGAATTTAAATAAATGATAGCCCTAGTAGCTGATCATCACACTTTCTCCAGGTATCCCTTAACTTTCTATGCCTGTGAGTCCCACTATTCCCTTATTTCTGTCCCTTGAGAAGTTAAACCCCATCACAATCTTGGACTCAGTCACTTCTCTGGATAGTCTATTGCAATTTTCCACCACCCTCTCCATGAAGAACTTCCTCACATCACTCTAGAATCCCCCCCCACTACCACCATTCTCCACCCATGTCCCATACCCAGGGTTCCCACCAGACCGAGTGGACAGGTAACTGTAGGGCCGGTAACCTCCACAAGTCCCCTCTGGGTGGTGCTATGCAATGCCAGATCAATCAGGAATAAGAGCGCCATTATTGTGGACTTGATTTCTTTAGTCGATCTGGCCTGCATCACAGAGACCTGGTTGGGGAATGATGTGGGTCCAATATTAGAGGCATCTGTTCTGGTTAGGTACACTGCCCGAGGAGGGAACTCAAGGGTGGGGGTGTGGCCATCTTTTTAAGATCTGACCTAAACTTTTCCGTGCACCCAGTGGGTGCCACTTCAGTGTTTAAATGCATGGCCATGGGTGGGGTCTAGGAGCAGACTGCAGAATCCTCCTTGTATACCAGTCTCCAGGGCGCGAGGGGAAGTTTCTGCAGGAAGTTGTGGACTTTGGCACCGAGAAGGTGTTGGAGTCACCCAGATGGTTGGTTCTGGGTGACTTCAATGCCTGGAGCAAAGACGAACATTCGCAGTTCTATTATGACTTCCTCCAGCTAATGTCTTTGCTGGGCCTGACAAATGTTGCTGCTTCTGCGACCCACGGCCAAGGTCATGCCCTGGACTTAGTGTTCTCACTAGGGCTTGAGATCTCTGGTCTCAGGATTGATCTGGTCATTTGGTTGGATCACTGCACTGTGAGGTTTTTGTTCTGGGCCCCCCTTTTAGTCCATCCCCTGTAGAGATGGTCCAGTAACGCCCTTTGAAGGGGTTTTCCCCAGAGGAACTGATGACAGTAATGGATCTACCTGGTGTGAGTGTTGCATGTGCGACAGGTGTGGGTGAGGCAGTAGCAGCCTATAATGAGGCTCTCACCAAGGCATTCAACTCTGTTGCACCAATCAAGTATATGACCTAGGGCTTCTGGCTTGAGATCCCCGTGGTTTGATGGGGCTCTCAAGGACAGGAAGACCAAGGATTGGAGGTTGAAGCATTCTTGGAGGAGGACCCGGTCTGAGAGGGATAAACTGGCTCTGAGACTTCACTCTGGTGAGTATCAAATGGCAATTAACCATACGAAGGCAGAGTTCCTGTCCAAGGAGAATGCTGCAAGGAGGAACAGACCAGCTCTGCTTTTTCAAACTGTAGACAGGCTTCTCCATCCTGCCTCTCTGTAGCTGAAAAAAGCATTTTCAGTTGCTTGGTGTGAGGAGTTTCCTCTGTTCTTCTCTGAAAAGGTGTCCTCCATCAAGTCTGGGATCTCCCCAGTGGGGCACTTGTGGCCTCGCAGTGGCGAATCATGTATGTCAGGAGGCACTCATATTGTTTGGAGTGAGTTTAGGTTGGGGTGGCTGAGGTTTGTGGGTGATTTCAAAGCTACGATCCACATACTGCGAACTGGACAGGCCCAACCCATCTCTTAATGGGATGTGTGGAGTCCATCGACTCAGTGTTCACTGAAATTGTCTGGTGTTTGCTTTTGAAGGGATGTTTTCCAAGTGCCCTAAAAGATGTGCTGGTGAGAGCCCTCCTTAAGAAACTATCTCTTGACCCTGACATCTTGGTGAATTACAGACCTATTTCTAACCTCCCTTTCATAGGTAAGATTACTGAGAAAGTGGTGGCTCTGCAGCTCGAGGCACACCTCATGGCCTATGACATCTATGAGCTCTTCTAGTTGGGTTTTAGGTCAAGTCATAACACTGAAATGGCGTTAGAGTGCAATATGATCTCCTCAGCATGAAGGATAGAGGGAAACGGTCAATTCTCATTCTCCACCCTCTCTCCTCAGCATTTGACACTGGATCATGCAGTGTTGCTGGGTTGCCTAAGAGAGCTCTGTGGACTCATCAGTATTGCCATCAACTGGTTTGAGTCCTTTGTCACAGGCAGGATGCAGAGGTTGGTGATGGGAAATTTCTCAGCCTGCTCAAAGCCTCTGCCTTGTGGAGTTCCCCAGGGTTCAGTCCCGTCGCCTGCGTTGTTGGTAGTGTATATGCTTTCCCTGGGTGAGATTGTTAGACTGTACAGCTTGTGTTTTCACTGCTATGCAGATGATACCCAGCTGTACATGTCATTTGCACCTGGGACAGATGGCGCCATGGAGGTGCTAACTAAATGTCTGCCAGAGATCCAGGGCTGGATGTCCACTAGCTGACTGAGACTCAGTCCTGACAAGACCGAGGCACTAGTGACTAAGCCTGGTTGTCAGTGTGATGTGGACACTGCTGGGATGGGAAGAGGATTATTTCTTGGCCCCATTCCCTTGACGGCGTAAGCCAAGATGAAAAATCTTGGCATCATCCTTGATGATGGGCTGACAGGTGTCATCCATTGTTGGAAGTGTATTTTATGCCGGCCCGGTGGTGCTGAGGGTTGAGGTGCTGGATGCCGCACCTTGCACCACACTGGCAACCCGAGTTTGGGAATGGACTCGGGTTGCTCAGAGGTTGGCAGGGGTGGGGAAGGATCGAGTGTCAGCAGACAGCTCTCCTTCCCCAGGGGAAGGGGTTTAGTGCAACGCGCTGTTGCCTGACACACAGTGGTGGCTGGGTGTCAGCACAGGCATGCTGCCAAAATGGGGTGGATCCACGTTCAGGGCATAAGGCTGCCTCCATGGAGGCAGAACTCAGCCTCTCTGCCCATTGCACAATCATGGGCCTGGGGGACGACATTGAAAAAATAGAGCTGACAGGCTCCATGATGGTCCGGCTGCCTCCATGCCGGGACAGGAGAGACAAGCCCTTCCAAGAGAGGGGCCAGAGTCGCCTGCCGGCTCCACAAAAAGAAATAATAACAAGAAAAAAATAAGAAGTGGTTTTTACCACTTGAAGAATGTTGCCCAGATTAAAGTCTTGATTAGACCTGATGACCTGCTCTCACTTCATGACATCGCTGCTTGAGTACTGTAATGCTGTATATCTCAGGGTCATTGAAGGGATTCTCCAGTGACTGCAGCTGATGCAGAACGTGGCAGCCAGGCTACTGACAGGCCTTCCGAGAACCTGTCATGTCACCCTGGTTCTGTGCAGACTGCACTGGTTGCCATTTAGGTGGAGAATCACCTTCAAGGTTGGCTTGCTCACCTATAAGACCATATATGGATCGGGTGCTAGTTACCTGAATGACCTATTGACTCCTGCCTGTCCTGTACGCTCACTTCACTCCTTTACCAAGGGCCTCCCAGTGGTTCTCAGGGCCTGCCTTAAGTCCTCTGTAGATCATTCAAGGTTGTGGGCCCAATACTGTGGAACCAAAATCTTTGAGGAAGGCCCCATCAGTAGAGGCTTTTAAGTAAGGCCTTAAGACGCATCTTTTAGAAAAGTAGTTTTATAATGTGTATGATCAAATTGTAAACTGCTGCAACCTTTATTTATGTTTGGATTTTAACTTGTCTGATTTGATCTGTTTTTGTACAATATATGTTCCTACCTACTTGTACAGCGCCACAGCCTCCAGGATGGGGTGCTTGAAAAATAAATTTTACTTGCTTACTTACTAATTTCTGCACCCTTGTTCCTCATGAACAAGTCCTTACAATCCATCCTGTTGATACTCCCCAAGAACTTGTACCCTTCAATCATATCCCAATTTTCCCTCATGGCCTCTGATGTAT
This sequence comes from Neoceratodus forsteri, assembly GCA_016271365.2. Taxonomy (NCBI): domain Eukaryota; kingdom Metazoa; phylum Chordata; order Ceratodontiformes; family Ceratodontidae; genus Neoceratodus; species Neoceratodus forsteri. Next base: position 820,918,770 of record CM028135.1, read on the forward strand.
ACATGTTATGGTCTGCCAGCCTTTCCTCATATGACCTCTACTGCTGCCTCAGATCAAATCTGTAGTAATTCCTTTGTATGATCTCTGTGCGGTCTGTGCTTTCTTGAGGTGTGGATTCCAGGACTGCACACAGTACTCCAACTGCAGCCTTATAAAGAACCCATACAGGGGCAGTATCACTTCATTCTTCCTATATAATCCCTTTCCTATACATTCTATCAGTCTGTGTGGCTTCTCATATGCTTTGTTGCACTGTGCAGGGGTCTTGAGACTGTCACGAATGATGACCCCAGGTCTCTCTCCTCAGTTGTCTGCACCATCTTTTCTACCCCATCCATTAGTCTGATTAAGGGTTCTTTCTACCAATGTGAATCACTTTTAACTTTTTTATATTGAACTTTAGTTGCCTTCCAGATAACTTTCCCAGATTTTCCTGTCCTCTTTTCATTTCTCTAACTCTCTCATCACTGTCCACTCTGCATCAAATCTTGGTGTCATCTGCAAAGAGATGCACTTCATTATGGATTCCCTCTCATACTTTGCAGATAAAGATATTGAAGAGCACTAGTCCCTACATGTGATACCCCTGGGCTCTTAGTGCACCCCAGTGATGATAACCATCTTTGTTTTGCTTTCTAGCCAGTTCCCTGTCCACCTGTTCAGTTTGTTTGTTACACCCAGGTCACCCAGTTTTTTAGGGATTCAGTGGGCAGAGCCCTGCAGACCTCTTGCTATCAAAAAAGGACTCCACATTCCATCTGACCGAACAACCTGTTGGAGTTGCACCACCGTCACCTCCATATCTGTGGAGCACTCTACTCACAAAGCACTATTTTTATTTTATTTTTTTTAAATCGGGCCATCCTGATCGGGACACTGGGAGATTGGGCACCCCAAGTGTCACTCTTGTGTTTCTGGCGGGGGTGCTGAAAGGGAGGGTTGGGTGGTGGGGATATCTCTAATTTTAAAGAGAAAAACAAACAGCAGTCATGGCAAAACATGGCACACTCTGCCATGTCCAAGATGGTCACTGCACTCTACTACACATGTGCTAGTACTCGCACATGCACAATAGAGTGCAGTGGCCAACTTGGACATGACGGAGTGTGCCATGTTCTGCCGTGACCACTGTTTTATCTTGAAAATTAGAGATACCCCCCACCTGACCCTCCCTTCCTCTCAGCACCCACCCCCAGAAACATAAGAGTGACACTGGGGGTGCCTAATCCTCCAGTGTCATGATCAGGATGGTGCCATTTTTCAAATAAAATTATACATACTCCCCCACCTGACCCTCCCTCCCTCTCAGCACCCACAACCCCACCCCAGCCAAGAAACATAACAGTGGCACTGGGTGTGCCCAATCCCCCAGTGTCCCAATCAGGACTTCACCAGGTTTTTTTTGTTTTGTTTTTTTACATATTCCCCCACCAGAACCTCCCTCTCAGTGCCCCTCCAAAACAGAAGAGTGACACTGGGGGTGCCCAATCCCACAATGTCACAATCCTGAATCCTTGGGGTTTTTTTTCCTTTTTTAAAACCCTGTAAAAAGAAAACCATCCATCGATGTCTTTTGCAGCCATTAGATCCCTCTACCCAACCCTCCCACTCAGCACCCACCCTTACTTACTGATCGGGAGTCGAACGACATAATCCTCTCTGGACCACAGATATGTCTTCATTCTTTAAAACCGGACTGCAAACTGAAGAAACAGGTATGCTGTTTAATGTATTTCAATGCGGTTTTGAATTTAGTGGCATATTTTTGGCCCAAATTTTCAACATGCCTCTTTTGGGACCGTACCTCATGAACAATTCAACTGTCATTAGGCAGATCTGTCCCAAAACGTGATTTTGCGGTCCATGTATGAAATCACCTTTCAGGCAGGAGCTGAAAATGTTATCTTCCCTTGTTCATGAGGTGGGGTCATAAGAAGGCTATGTTGAAAATGTGATCTAAAAATATTAAAAAATAACAAAGTTGTGAGCCTACATTGAAGTTTGTGAACGCAGGCTCGTAACTTTGGTAATTTTCAATATTTTTCTCCCAAATTCACAACATAGCCGTATCTTTACAACACCTCATGAATATGACAGCTGTCATTTTTCCAATCCTGGCCAAAATTTTTTTTTGTTACATCCCGGAAGGTGATTCCACAGTCCCTGCACAAAATTACTTTATGGGCAGGAGCTGAAACTTTTCTCTGCCATTATACATGAGGTGGGGTCATAAGAAGGCTATGTTCTCAATTTGATGTAAAAATATTTAAAAACAAAAAAGTTATCAGGCTGTGTTCAATTTTGCAAACATAAGCTTGTAAGTTTGGTAATATTCAATATTTTTAACCCAAATTTTCATCATAGCCATTTCTTTACAGCACCTCATGAATGTGACAGCTGCTGTAATTTTTGTGTTTGCTTGCATGCGCGTGCATGCTCAGGAAACACCTTGCTTTCAGTAACAACAGTTAATGAGCATGCCACTATTTACAAAGAGATTGACTGCTGCAATCAGGGAGCACCCCGTCATTATCAGCTGTGTTTGCAGGGCGGTCCCTGACTGCAGCAGTCAATTACAGCTGACTGCACTGCATGATAGTAGGTCCGTGCAAGGATCAGCTGTCAGGAAAGGAAGACGCTAGTTCAGCAGCTTCAGTCCTGACTGCTCCCATTACAGCCGAGTTGATTCTGAGAGAAAGCGTAGACTGAGGTGCACGTACAGTACCAGCCTGAGATGAGGAAGCCCAGGCACCCACTAGAGATGTAATAAACAAAAGTGTGCCCCAAGCACCACAGGAAAATATGTCTAACATTTGAGCTTTCACATCTCAACACTGCATCCTTGCAAGATACCCAAAGGGGCAATCTAACTTGTTTTGGGTCTACTCCTTGGCACATGCCAAAAATGGCTCAAAAGAGTCACTTTTCCTCATTTGCCCATTCTGGATGATGTGCTGCAAGCCATGTTTGGTAACTTTTCTACCTTACAAACGTGTTCTACAGTTCTCAATTTAAAGATCCCCGTTCACAATATAATTAGCCTCACAATCTCTTTTATTACAAGGAGAAGTCTTTCCTTGCAATATAATGCCATTCTGCATAAAAGGTGTTACTGTTTTTTTTTGGAGGGGGGGGCGTACAAAAACTTCAGAATAAAGCAGGAGACCTGCAAAAATTAAACTTGTTCACTGCCGCTACACCTACAGTTTCCCCAGTAATCTTCATGTTTACAATGCACAACACAGCTAATAACAACAACAAAAAATGTCCTGAATAAATTAGAAACTACAAGCCCCATATTACACAATACAAGTCCTGCACAGGTGCAATCTATAGGCAAACATTGAAACATTTCCAAGGTCTGACGAAGGAGACCAGCTTGTACCTCTGGCGCCATGTGCTCAAACCAAGATTTTATTACAAAATATTAAATAAGACAGCCTGTCCAACACACACAAACAAACCGCATAAAATAAATGCTGCCTCCAAGCCCAAAACGCAGTACTTTTAAGTAGAATTGCAGGCAGACAAGTACATAAATAAAGCCTGCGCAAAAAAAATATATATTTTGTAGCGTGCTTGCTATTGCAGTTGTAAACAACAAGATTCCTAAATACCTGTTTCAGCCTCCCAGACCAGAGATGGACGCCCACCAGCTCTGAAAAGGTGCACGTTTGCCAAGTAAAACAAGGCTAAATCCCTGACGCTGCATAAAATCCTGCCCCGTGAAAGGAGAACCCACAGCTGCTCCAGGCTGCTGGAGACTGCAGCAAGGCAGCCGTGGGTGCCATGTGAGTTTCAAACTGCTGCACTAACAGCTATGGCTTGTGAGAATTTGAACTACTATGGGAGATCGCCAGTATGCGTGTGGCCGACAGAAGAATAATCCAATGCTGGTTCACAGTCAGGGAATTACTGTACTTTCACCTAATTTTTCGTTACAGAAAAAGATTTAATGTTTGGGCTTGCATAGTGCAACTGTCCATTAACAAGCACTATTCTGCATAGATTTTAATTAGGATTTGATAGAGTGCTATTTAAATAATAATTTTTACTCGCTTTGTAGTCTATTTGTCTTGCCACTGATGACTTCAATGTTTTCTGTATGCATCTTGTTATACTTCCACAATTACCATGTATGATGAACTATTACAGTTAATGAATTAGTTGATGAAATGGTTCAATTAAGTGTGTGGTTAAATAAGATGGTATATAATGGGACTGCTCTTTGCTCAAACCCAGCCCACTGAGGAAGACTATGGTGAAAGCATTGGGTTGTGAGCCACAGACACAGCAGTTCTCTGGTTGTAATGGCACTGTCTGTACTTTTTTACAATAGTAAAAAATGTTTTGTGAAATGAATGCAGCTTTTGTCAGCACCTCTCCTTTAAACTGATTTTCCGGGAGTGTTGGGACTTTTGTTTTTCTGCATAACTGCTGCTGCCTGCATAAACCTTGCAGTTAATCATTTTCCAGTGCTGTTTACCCAGTGGAGGTAAAAAGTAAATTATAAATCTCATAGATTACTTTGTTCATATATCTTCAGTATTTCCATTCTTTTTTTTGTTTTACTGCTATAACGTTGTCACTATTTCTGTATTATTGCTGCTGTACTGCCTTCCCATGTAGATCCTCTCCTAAGCATGCCTCTGAAATTAAGCTGTTATGAGTCAGTAGGCCAGTAGGCCTTTCCTGGTAAAACTATTTAAATAAGTAAAATAAATAGTTTTTATTTGTTTATTTTTCTATCTGGGCTTAAGAAACGTTTAGGGACAGAAATGCATGGCAAATATGATGTAGTGAATGTCCCAGAGCTCCAGCAGCTGTGTGGAGAGGCACATACTGCAGGAGGACTTGAACAGGGCTAAGCTCATTCATGCTCTGGAAGTTGCAGATCAAGAGTCCCTGGACAACTTCAGTGACTGTGCAGAGAAATATGAGACAGCTGTGGAAGCTGAGTCAAAATTGGCCCATATTGCAGAAAGGCAAAAATAGGGAGCTGGAGCTAGCCAGAAGGCAAATAAAAGAGGCTAAGTTAGATGCAGAGGAGCAAAGAACAGTGCAAAGATATGCAGGAGGGAGAGAGAGAAAACCTGTGTGGCAGATGCAATGAAGGCCAGGATGGATGCAGAGGAAAAGGGGAGAGAACACAAACAACAGCTGAAGATTAGAGACCACGAATTACATATGGCAAAACTTTGTCAGAGGCAAGTGCCAGGCAAGAGAAGAATAGGGTAGATGGGGTCAGCCACGGCTCAAAAATTGGACTGCAATTATTTCCTGAACACACAGAGGATGTGGATATTGATGGTTTCCTTAAATCATTTGAGAAATTGTATGTGCAAGACCAAATGACACAGGAGCACTGTCCCAGTCATCTGACTTTGTTGCTTGCTCCCAAGGCATTGCAAGCATTTTCACACTTGTACCCGAATGAGAGCAGGGTCCATTTGAGAATAAATGTTATTAATTTAAAGCATCGGTTCTCAGGCTTTGTCATAGTAAGCCTCCCTCCATTCATGGAAAAGATCTTGAGCCCCCCCCCAAAAAAAAATATTAAAATAGCCTTGGGCCTTGCCATACAAAAATAACATACTTTGCACAGTACACCAGCAATAAGAGTGAAACTCTTTCAGTAGCTGGCTCTCATTTTATTCAGCTTATTGTGACCACCCCACACTTGAACACCTCCTCCCAGGCCAGCCTACATGCTCCACTATTTTGACTGTTGAACTATTCATACCCCTTGCTGCAGTACCTTCATGGGTCAAATTACTTCCTCTGTCTGTTTCTCATCTGGAATAACCTTCCTTCCACCTCTCTCTCTCTCTCTCGCTCTCGTTACACTGCTGTTAAGCAACACCTCAAGGATCATTTTGCTCTCTTCTTACTCCTAGTACATCTCTACTTACCCCTTGTATTTGGGCTGTTCTGCCCCAGTTTAAATAATCAATTGTTACCTCTCACCATGTGTTTATTTCTATTGTTTGTACTATATTGTTCATTTTGTATTACCTTTTGATTTGTATTCACTCCATACCCTTCCTCGGGTACACCTGGAATGAGTCTTGGCTCAGTGTGCCTTTCCTGGTCACTGATTTGTAAATAAATACATACTATACATTCACTTATTATCATTTTTTCAGTTTTCCTCATTACTTCACATTAAATACCTGGAACTCAAAATGTAAATAATTACTTTTCCAGACTTGCTTGAGCCTCCCCTGCAACAGGCTGGGGCCTCCCTAGGGAGGCTGGCCTCACCATTTGAGAACCCCTGATTTAAAGCATTATGAGTGAACCCCTGAGGCTTATAGGACTACATTTAGACAACTGAGAAAACTGACAGGGAAGCATAATAAGTACCTGAGTGTGCAAATGAGTACTTTATTATGGAGATGGGTAATGGAAAGAAAACAGTAGCTGATTATGAACTATGTAAAAAGTGATAGTGACTGAACACATTTTAAAATGTAAGCGTGCTTATTTGACACAAATCCTAGTACTGACAGAAGCTGCTGAATGGGAAGATTAATATGCAGCCAACTACTCTGATCAATACATGAGGGTACATGAGGTGGGGAGTTCTGTTCACAAAGCAGTGAGTGGGACACAAGGGGACCCTAAAACACAGCAGCACGCTGAACCTAAAAGGAACACCCCCAACAGATCCTAAGGGCAACAGGGTATAGACTGGGAAGTCCCAAATGTGTTAAAAGCGTGGGCATTTGTCTTAAGACTGCCCTTAGGCAACAGCGGCCAAACCCCAGAATGATCCTAATGCAGGGTTAAACATGGTCAACCTCAATCTTTCTGGGGAAGGTGAGAACAGCACCCCCACCCCCACCGATAGAAAACAGCAAATGGTAGGCTGTGTCTGGAGTGTAATTCCAGGAAACACGCAGTACTTGAGTCTATTCTGGATTAATGACACCTTGATACAAGGACTGAGGGACACCAGGGCCAGTGTCACAGTTGTCCAGCAGGAATTAATATGGCCAGAATAGATCCTGCTCAGGAAATGGGCCTCTGTTAAATGTGGTCCTTAGCCCTGCATCACGGTGCCAAAGGTCTGTGTATTGCTGAAGTGGGAGAGGGTGAGGGTGAGGGTGAGGGGGAGAGTGAAGTAATAACTGCTTTGAGGGTGCCCAGTGGCATTCTGCTGGGGAAGGCCTAGGATACGAACAAAGGGCCACACATGGTCTGTACTGTGACAAGAAGTCAAACTTAATGACTGGGGACTTCCGCTTCTGGCTCTGATCAGTATGGCTTCTTAAATTATCTCCTCTATGGAGAGCTGCCAATTTTGTCTCACCATTCTGGCTAAATAAATAACTGATTACCCTATTTTGCTTAGAGTCACTCTTTCTTTATATGGGCAAAACAAAGAAAGTTCAAAATCTTACTGGGCAACCCACCAACACAGTGCTCTCTCCATTTGCACAACAACCACACTCGATTCTGCTTGCTATGGCAGAGGTGGGTTCTCAAACACTCCCCTCCATGGATCCTACTTTTCTTGCCATTCTCCAGGAGCTGAAAGATTTTCACTTGGAGACCCAGGGGGCTTATAAGGAGTTACAAGCTACAATGCGTTCTCTAGAAGGGAAAGTGGGAGATTTAACCATGCATGCAGCAGAATCAGACACCCAAATAGATAGTCTGGAACAGGTGGTGGGGAGGATTTTGGTGGATTGCCAACAGCTTACAGACCACTAAGAACACTTAGAAAATCACTCTAGCAGGAATAACCTCTGAATTTACAGCATTCCCGAAGGGGATGAGGGGCAAGGGAACATGATTCTTTACTTGCAGAAGGTCCTCGGCTCAGTCCTGAAAATTAATTATTTGACTTCCCTTCCCATAGAATGGACACAATGAGTCGTAGTGCAGAAACCATCTTCACTGACTCAGTGCCCCAGATCCATTGTCCTGCACCTCTACACCTATGCCATCAAGCAGGAATTATTATCCTGGGCATGGAGAAGTGGTCCTCTTTGGTATAATAACTATAGGATCTATCTGGACAACGACTACTCCCCTGCATTTCAAGCAAAACTGAGGGCTTATGCTCTGATTTTACAGACTTTGTGTGCACATAACAATAAACTTGACATCCCTTACCCGGCTTGTTTGCAGGTACACTTCACTGATGGTAGCAAGCTTTTCAACGATCCTGATTTGGCAGCCCAGGAACTTGCTGCTCCAAATCTTCAGCCACCTGTGAAATCAATGGACTCTTTGGAAGCCCAGGACAAGAGAGAGTTATAGAGGGATAGGTGGTCCCGGGCTTCTCTTTCTAGTATGAAGCAGAGGACTGAAGCATCGCTTAGAGAAATCAAGGAGATGATGCAGGCTTTTTCAGAGGGACCCTTTAACATGAATACAGTGTCTGTAGGTCAGTGGGAGACTGACTCTGCATTCCCCCTGGCTGATTTCTACAGCACCCATTTGAGGAGTAGCCTTGATCTTCACTTGGCGGGTTTTACTCACTGGGACTCAAGCTTTTATTAAGGACTTCTCTTCACAGATACTGGTCTATGAATAATGTATTGTATAGGACCTAAGTTTGTTTTCCTCTTCTGATTACCCCCCCCCCTCTTTTTTTATGTTCTTTTTTACTGTTAGCTCACTTCCTTTCCCTGCCTTATATTGTACCCTTTCCTCATGCTTTTGGATTTCATTTGTACTTTCTCTGCTCCTATTATTTTCTTTTTTCTTAGACTTCTAGGCTTTCATTTATATTTCACTTTTTTTGGTTTCCCTTCTTCCCCTCTCCCAGGTTTTCACTTATTTAATCTCTACCATGTCCCGGGCTCTAAGCCATCTGAATCCCTTCCTACCCTCGAATCCGTCCCTTTTTTGATTTCATTTTTCTTATTTTTTTTTTGTTGACAGGAGATCGTGGACATGTAGGTCGGCAATAGCCTTCTTCTTCCGAACCTGTGAAACACACCCATCGGAATCATTCATCATCCTCCCAGAGGGTGAGAACAGGGATGGAAATGGTCACTTTAGCTGTCTCGGTGGCCATGCTTTGACGCATTCCACTAAGTAGCCACCATCGTCACTATGAAGGTTGGAAAGGGGAGGGGAGTTTGTTTTTGGTTTTAAATCTGCATGTACTCACACATTCTATATGTTAAGGGGTTGCCTTTAGCCCCTGGTGGTACAGAATGTCTGGGATACGTCCCGAGGAAGGAGATGGGCTATATGACACGTATCCCTTTTTTCACCCTTTTCCCATTGCATTTTTTTATTTCACAGTTTTTTCTTCTGAGGGACTGTATCTTTCAAGATGTAAGTCCTAAATCTCTTCTTGGGCAGTCTAGACTTCTTCGTAGATCTGAGGGATGTGCCTAGTGGAATTTTCTGGTTTCATTTTCTAGGCTTTACCCTTGGGCTTACTCCTGATGCTGAGGAGGTTAAGTTCCTGGGTTTGGGGGGGTGGGGGGAATCCTCTCCCTTGTCACTTACCAAAAAAATAAATACATTTTGCAACTGGATCTAAGGGGCAGTGGTTAGACTGGAGAGGAGAGAGATGTTGCTTTTTTCTCATCTCCATTTGTTTTTTCTTTCTTTCTCTCCCTTGCAGTCCTTTTTGCTTGAATGTTCCGATGGACATGAATTTCAGGGGATAAGTTTTAGGGCTAGTTTCTTTCTCCAGTTGGCAATGTTTTTTTTAGGTCACCCTCTTTGGGCAACGGTGGGGGGGGGGACAGATATGTTTCATTGATTATATAGTAAATGCAATCTGCTGCCATTCATTTGGACTTTATTTGTACTGGCAACCTTCTCCGGGTGGGTTCTTTAACTGGAGCAGCTTATTTGCACAAATGTTTTTTTCTTTTCTTATTGAACCTTGGGGTACTTCTTTTTACCACAGATGCCCCAGTAGCATTTAAGGATATCATAATGCTACCTAGGAGCCATTTTTATGTTTGCTTGCATGCATGCACAAGAAACATTATGTGACAGCTTAGGAGAGAAGCGGGATTTTGGAGGTGTGGCACTGTGGTGGCCAATGCCCCCACTGCATTTTGAGGCTTGGCCCTCTTTCCCCAATGCGGTGGCATACTGCTGCTGACACTAGTTCAGCAAGTGTGCCACCAACCTGAAATGAATTCGCCACTGCAATGAGGGAGCAATCCGTCATTGCAGGGCGGTGCCTTGCTTGGTGTAACATTTCAATTAACTTGGTGGCAGCTGTCGCCGTCCGCCTCAGAGTCCCCATGAAAGCCGACAGGGTGCCCAATCCCTCTGTTGGCATGCCCCCTCCTCACTTCATTTGCCAATGGGGGAGCCCACTCCCTGTCAGCATAATGTCCCCTATACATTTTGTTTGCCAAGGGGGGTGCCCAATCCCCCTCTCATCATGTCTCCCCCCCAAACACAGATCCTTTTTTCTTTGCAGATGGGGGCCCAATCCTCGATGGCTCCAGTCTCCCCCCAAAAAATACGCAGGTGGCATGCTAGGAGCCCACCCCAGTGTACAAAATCTACCTGCAAAAAGGAAAACCTTCCCACGATGGTTTTAAATTTTTCTTTTACCTGAAAGGTAGAAAACGGTCCCTCATTGTGTCCATGTCGGGTGCCCCCTCCCCCAACCCACACTCACCCTCTGTGCACCCCATATCCCCGCACCTCCCTTACCCCATACTTACCTCCGGAGCCCAGTGCGATGAACTTTGGTGGATCAGGAACACATCTGCACTCTTCAAAAGCCGACCATGAACTAAAGAAATGCCGGTAATCTGTATAATGGCATAAATGGTGTTTTTTTAACTTAGGTGGGTATCTCAGCCATTTTTGCAAATTTTGGCACCAAATTTTCAACATGGGGTTCCTGGGACCCCACCTTATGAATTCAGTTACTGTCATTTCATTATTCAGTCCAGAAAGGTAATTTCACAGTCACTGTATGGAATCACCTTTCAGGACTGAGTAACAAAATAATAGTGTTACTGTTCATGAGGTGGGCTCCCAAAAAGCCTATGTTGCAAATTTGGTGAAAAAATTCCCCAAAATGACTGTGTTACAAGCACGCGATGCGCAGTTTCTACGCACGATCCTAACTCCAAGAATTTTTAATATTCTCACTCCAGATTTTCAGCATTGCCATTTTTTCACACCTCCTTATGAACAGTATAGCTGTCATTTTTCACATCCTGCCCAAAATGTGGTTTTGCACATGTGGCGCATAATGGCGTGGTTGCTGTGGGAAATCAACATTCAGGGCAGATTAACAAAATCACAGTGACACTGTTCATGAGCAGAGGTCCCAAAATGCCTATGTTGAAAATTTGGTGAGAACATTTCACAGAATGACTGTATTACAAGCGTGCGTTCTGCAGTTTCCATGCACACTCTTAACTTCGAGAATTTTTAATATTTTCACTCCAGATTTTCAACATTGGCATTTTTTCACACCTCCTTATGAACAGGACAGCTGTTATTTTTCACATCATGCCTGAACTGTGTTTTCACACAAATGGCAAATTCAGCTATTCTTTTGTTCTTAATGCAGAGTGGGGATGTTGCTTTAAATTCTGGTCCCTTAATTGACAATTTAAAGATTCATGACGGTCAGCTAATTGTGCACTCAAATGTAAGAAGTATCATTCCAAAGTTGGATTTAATTAAGGATTTCTTAACAGAACATAGACCTGAGATTATGGTTTTTACAGAAACCTGGCTGGGTAAATCTCATGGTGACTTAGATTTAAAATTACAGGGTTATGACTTTAAAAGGGTTGATAGGAATAGGAAGGGGGGGGGTTATGGTTTATTATTTGGAAAAATTCTCCCCTATTCAGATTTTTTTTAATTTGGATAGTGTAAACCTTGAATATCTGGCACTGGAGTTTAATGTTGGGTCAGGGAAACATTTATTAGTGGTTGGGGGGTATCGCCCACCTAACACAACAGTACAAGTGTTTGACTTACTGCGGGATGCACTAGCCCCATTTGTTTTCTCCCATGAGTTGTTAGTTCTGGGGGACTTAAATGCTGACTGGTTGTACCCTGTAAAATCCCAAAGAATCAGGAAAATGGCTTTGGAGCTTGGGTCATACCAATTAATCTCAGAACCCACCAGGATTAATATTCATAATCCTGCTGATTCTTCTTTGATTGATGTGATTCTTACAAACTGTCCCAACAACTATGTTTCTTCTGGGGTAGATGCAGACTTGTTTAGTGATCATAATATTGTTTACTGTATCAAAGGGAAAATTAAAGTGAAAGGACCCTCTAGGCTCTTGAAGTTAAGATCTTATAAAATGTTTGATTATTTTTCCTTTCTAGCAGACTTAGGAAACATTAAGTGGGATCGTCTAGAACTAATACCCGATATAAACCTGGCTTGGGATTATTTTGTGTCAGAATTTCTCCTTGTATGTAATAGGCATATGCCAGAGATTACTAGAAGAATAAAAGGTAATTCTGCCCCATGGTATACCACTAAACTTTTTAAGTTGAGGCTTGCTAAAAATAAAGTTTGGGCCCAGGCACGAGCTTCGGGAAAGATTTGTGATTGGCAACAATACAGGAAATCAAGAAACCTGTATGTGGCCACACTGAGGGATACTAAAAATAAGTACTACAAGGCCAAAACCAAAGAATCAATAGGGAAACCTGGGAAATTTGGGGGACTTACAGGGGAATTAAAGGGACAGATAAAGGGGAAGACACCTATTAATTTATCTGGGGAGGAATCCTTTGGGAGAGAGTTGCCACTTACTGATAGGTTTAATGATTATTTTATAGAGTCAGGCAATTTCTTTGATAGCCCTAGTGAACCGTTTTTTAACCCTGTAAGTTGTATGGAAGGGGACTCTAAATTTGTTTTTGATGCCATATTGAGTGATGAGGTGTTAGAAACTTTGTTGCAATTAAATATCTCTGGGAGTAGTGGCCCTGAGGTTTTGTCTCCAAGGATGCTGAAATATGCAGCAACCCACATTTCAGACCCATTAACCTACCTGTTCAATCGTTCGATAGAGGAGGGATGTGTCCCAGAAGGTTGGAAGTCAGCCAGAATCATCCCCATTTTTAAGGGGGGTGATCCTGGTTGACTGTCCAACTATAGATCTATATCTATATTACCTCTGATTAGTAAGGTGTTGGAGAAACTGTTGGCAAGACAGTTGATGGAGTACTTGGAAAGAGAAAAACTGATGGATCCATATCAGTCAGGTTTTCGGAGGTCTCATGGCACTGTGATGGCCGTGTTGGAGGTCCTGGATGAGATCGTCAAGGTAATTGATGCCCAATGTTATACTGGTGCAATTCTTGTCGATCTCTCCAGGGCTTTCGACATGGTTGATCATCAGAATTTGCTTATAAGACTGTCCGAGGTAGGGATGAGCCGTTCAGTTTTGGATTGGTTTATCACCTATCTTTCTGACAGACGGCAGGTAACGGCTGTAAATGGAACTGTGTCGGCTATGCAGGCAGTATGAAGAGGAGTGCCCCAAGGATCAGTTATGGGCCCTTTATTATTTTTAGTATATCTGAAGGATCTTGGGCATTATGAGGAGACCTCTCGTTACCATCTGTATGCCGATGACACCATTTTATACTGTTCAGATGAATCAGTTTCAGTAATACAACGTACACTGCAGAAAAGTTTTAACAATATGGAAAAGTACTTTGTCAGCTCGAAGTTAAAACTTAATTCCTCAAAAACTAAATGTATGTTGTTTAGGTCTTCTATGAAACAGAAAGATGACTTGACTTTGGAAATTGTGGATAATAGAGGGGAAGGGTTAGGGTTAGATAATCAATATAAATACTTGGGATTTTGGTTAAATAATTGAGGGTCAGGAAATTTGCATGTAGGTAATTTGATCTCCCAGGTTAATAAGCGGGTGGGGTTCCTGTTTTGGAACAAAAATTGCTTAGATTCTGACATTGGACCTGATAGTTAAGATGCAGATTTTCCCTTTAATCGGTTATGGGGACGTTTTACATGACGGAGCCACTAAGGAGCAAATAACAAAGTTAGATGTTCTAGTTAATCGTCTTGCCAGACTGATTCTCAGGTGTCCAAAACTTACTCATCATTGCGAATTGTAGAAAGATTAGGTTGGTTATCATTAAGTAGGAGAAGAATGATACATAAACAGCTGTTTGCTTATAAATGTGGGCTGGGTTCCGTCCCTATATATCTAAAGAACAGATTTTCCTTTAGAAGTGTTGAATTGACATTGAGAAATCAAGTTGTTACGGATATGGTTGTCCCCCTTGTAAAATCAAAACGTTCCCAATATTTATTTAGTAATTATATTCCGATATGTTGGAATAGCCTTCCTCATGAATATAAGCAAAAGATTGGTAAGCCCTTATCAACATCCCATCTAAGAAGACACCTGATATCTATACAGGAACCTTGTAATTGTTATTGATATTCTTTTTTCTTTTATGTTTTTGTATTGATGTTTGTTGTTTGATTGTATTTATTATGTTGAGTGTTGACTTGTATTTTGTATTTTTGTAAAGGTTACCATTGCGAATGAGTTTTTACTCAATTGGTTTTTACCTTGAATAAACAAACAAACAATGGCACAGTCACTTTGGCAAATCAACGTTCGAGGCAGACTAACAAAATCACAGTGCCACTGTTCATGAGCAGAAGTACCAAATGTTTTCATGAGGTGGGGGTCACAAAAAGGCCATATTGAAAATTTGTAGTGCAGATGCCAACAAATGCCCAGAGCGTTAGTTTCTAACCAAAACATCCCACCCCACCCTGTACAGACTGATAGGTGTCAGGGGTGTGCCTTTGGAATGCTGGCTATAATGCTCATGCCATTCCACCCCATCCTGCAGCCAGTGACAGGCTTCGAGGTGTGCCTTGGACTCTTTGGCCCCAGAGTTCACCCCAATCTCCTATACTGCACTCATTTCAGTGTATGTCCTTATGGAATGGGGTGACTGTAAAGCTGAACACCCCAAGGCACACCTCAACACTTGTCGGTGTCTACAGGATAGGGTGAGGTGAAATGGTGTGAGTATTATGTGTGACAACCCAAAGGCATACCCCAATTCCTGTCCCTCTCGGCAGGGTGGAGGTTGGGTTCACATGAAGTTCAATACTTAACTGCCATTCCTATTCTGCATCTGTCTAACTCCTGCACTTCCAGTGCTAATGCCAGCAAGTAAACATTCAGCATTGACAAATACTTGTTCAGCTTCTGCCTGAAATGTGTTTTTGCATCCCGAAAGTTGATTTCACAGTCCCTGTGTGAAATCACCTTTGGGGCAGGATTTAAACATTTGCTCTGCCCTGCTTCATGAGGCAGGGTCATAACAAGACTATATTGCAAATTTGGTGTACAAATATTACAAAACAACAAATTTAGGAGCCTGTGTTACATTTTACTAATGAAGGCTCATAACTTTGGCAATTTTGAATATTTCTACACCAAATTTTCAACATAGTCATTTCTTTACAGCACCTTATGAATGTGACAACTGTCATTTTTCAACTCCTGCCTAAAATGTGTTTTTGCATCCCGGAAGTTGATTTTGCATTCCCTGCATGAAATCACCTTTCGGGCAGGATTTAAACATTTGTTCTGCCCTTCTTCATGTTGCAGGGTCGTAACAAGACTATGTTGAAAATTTGGTGTACAAATATTACAAAACAACAAATTTAGGAGCTTGTGTTACATTTTGTTAATGAAGGCTCGTAACGTTGGTAATTTTCAATATTTTTATACCAAATTCCTCACCTACAGCCCTATGGGCTCTGGCTAGAGTTTGTTTTATTAGCCTTTTGTGTAGAATGAGACCGAAGGCATTATTAAAGTCAAGATACAACACATCCACAGCTTGGCCCCTGTCCACTGCCTTTGTGATCCAGTCACAGAAGTATATCATGGCCAGCCTGATGGTATGGAGGGCTGAGGCACTGGGCTCCTTACCTCCTGCTATGCCGGTGACCCAAATTTGAAATGAGCCTGGGTTGTCATGGGTCAGCAGGGATGGTAGAGGATAGGATGTCCGATGGACTGCTCTCCTCTCTGTTAGCCCAGCTTTGGACTGCCACCAGGTAGAGGCCTGGTGGTGGTGCAGCTCGGGCAGCAAGACAGAAGGGGCAGCAGTAGCATGATATGTGTGTGCCTCTACATGCACACATAAGTGCATTGCAGCAGAGCAGGGAGTAAAACAGAAAATCGTTGAGTGTGCCCACCAGTCACTGATCCACGCATGTGCCCAGGACCCTGGTCTGTACTGGATTTGTGTATTGGTAGGGGGAAGGATAGCCATCCCTCCTCCTGTCTTGCCATGTGGGGGAAGCCATGGAAGAACCCAAGTGACCAGGTGAGTCCCGGTGAAGGTAGTTGCCGGTCGGGGGAGGTGAAGACAGGGTTGAACAGCTGCCCCTCAGCCACAGTGGAGATGAACCTCTATGGGGAAAAAAAAGAAGTTGATCATATTAGATTAACAAGACCTCCCTGCTACAAAACCATGCTGCCTTCTGTCCTGCAGCCCATTTGCTTCCATGATTCTATAATTTGTTCTTAATGATGGCATCCAGCTGCTTGCCTACAATTGCAATTATAGTGAACAATCTGTAATTTCCCCATGTCATCCTTGTCCCCACTCTTGTGAAGTGGAACCACATTAGCTGCCCTCTAGTCTCCTGGAACCACTTCATCTCCAGTGAATAATCAGACAAATTTCCCAATGGTACTGCTGGTGTCTGCCCCACCTCCTACAGCACTCTAGGATAGAACCCATCAGAACCAGGAGCTTTATTCCTTCAGCATTCTGAGGCCCCTAAATACATTTTCTTCCATGACTGGTCGTACTGTAACTCCAGTTCCCTCACTTCCCTCTCTTTGGCCTGTACTCTCTAGTACAAAGCCAACTTAATATCCTTACAATGGGATGAATCAGTATAGCTGGCAGTATAACCTAGAGGTTAGAGCAAAGAGCTGTGAATGAGTTTAGTACATCCAGCAGACCTGGGACTGATTCCCATAACCTTCCCTTACATACTGTGTGACCCTGAGCAAGTCACTTAACCTCCCTGTGATCCTAGGTCACCCTTGTAAAAAGGCCTTGTGCCCAGTGGGCCTTAGCCAGATGCAAGAACAAAAATGTAAAGAAAATCATCTAATGCTGTGTAGCTAGTTCAAATCATATCAGTGAGGGGGCTGCCTGATGGCTTAGTAACATGGGAGTCATGCTCCTATTCTGGCAACCTGGGTTTGGAAGCAAACACGGTAAGTTGGCTGGGTAGCCCTGGGAGCTGGGGATACACAACAGTGTTCTAAACTAAGGAAGCAAAGCGCTAAGTTCTGCTGCACCAGTGACCCCTGTGGTGGGTCAAGGTGCAGTGGAATGCTGCAGATTTTATCCCACAGCATGAGTGAAGCTGTACTAGCTGACTGTACGTCATGAAATGTTTCTTACTCTATGGTTGGGAGGGTAGATGAGCAGTGTCATGACCCCAGCTCGGGGGCCACAGTAAGTGTACTTGGGGGCATGGCTGCACCAGGCTACTAATTTGAGTTAGATTAGAGGCAAGTACATCCTTGGGGACCCAGCTTTCAATCCCACAACAGCCCAGTTACACACCTTGTTGCCCCAAGCACATCATGGAACCTCTCTGTGTGTTACCCCTCCTTAATTTCTACGTATCTGTCGCTGTGCTGTTGGAATTGCCCTCTGTGTCTGACGTGGCAGTAGCAGTCTCTTATCCCTATTCTATATTCTAAGATGTATTACGATACAACTGGCATGGCAGGTACTGCTAGCCACATTTCATTTCTTTCCATCCCTTGCATGGAATATTCCAATAAGCACACTCACTACAGCTCATATGGTGGCCAGTCGAGGAGGTGAGGGGGATTGGGGTGGGTGCCATGTTTGGTGCAGGTGGTACAGGTGGGGGCAGTGGCAGAGCCAGGTTTGGGAGCATTTAGGAGCTGGGGGGGCCATTCAGTCAATCACGGGTGCCACAATGGGCACTAAACAGTGAATAGAGATGGTGGCGGGGCGCCACTACTCACACTGGGGCAGCCAGGAGGGGCAACCGCCCCCCCAGCCCTCTCTCTAGCTCCGACACTGGGTGGGGGGCCAAAGAACCACCACTGTTCAGCAATCTGTGTGGCGTCCATCAGTCTGAATTGCCCAGGATGCTGTATCTGTGCTGGTACGTACCAATTCAATGTTTCAAACTATCCAGGCCATTGAATCAGCAGGTACAGTACTGCTTCAATAAAGGGCCTAAACTTGTCTGGATTGATGCTCCCTTGTGGGGATCTGTGGGTTAGACCTTCTAGAAGTAAAACAGTTGCAAGAAAGTAGCTTCTTTATGCATCTACTGTAAACAAACAGCTTTAAACAAATTCAATTAATTATGGCAAAGGACATACATTTTAAAAGGTTCATGCACTAAAGTTTTGATTAGCATATGGAGGCTGGAAGCATTTGTTAACTCAGCGAAAGGCCATTACCAGCTGAGTCAGTTCCAGGAATAAAGGGAAATGTGCCAAATGTTCATCTGACTTTTGGTATGCAGTTGTAATTACAGAAACGTAGAATTTGATGACAGAAGGAGACTGAAGGTCCATCTAGTCTGCCCTTACTATATTACCTCATCCCACCGACCTGCTATGCTGGTGGGCTGTTTACCCCCTCCTCTGGTCCGCCACCCCTTAATCCTGTGTGCCCCCCACCCCAGGATTATAAGGCCCTATACTCTGTGCCAACCATATTTAAACCCGTTTAGGGTAACTGCTCCCACCACTTCCACCAGCAGTCTGTTCCACAGTTCCACTACCCTCTCAGTGAAGCGAACTTCCTCACATTTCTCTTGAATTTACCTCCCACCAACTTCCAGCCATGCCATCTGGTGACTGCATCCATATTCCTGTCAAGTGGGTCCTCAATATTTATCTTGTTTATACCTCTGAGAAACTTGCAGGCTTCAATCAGGTCTCCCTGCTGACACGTACCTTCCAGCGAGTACATATTCAGAGCTTCCAGATGATCCTCATAGGATCTGCCCTGCTGACTGTGGATCATCTTGGTGACCCTTAGCCACACTGATTCTAGCCCGTCAATGTTGTTTCTTAAGTGAGGACTCCAGAACTGGGCACAGTACTCCAGGTGAGACTGCACCAGGATCTGTACAGTGGCAAAATCACCTTGCTTCTCCTACTGTCAAAACCTCTCCTTATACATCCCAGCATCCTCAGTGCCTTGCTGTATGCTTTGTTGCATTGACTTGTTTGCTTGAGGGAGTCACTGATTATGACCCCCAGATCTCTCTCCTCTATTGAAGTGGCCAGTCTGTCCCCTCCCGCCTAGTATTCTTTGCGTGGATTTAATCTCCCTAAGTACATTACTTTGCATTTCTTGGCATTGAATTTCAACTGCCAGACCTTAGACCATCTCTCTAGTTTCTCTAGATACTTCTAGAGCTCCTGAACCCCTTCTTCATGATCCAGATCTTTCTACAGCTCCTGAACCCCTTCCTCAAGATCCAGATCTTTCTGCAGGTCCTGAATCTCTTCCTCATGGTCCAGGTCTTTCTGCAGCTCCTGAACCACTTCCTCGTGATCCACTCTGATGCATAGTTTTCTGTTTTGCTCCATGTTGTCAATGGGGACAGTACTTAACACATATAGGTAATGTGATTCTCCCACTAAGGTAGTGATACAGCTCAAAAGCTGTGACTGCAGCACAGACCTCCAAGAATATGGAATATTCCATCTGCACAGTAATGGGAAGGCTATAAGCCTGAGGTTCAATGGGCAGAGTAACAACGTCACTCACCCATCAAGCCTAAAAAGGCCACTCCTCCTGGACTGTTCCAGGATTCCTTCTTCGTTGCACCCAGAGTCTCCATCGGCTTCCCCTTCTCCTGCCCTTTCCCATTTGTCCTGTGAGGTCTCTGGCTGCCCCTGCCCACCCCCCTCTTTCTTGCCACTTTCTTGTGCTGGTTTGCTCATTTCCCCTCCTGTCTCTGCTTCTGCTAACCACTCCTTTGTTCAGCATGCCGCCGCTGTTGCTGCCTGGTTCTGTCTCCCCCTTTGGTTAGTTTCTCCTCCCCCCATCCTCCTCTGCTTGCTACAGCTCTGCTGCAGCCTGGGTTCGCTGGCTTCCTTTTCGCACCCTTTTTCACCTGCTGCAGTATGTGTCTCTGTTCCCAGCAGCTGCTCAGTTCCGTTTGTTCTTTTGGGATCCTCGTATGCTCCTGGTGCATTTCCAAATGCCGTCACCCGCCCCATTTGGCTTCCTCCCCCCTGCACCTCGGTACTCTAAGTTGCCCTGTGTTCCTGGATGTCAGCTGCCTGCTGTCATTGCCCACTTCCCCTTCTGACGTCCGTCACCTCTTTCTGGGAGACCATTTCCTTTGCCATCCTCTCGTTCTCGCAGCTTTGTTGTTTAGCTGGCCGGAGCTTCTGGGATGTGACATCTCCCTCCACGCCTGGCCTTCTTC
This sequence comes from Neoceratodus forsteri, assembly GCA_016271365.2. Taxonomy (NCBI): domain Eukaryota; kingdom Metazoa; phylum Chordata; order Ceratodontiformes; family Ceratodontidae; genus Neoceratodus; species Neoceratodus forsteri. The sequence goes on from CM028135.1 coordinate 820,939,234, forward strand.
TCCCTCCAGATTCTCCTCCCATTGCCTCCAGTTCTTCTGTTCTTTTGGACTCATTCTTTATCCTCATCCCCCCCCCTTCTCTAATCCCGCAATGTGGACCGCTTCTTCATTCATTCCCCTGGGGTCCCTTCCAGCGTCTTTTCTCTTCCTTGTGGCTTCAGGTTCGGCCCCCCAATTTTTCTCTGCCATTTCCTCTTCATTGACCCTCTGGTCCTACTGCTTCCCAAGCAGCTGGAACACTTGGGCATTCAGCTCCTCATTCCCAACCACCTGATTCTTTTCTGCTGCTGTTGTTCTCCTTCCTGCTTTGGCTCTCCAGATGTCCATCCTGACCCATCGGCTCTTTTTCCTAATTTGCTCATCCCTCATCCTCGGCGTGTGCAACTTCATTTTGTTATACTGACCTATGACTTTTTGCCTCGGTGTTCCCATCTGCTCACGTGCATAGCTCCTGTGATTTGGAGGCATTATTGCTTGACTTAGTCTATTCGTTTGACACAGCACTAGCTGTTTACCACTGCTCCCATCCCGTCATGTTGCTCAAGCTTTTCCATCTATACCTCAGTTTACTCAGGTTAGCTGTGCCATGAATGAGGTGTCCTTCATGGTGGTACGGCATTCTGTAGGCACCCCTCATGCTGTTGGAGCTCTTTGTGGTCGCCAAACCTGTTCCATCATTGACCTCAGTTGCTTAACTCAGTCCTTCTCTCTGCCTATCTCTACTGTCTCGGGATCTCTGCCCCTGTTGACTCCTCTTGTTGCCCTCCTCCTCCTGTTCCCTTCACCCTCCATTCCACTCCTTCTCTGACCTTTGCTTTCTTTTGGGGTTTTCCCTTTCCTGCCATCACCATCCCTATTCATATCTTCCTCTTACCCTAGTCCGTCTGTTGTCCAGGGCCTGACTCTGGTTCTTCTTCACTCAATCTGACCTCAGGGTCTACTCATTCACATTGATTAATGGAGCATACTTCTCATTGGGTATTATGCTACCTCACAGAACTGCTGTACTCCTGCAGTTATTATCACCATCAGTCTTCTCATGAACGCATCTGGGTATCCCTCGCTCATCCGACCTCTATGTGGGTCTACTCCTTCACATTGACTACTCGAGCATAACCCTCTTGGGTCCATGCTACCTCAACTTGACCTGCCCTCCACTCAGAGACATGCCTTCATGTCTATTGCCCCTTTGCTTGGGGATGGCAGGCTTCTCTACACCATCATACATCGTTCATTTTTTACCTGATCTTAACCGTACCAGTTTCCGCGGCTTCACTCCATCATCATTCATCTTCCTCTTCATATTTCCCCTTAACTGTACTGACCTTCCAGGCCTCATTTCATAATCGTGCATCATCCATTTCATTCCTCACCTTGAACCATTCAGGTCTTCAAGGCTTTTCTCCATCATCGTACATCCTCACTTGCTTTCAAGCGTCTAGCTGCAGAGACATAACTTGCATCCTTCAACAGCTGTCCATTTAGAAGGACAGTGCCAAAGCTTCCTCTAATTTGGACATTTCCTCCTTCCTCAATCTCGACTTTAAATTGCCGTAGCTGAGCTATCACTAATCAACACATTTGTCAGCCTGGAGGGAAGGTGACCTAGGCCTTGGATCCCCAGAGGTTTCCTCCTCAAAGGTTTTTTTTCCTCTCCTCCATGCCAATGGTTATAATATTAGTCAGGGTTAGTGCTTTCATAGGTTCAGTAGTTAGGTTCCGCTGTTGGATGGAGTCGCATGGTGGCCTCGGCTGTTCCCTTTCTCTTTGGAAGTCCGTCCTTCTGCATCTTGTCAGATTTCCTTTCATTCCTTGTCCTGGCCTTCTATTGTTCTTCTCCTGTCCTTCCTATCTATGTCTGTCACATTTATTTCCAGTCTAGATATCTTCTGAATTCTCGCCTCTTCAATGCTCGACACCCTTTTCGGTATTCTTTTTGGGTTTCTTCCTAAGCTACCTTTAGCTAAGGGAATTATTCCCACAGCACCTATGTGGGAGGGAACCCTCCTCTGGGGTTCCTTGCATCATTCCCCTACAGGGTGGTATATCCCACGGATAGAGAGACGAACAGCCACAATGTATTGAAGTCACACAAGCATACATCTCATCCAGTTATGTAAGCACAATTGAACCTCGGTTTCAGTTGTACAACTCCAGAGGTGGCAGCACAGAGAGAACCCTCTGGAAGATTTTTTCAAATTAAAAATTGTTATTTTGTGTAGGATTGTGTGACTTCTGGCAGTTTGTGGCCTCCTGGTGACTGGGAACACACTTAAATTTAGAAATTGTGCCTGTTATGCTGAACCTTTCAAATTGAATAACCTGCTAGCTAACTTCCATTCCAGTGCCTGCAGGGCCTGGATGGAGACCGCTTGCTTTGTAGGGTGTTTTTTCCTCTGGTAGGTATGCAAGCTATCAAACATCTGGCCTAGTGCTTCAGGTAAGTGATTTTTTTACTGAGGGGGGTCAGCCAGACAGTTAGTGGGGTTGTACTGTGATTTCTCTTCCTCCTCCTCCCAGCATCTACCTCCCTTGGTGTTTGGTTTTGTCATCTAGCCAAGAAGTACAAGTTTTTTTATTGTGCGGATATTTGACCTGATGTTTTGATTGAGTTTTTGTGTAGTTGAATTTTTTTATTTTGTGAGTTTCTTTCTCACAGGGTGCCTTTCGTGGTTATGCTACTGTCTCCTCCCAAAGTACATGACCGAGGCAGCAGAGTTTTAGTAAGTGGCAGAGTTTTACCAGTGCAGCTACAACAGAGTTTAGGTCAGCATGTTTTCATAAAGTGACTTTTGTTTTTTCAGATGGTGGGCACAGTGTTTCACGCCTTGAGATCTGGGTTTTTTTTTCATTCTCTGATGGAAGGCATGGGTTTTGTGCCCTTGAAATGTGGTCTTCCTCATGGTTGGGTGCAGCGTCAACTGAGATGCAACTTGTGTCTTTTTTCACGCTTCTTCCGCAACCACAACGGAGAAGGTGAGCTACCCTGAAAGGGTAGTGAGGTGTGGTTATAGCACCAAGTTAGGGGGGGAAAAAAGGTGAGGTAGTAGGAGGGCGAAGGAACGGAAGAGAAGGGTTCATGAAACAGTAGGTATGTGGGCTGTGGTTTGGCAGCATGCTGCCAAGCTGGCATTCTGGTGTGGTGGTAAGGGTGGCAGGCTGCAGTGAGGGAGGTCCAGGGTTCGGGGCTGGGTAGGGATACTATTTTGTTTTTTTATAGGCGGGACTTAATTTTTTTTTTTTTTGGTTTCCGAGTTTCTCCGCCTCCTCGACATGTATCCCCCTGGGACTGAGAATCCTAATTTAGGGGGGTGCTGGGGGAAAATCACCCCACATAGATATCTTGTTGTTTTATTGTCGCTGTTGTTAGGTTCACTGGTAATTGTACATCGCCGTTTTGCTTTTCGGCGATGTACACTCACTGTAATGGTGATCGCTGTTATGACATGGAACACATTTTGACCTGGATGGTAGAAAACCATTTTTTCTAAGCAACACTACTGGACATACTGTACCATTAGTAGGTTGACGCTGTACTACCTCTTAGATGATTGTAGCATTTTTATTTTTTTTTACCAGGAGAGACACACTAAGCTGAAAGCTTGTTTACAGTTGTGACCTGGGAGCACAAGGAAGTTAAGTGACTTACTCAGGGTCACACAGTATGCAAGTGGAGGCTGTAGGATTCAAACCCAGGTCTCCAGGTTTGCAGCTCAGAGCCTTAAACCACTGTGCTATACTGCCTCCTAGAGCATAGAGATCTGTTCTCCCTCACGGTATGGTGCTTTGTCAACTTAGATGCAGCTTACATCTTTCTTCTCACCTCTCTTCATCACGAGGGAGAACACTATCAGATGCACCACTGATGTAGTCTGGCTCTCTGACAAACAGAGATGCAGCTGGCATCTTTTCTCATGCCTCTGCCATACCTCGAGGGAGACGAATCAGCACAGCGTGAGCGCTTGGGGCAGGCCACAGCCTCTTGGAGTAATCTTGTACATGGCTCAGTTCAGCCCACCCCTGCAAGTCAAACTCCTCTGGCAATTGCTAAGGCTTTGAGGTTCTACTAAGGGGATGTCAGACTTCAGAGGACCTGTGAGGGATTCAAAAGAGCCAGTTCGATTGCTAGGGCTCAGAAAACTTTATTAGGTTAGTTGCAGCCCCCCACAAAAACACACGGGGGGTGTGTATGCCTTTCAGGCCCTAAGTTTGTCATTCAGGTTAGTTACAGGACCCTCATACAACCCAGGGGGACACTCTGGCAGTATGCTTTCTGGCCCTAAGTTTAGCATTCATTTTACAGTTTACATGGTTTTTATACAGACAGTGAAGGTGGTAGTAACCTTCCTGCTATGTGTGTGTTTGAAAATGGTTTTGTCACTACATTATTTGATGGAGTTTAGTAACTAAATGTACAGACCCATTAAAGGGGGACGGTACCCCCACCTTCCAATTTTCAGCCCTCCGAACATGTACAGTTTTACAAATTAAAAAAAAAATTCTCCCTGCAAACTGGTAATCCCCACCCTGTAATTGAAATAAATAAGTAGCACCCCCAAATGTATATTCCTGGTGGTTACTGGCACCCACCACCCTCCAGTCCCTGATTATGTAGTAATTATATCCCCCATTGGTGGCAGTGGCACCCCCCCAACCTTCCATATAAGTCTGAACCTGCAAATTAAAAAATGGTCCCTCTCTGACTTTATTTTTTTCCAACCTCACTGTGCACCCACCTCCCACACCTTTTACCCCTCCTCACCCACCTGAAGTGGCTCAACAGTGAAGATTCATTTTCCTCGGACAGGGACGCGCCTTGCTGCTGGAACCAGCAACTGCTCTATGACAGAGAGAATATTTATCATACAGCAGTCACCAGTTCCAGCAGCAAGACACATCCTTGATCGGAGGGTGAATCTCCACTGTTGGAACACATCAGGTGAGTAAGGGTGTGTGTGGGGGGTTCAAGGGGTGTGTGGGGAGGTGGGTGCACAGTTGGAGGTCGGGTGGGGGTGCGGGTATGATCATTTGTGGACATTTTTTTTAGGTTAAAAAAATCAGCAAGGAACCATTTTCTAATTTGTAGGTTCACAGTTACATATGCAAGTGTGGGGGTGCCACTGCCACCAATGGGGCATAACATTACTATGAAATCAGGGATCGGAGGGTGGTAGGTGCCACTAGACATCAGGGATATAAATTTTGCAGTGCTACTCATTTATTTGAATTAGAGGGTGGGGGGTACCATTCTACAGGAAAAAATAATTTTTTAAAGATCTATATAAAATGTACATTTTCATATGGGTAATTACAGGGTAAGGGTACTAATAACACCAATGAAATCCTGCATATGGGAGAGTGAAAAGCCACAGAAATCCTTTTTTTGCAACTGGGAATCCTTTTCCATGAATGTTTTGCTGTATTCATGGAAAAGGAATCCTTTTCCACAGAAAAGGAATCCTTTTTTGTGAATTCTTTTTCGTGGTCGTGGAAAAGGATCTCGTCTCATGAAAAAGAATTTTGGACTTCGTTTTTTTTTAATCCTTTTTCACAAAAACATTCCTTTTTTGTGAATCCTTTTTCATAGTCACAGAAAAGGATCCCTTCTTGCGAAAAAGGATTTCAGACTTAGTTTTTATTTTATCCTTTTTGTGACAACATTCTTTTTTTGAGAATCCTTTTTCATGGCTGCGAAAAAGGAATCGGCTCATGAAAAATTATTTCGGACATAGGGTTTTTATGACAATCCTTTTTCGTGAGCCAATTTCCTTTTTCGTGAGAACGAAAAAAGATTCAAGAAAAAGAAACCGAGTTGTAAAAACTGATTTAAATATTTTAAAAAATGTTATAGGATCACTTTTCCACCACCTAACTTCACAATCCACTTAAGGCATTGCCAATGAGCAAGATACATGTGTTGCTGTCTCTGGGTAACTTCATTTTTGTGGGTTTTTAAGTGTTTTTGCTGTGGAAACATGAAAAACAAGATGGCGGCTCTTGGAAAAGGAATTTTATTCTTGTGAAAAAGGATTAGTCCCTCACGAAAAAGAATCATTTTTTGTGAGACCAAATTCCTTTTTCATTCCAGGAAGCTATCCTGGAGAGTGAAATTCCCATTGAAAATAATGAGACCTTAAAAGACGAATAACTTTAAAATTGATTAATATTTTTTCACCAGACAAGAACAAGGCAGCTCTTTTACCCAAGCTCTTTCTACCATAGAAATTTTATACCAAAATGAAAAACCATCTCGGTTTAAGGTGATGTGAAAAAACTGCGAAAAAAGATGAATTTTAAGGTTTGTGCACTACATGGATCTCAGAATCCACACATCCAGTCGGAACAAAACTTGGCACATCAAGAGATCTATCCCACAGGATGACGCGTGCAAACTTTTGTGCAACTCTATTCAATGGTTGCAAAGTTATTAAAGTGAACAATTTGAGGTTTAACATTAAAGTGCCTACTCAACCCTAACTATAGATGCCATACCGCGCCCCTATAATTTATGTAGGTGTACATTGTTTTTATTTGTATTGAAGGACATGTATTGTGCTCTTTCATGGTCTGGTATTCATCAGCTGTATCTAGATGTCTTTGTACAATATCTTACGATTTGTGCAATGAATCATAGATTACAAGGTGAGACCTACAGTACAAGGTATGTTTGTCTGGGAACACTTCATGGGTGTCCACCAGCCCTGTAAATTCAGTTGTTCCTTTTTTAACTAAACATATTTCTATGTTTTAAGGAAAGCTTTCAGGAATAGAAGACTATGAGATCCAGTGGTGAATCTGGTGTCCAAGGTTGGAGTACACAAATGGCAGTTGTATGCCTCAGATGAGGGTCCTGTCTTTAACACAGGTAGGCCTGTTTTTTCCGTTGATTTCTGGTGTTTCTGGTATATGTTTATGTGAGGGTTTAACCAAGGACATGGGAATTAATAGTAGTTTGAGTTTTGTGTATTGCATTGACAGAAGTGAAGTGAGGTTACTGTGCAGCTGGAATGTTCCATGTCCTTGGGGGTCTGTGCTGAGGTCACAGTTTTTGAGCTGTACCACTGCACCGATGGGGAGAGCACATTACCCATATGTATTAACTACCTTCCCAACTGACAACACTGGAGCTAACAGAAAAGGAAATTACGGTAAGCATGATGGAATTTCTCCTTCGTGACATCAGAAAAGAGCCACAACTTACCATATATACCATCTCCTATGTCCATTTGAACATACTAAATAGGACAGATCCAAGGACCATTCACTGCGGTACTCCACTTGTGACCTGTCTGTGCCTTGATTTAGCCCCATTCACCACTACCCTCTGTTACCTACACAAGCCAACTTCCTACCCACCTAACTACACCCCGCCATACTCCTAAGTCCTCCAATTTCTTCAGCAGTTTTCTGTGTAGTACGGAATCAAAGGTTTTGCTGAAGTCAAGGTAGAGCAAATCTACTGCCTGTCCTTTGTTAATTGCCTTAGTGACCCAATTGAAAAACAGATTCAGGCTGGTCTGGCATGACCTCTCTGACACAAACCCAGGCTGCTTGCTGTCCTACAGACCACTGTCCTCCACATAGGTCAACACGTTTTCCTTGATTATGGTCTCCATCAGCTTACCGACAATGGATTTAAGGCTGACCATTAGTTGCCTGGATCCCCCCTTCCCAGCCGATCTCCAATCTGCTGGGTCCACTCCACACCTCAGTGAGTTATTAGATAGATTTGTTAAGAGCACTGCCAATTCTCTGGCCAATTCCTTAAGTACCGTGTAGTGCAGGCCATTGTGGCCTAGCACCTTGTCTACCCTGATAACTTCTAGACCCTTTTTACCATGCCAGCTAATACATGCTCTCCTCCCATTTCATCATCCCCCATGTGATGGCCTTGATACTCTCTCCAGTAAAGAATCACGTATAATAAGCTGATATTATTATAAACTCAGTGTAATGTTTGAGCACTGATCTGTCAATCGAAATGACTAATCTAGAGATCTTTAATCTTTCAGAAACAGCTTCTAAGTATTCAAAAGATAGTAATAAAAAATTAGAACCATATTAACACAAGAAAAACAGTAAAAACAGATCAAAGATGACATTCATTATCCATGCTGAAAAGTTTTTTGTTCACTTAAAACAATTGTTAAAAGGCCACTTGAAATGCAAGCGTGCCTGTCCATCATGATATTTCATGCATGTTAGGATGGTTTAATAGATCTGTTCTGCTGCCATTAATCTGGCTTTTCTGTTCTATTTTGAGATGTTCTTATGCAGAAACATAGATTGTGCCAGCAAAAAAGACCCAAAGATCTGTCCACTCTGCCCATTACCCTGCCTAGCAACATCCTTGACCTAATGCCAGACTGGATTTAATGATATGATAACCCTAGTTGCTGATCATCACACCTTCTCCAGGTATCCCTTAACTTTCTTTTTTTTACATTTATTAAGCTTTATTAAACTTGATCAGAAAGTGATACACAAAGAGCACAATAAAGGACAAATGGCATATAAAGTACCAGTCAATGATCAGTGAAATGAGCAGTAAGCGAAATATTCACAGACCTAGAATTATTGCTCAAGAACAATCTAAGCAAGTAAACTTTCCAATCAAGTTATAAAACAAACAATCCGGCCCCTCCCTCCCTCCCCTCCTTCTCTGGAGGTTGAGGTGATTCCAGGTAAAATTAAGACAGTAGCATACGAGACATAACAAAAAGGAACATCTCATTCTTAAAAAAGAAAGAAATGTATCAGACATAAATGTAGGTTCAGGCACAACCGATCACAACCGTCCCTGAGATAACGGGGTGTATGAACCATAAGTAACTAACCAACACCCAGCACCAAGGGTCAATAAAGTAAAAAGGGGTTCCCATATCCCTGTGTATCTCCTCTTGAAGTCTGACATATTTGCAATAATACATTCAGTCTGCAAAGCAAAAATGATTTCCCAGTACTATTCCACATATGTAGGGATGGATTGATTGCACCAATGTCAAAGAATAATCTTCTTAGCGCAGGCCAATGTTAGAGCAACATGTGGTTTCTGATTACCAATTAAAACCCCAGTGAAGTCTTCCAATAGATAGATCTGAGGTGTGAAAGCCTGGTCCAACCCCAGTAAGGGATCCAACAGCTGTTTACTCTCTTCCCCAAAAGGTGTGACCTTTTCACAAGTCCAGAAAATGTGTAGTAGTGAACCCTGTTCCTTCTGACACCTGGTATATAGATCTGAGGCCAACCTACCCATTCTGTAAAGTTTAATCTGCCTGCAAAACATATTATGTAATATTTGGAACTGCATAAACCAATATCTGTCCCATTTAATGTGTTTATAAATAGCCTTCCAGATGGAAGACCAGTACCGCGAGCCTCTCTGAGAAGGAAGAACCTGATAACCAGGAGTAGAAGAAACTAGGTTCTCTCACAACAAGTAGCAGCCGCAACTGTGCATGATAAAAAGTCTGTTGAGTGGGATGTAGGGGTGACCGATGTCAAGGGGAGCAATTTGTCCGCATAATCTCTGGACCAGACACCAACACCAAAATGATAAAACAACATGTGTCTAATTTGGAAAAACTTGAAGCACAGAGATGATGGCCAGTCAAATTTCTGTTGAGCCTCTGCAAAAGTAATGAGCTTGCCAGCATGTAGTAGATGATCTACCGACAAAGACTCCAAGAAAGGCCAGTCCGCCCGGGTCAGCACTTTCCCAGCAATTTTCAAGTTGGGGTTTCCTAGGATGGGTTGAGAAATGTCTAAGTAGGGGTCCAAATTAAACATATGACAATTGTTTATGAGCATATAGAGAATAACCGACAGGAGAGTCTTTGAGGCAGCCAGGAATCTTCTTGAAAAGAACATGCAACAAGGCACATGGATTCATAGAAACATAGAAGTTGACGGCAGATAAGGACCGCAAGGCCCATCCAGTCTGCCCATTTCTTTTTCTACCTTATAAATGTGCCATCGGCCTTTGCTCTGTCAGACTTAGTTGACAGCACAATGAGCATTCAGTGTCCAGCCACTAGGGAACATAGACAGAGCCCCAGAGACCAGATGGGAGCAGGAAAATCCCTTAACTTTCTATGCCTTTGGGTCCCACTATTCCCTTATTTCTGTCCCCTGCAAAGTTAAACCCCATCACAATATTGGGTTCAACCACCTTTCTGGGTAGTCTGTTCCATTTGTCCACCACCCTCTCCATGAAGAACTTCCTCACATCACTCTAGAATCTCCCACCACCACCATTCTCCACCCATGTCCCATACCCAGGGTTCCCACCAGACTGAGTGGGCAGGTAACTGTAGGGCTGGCAACCTCCACAAATCCCTTCTGGGTGGTACTATGAAATGCCAGATCAATCAAGAACAAGACTGCCATTATTGCAGACTTGATTTCCTTGGTCAATCTGGCCTTCATCACGGAGACCTGGTTGGGAGATGACAAAGGTCCAGTATTGAAGGTGTCTGTCCCGGCTGGTTTTTCCATGTTGCACTGCCCGAGGAGGGAATGCAAGGGTGGGGGTGTGGCCATCTGTTTTAGATCTGACCTAAACTGTTCTGTGCACCCAGTGGGTGCAACTTCATTGTTTGAATGTGTGACCATGGGTGGGGTCCAGTGCAGGCTGCAGAATCCTCCTCATATACTGGTCTCTGGGGCACAAGGGGGAGTTTATGCAGGAAGTTGCAGACTTTGTCACCGAGAAGGTGTTGTAGTCACCCAGATGGCTGGTTCTGGGTGACTTCAGTGCTTGGATCAATGGCGAATATTCACAGTTAGGTTATGACTTCCACCAGCTGATGTCTTCGCTGGGCCTGGCACAAGCTGTTGCTTCATCGACCCACAGCCACAGTCATGCCTTGAACTTAGTGTTCTCACTGGGACTTGAGATCTCTGATCTCAGGATTGATTTGGTCATTTGGTCAGATCACTGCATGGTGAGGTTTTTGTTCGGGAGCCCCCCCATTAGTCCCTCCCCTGTAGAGATGGTCCATTGCCACCCTTTGAAGGGGTTTTCCCCAGAGGGACTGATGACAGTACTGGATCTATCTGGTGTGAGTACTGCATGTGCAACAGGTGTGGGTGAGGCAGTTGCAGCCTATAATGAGGCTGTCACCAAGGCACTAGACTTTGTTGCACCGATCAAGTGTATGACCTAGGTCTTCTTACTTGAAACCCCCATGGTTTGATGGGGCTTTCAAAGAGACGAAGACCAAGGATCGGAGGTTGGAGCACTGTTGGAGGTGGACCCGGTCTGAGGGGGATAAACTGGCTCTGAGACTTCACTATGGTGAATATCAAAGAACAATCAACTGTAAGAAGGCAGAGTTCCTGTCCAGGCAGAGTGCTGCAAGGAGGAACAGACTAGCTCTTCTTTTTTGAACTGTAGACAGGCTTCTCCATCCTGGCTATCTGCAGCTGATAAAAGCATTTTCAGTCGCTCACTGCGAGAAGTTTGCTCTGCTCTTCTCTAACATGGTGTCCTTCATCAGGGCTGGGATCTCCCCAATGGGGCACTTGTGGCCTTGCAGTGGTAAGTCGTGTATGCCAGGAGACGTTCGTATTGTTTGGAGTGAGTTTAGGCTGGTTGGGGTGGGGCCCACATACTGTGAACTGGACCCGGGCCCAACCCATCTCTTAGTGGGATGTGTGAAGTCCATCGGCCCAGTGTTCGCTGAGATTGTCTGATGTTTGCTTTTGAAGGGATGTTTTCCCAGTGCCCTAAAAGAGGCACTGGTGACATTCCTCCTTAAGAAGCTATCTCTTGACCCTGACATTTTGGCAAATTATAGACTTATTCATAACCTCCCTTTCATAGGTAAGGTTATTAAGAAAGTGGTGACTCTGCAGCTCAAAGCACACCTTACAGTCTATGACAACTACGAGTCCTTCCAGTTGAGTTTTAGGTCTCATCACAGCAGTGAAATGGCATTAGAGTGCAAAATGATCTCCTCAGGACAAAGGATAGAGGGGAACAGTCAATTCTCTTTCTTCTCCCTCTCTCCTCAGCATTTGACACAGTGGATCATGCAATGCTGCTGGGTCACCTAAGGGAGCTCTGTGGACTCACCAGTATTGTCATCAACCGGTTTGAGTTCTTTGTCACCAGCAGGGTGATGATGGAAAATTTCTCATGCTGCTCAAAGCCCCTTCCCTGTGGAGTTCCCCAGGGTTTGATCCTGTTGCCTGCGTTGTTCGCAGTGTACATGCTTCCCCTAGGTGAGATCATTAGGCTGTACAGTTCCATGTGATAACAGTGAAAGTGGAAAGGCGATCGCCATTAGGGCGAGTGTACATCACCGAAAATCAATTTTAGCAATGTACAACTTGTTTGGCTTTTTTTATGCTGGGGGCTATGCACTATGCACCCCCTACTAAAGTTCTCAACTCCGAGGGGGTGCATGTCAGAGGTGTCAAAACCGGGAGAAATAATTTCACGGGTTGGAAGCAACAAAACGCACAACACGCCTGAGCCGAACTCCGTCACCCTTACAACCCTAGCTGCCACCCACCCACCATGCCACTGAACCAGCTCAGCAGCCCACCACCCACTATGCCTCACAAACCCTCCATCTCCTTCCACCCATCGCTTGGCGTGCTCACTCCCCGCGTGTACATATAGCGACATCCTGTTGCTATACTCATGGACACCCCCCATCCAGTCACCCTCCCTGCTTGGTAACTCTGTCAACAGGCGCCACCACTGACTTACCCTTTTTGAAAGTGCCCAATCGTGGTTGCCATTGTCACAGGCTACCAACTGCACAGTTTGAGTTTTCACTGCTATGCAGATGATACCTACAGTAGCTGTACATGTCATTTGCGCCCAGGACAGATGGCGCCATGGAGGTGCTAAATAAATGTTGGCCAAGATCCAGGACTGCATGTCCACTAGCTGAGACTCAATCCTGACAAGACGGAGGTACTAGTGACTGAGCTTGGTCATTGGCATGATGTGGACACTGCTGGGATGGGAACAGGATTATTTCTTGGCCCCATTCCCTTGGCAGCATAAGCCAAGGTGAAAAAGCTGGGTATCATCCTTGATGACGGGTTGACACTTAAGGCTCAGGAGCCATCCGTTGTCAGAAGTGTTTTTTACCACTTGAGGAATGTTACCCAGATTAAAGCCTTAATTCCGCCTGATGACCTGCTCTCACTGAAACATGCATTCATGACATTGCGGCTTGACTACTGCAATGCTCTTTACTCGGGGTCACTGGAGGGATTCTCTGGTGACTTCAGCTTGTGTAGAATGTGGCAGCCAGGCTATTGATGGGCCTTCCGAGGTCCTTTCACATGACCCTGGTTCTGTGGGGAATGCACTGGTTGCCAGTTACAGTAGATGGAGAATCACCTTCAAGGTTGGCTTGCTCACCTATATGGCCATACATGAGTTGGGCCCTGGTTGCCTGAATGACCTCTTGACTCCTGCCTGTCCCATGCCCTCACTTCACTCCTTTACCAAGGGCATCCTAGTGGTTCCCAGCGCCTGTCTTAAGTCCTCTAGAGATTGTTCATTTGAGGTGGTGCTCCCAGTACTGTGGAACTCACTACCAAAATCCTGATCTCTGTGCGGTCACCGGCTTTCTTGAGGTGTGGACTCCAGGACTGCACACAGTACTCCAACTGCAGCCTTATCAAGAACCAGTACAGGGGCAATATCATGTCATTCTTCCTATCTAATCCCTTTCCTCTACATCCTATCAGTCTGTGTGGCTTCCCATATGCTTTGTTGCATTGTGCAGGGGACTTGAGACCGTCACGAATGATGACCCCCAGGTCTCTCTCCTCAGTTGTCTGCACCACCTTTACTACCTCATCCATTAGTCTGATTTAGGGTTCTTTCTATGAGTATGTATCACTTTGAACTTTTTTTGTATTGAACTTTGGTAGCCTTCCAGATCACTTTCCCAGTTTTTCCTGTTCTCTTTTCATTTCTCTAACTCTCTCATCACTGTCCACTCTGCATCAAATCTTGATATCATCTGCAAAGAGATGCACTTCATTCTGGATTCCCTCTCATACTTTACAGATAAAGATATTGAAGAGCACTAGTCCCTACCTGTGATACCCCTGGGCTCTTAGTGCACCCCAGTGATGATAACCATCTTTGTTTTGCTTTCTAGCCAGTTCCCTATCCACCTGGTCAGTTTGTTTGTTACACCCAGGTCACCCAGCTTTTTGGGGCTTCAGTGGGCAGAGCCCTGTAGACCTCTTGCTATCAAAAAAGAACTCCACATTCCATCTGACCGAACAACCTGTTGGAGTTGCACCACCATCACCTCCACGTCCGTGGAGCACTCTACTCACAAAGCACTATTTTTTATTTTATTTTTTTAAATCGAGCCATCCTGATCAGGACACTGGGAGATTGGGCACCCCAAGTGTCACTGTTTCTGGGGGGGGGGTGCTGAGAGGGAGGATTGGGTGGTGGGGATATCTCTAATTTTAAAGAGAAAAACAAACAGCGGTCATGGCAAAACACAGCACACTCTGCCATGTCCAAGATGGTCGCCGCACTCTGCTATGCATGTGCTTGTACTCATGCATGCACAAGAGTGTGGCGGTCATCTTGGACACAGCAGAGTGTGTTGTGTTCTGCCATGACCACCAATTTGTTTTTTTCTTCAAAATTAGAGATAACCCCCCACCTGACCCTCCCTCCTTCTCAGCACCCCCTTCCCCGAAACATAAGAGTGACACTGGGGGTGCCCAGTCCCCAGTGTCGTGATCAGGACAGCACCATTTTTTAAATAAAATTATACATACCCCCACCCAACCTCCCTCTCAGCACCCACCACCCCACCCCAGAAACATTAGAGTCACACTGGGGGTGCCCAATCCCCCAGTATCTCGATCAGGACTTCATGTATGGGTGGGAGTTCAGGTTGCCCTTCCTCTAGTACAGGTCAGTCTTTTCTTGGTTGGGTCATCCAGCAAGGACCAAGAATCAAATTCAGTTTACAGTATTAGATGAACTCCACTCTCACACAAATTTGCTTGTAGCAATTATTCCTTTTTTATTAATTTCAAAATACACACATCATAGGGGAATGTTTTGTGGCTTGTCCACTTCCTTAGCCCCTTGTGTGTTACCTGAATGAATCATATAAAAACAAATTACTATCATATTTCATACTGTTTTTTTTTTTAATTTCTCTGACAATCACCGATCAAGAATCCATAACCCTCCTTCCTGTTACCCATTATGGTCCACTTTTCAATAAACTACTTTTTCATTTACATATACAAATTAATTGAATCCTGGTACTAAATTACTTGTATTATATCATCACCATGTTTTTATCATTCACAAGTTGAAATATTTATTTTACAGTGTCAGACT
Organism: Neoceratodus forsteri; assembly: GCA_016271365.2. Classification (NCBI taxonomy): domain Eukaryota; kingdom Metazoa; phylum Chordata; order Ceratodontiformes; family Ceratodontidae; genus Neoceratodus; species Neoceratodus forsteri. Next base: position 820,954,592 of record CM028135.1, read on the forward strand.
CTTATTGAATTCCCATTTCACCTAAGTTTTCCCCTTTTGTTTCTCTCGCCTTTTCCTTAGAATTTCTTTGTCCCTGTTTTTTATTTCAATTGATTCTATTATACCACTGTGCTTCCATCTGCATAAGAGATATAAACAGCATGTATCAAAATCCTCAGTTCCTCTTATTACATTTCATCCTATACCCGGTGCTAATACTGTCATCTCCTCACCTAGCCTGTGGTGGTGTTTCTCTTTTCCACCATTGGTAAAGGCTGTATTCTACAATTCCGTTTGCATCTACTGTATATAAGAGTATTAAAACGTAAGTATCTATCCCTTTATTTGTGCTCTAATTCCATGTACAATAATTATCTCACCTCTTAAGTTACCTTCATAACTAAACATCAAACTACATTATATTAATTCCCGATAAATGCCTTGTTTTTACCACATTTAACCACTTTTACACCCATGTGTACTGTATGTACTTAAAACATATCCTGTCAGCAACAGGTTTCTCACCATTTCATAAACACTTCTTTGTTAAGCTTTCTCTTCTGCAGTTCACTGAAACAGCGCTTTTCTGAAACAGTGAAATAGAATCCTAAGCGTCTTTAAATGTCCATATTTTGGAACATAAACCTTTTATTAACAAAGGATGAATAAAGAACTTACTTTCTGGTCTGTTCATGAAAAAGGGTTACCATTGCCCACCATACAGTGCAAAGCACATTTTTAAAAATCAAGAATGGTCAGTCATATGTTTTTGACTGAATCTGAAAGCTGACTATATCTGTAGATAAATAACATATTTGTAGAATTCTAGGGTATCCATATTTTTTTCATGGGGTGGCCCACCGTTGTACATATTTACGTACGTTTTATGCTGCCTATTTGTATGTACGACAACCTGCATGCCCTCTGAACTTATGTGAGCATACCTGTACAGATGTTATCAAAGTCATAAATAAATAAATAAATAAATGTTGCTGCTTTTTTCACCTGAAAAAGTGTGACATGCAAAAACACATGCTTTACTAATTGTTTTTGCAAGCTTTATTTACTGTTTCCGCTTAATAAAGTAAATCTGATTACTAATCTGGAGTTGTGTTTTTTATCTGTACTCTTTAGCCCATTGCAATGCTCCATTTTTAATTTGTGCAGCTTTGTATTTAGTGTGATGAATGTAACAGTTGGTGTCACATTATGTTGCATTCACCCGCATGGCCCCCAAATCTGTAATTGTGCTATTAGCACTTTAAATGATTTTCTGGCTGCTCTCCCAGTTTGCCTCCTTGTGATAATTGACTGTGTTACTGCCTGATCTAGCTCTCCCACAGAAGGGACAGCAACCTTTGACCCTCACTCTACCTGGAGTCATGTCAAGTCCAATGTTTACCCATCAGTCTGTGACAGTTGCAAAGTCATAACCTGCCCCACAGAACCAAGCAGCAGCCACAGAGAGAGGAGCTGAGTTGTGGTTTAAAAATCCACTGTTTGCATGTGGCTCCTACATTTTGTAGGACTACATTCCATGAGGATAAGCACTGCATACAACAATGAGGACTGCAGTTACATTCACCACAGGTAGTTCTTGGTTACCATCATTCACCGATTGTGGGGCAAATTTACAGAGAGCAAATTCCAGTGACAACTACATGTCTAGGGAAAGTGTTGGGCATCAGTTGCAAAAGGGATTATACTGTGTATATGGAGTGGAGGGTTAAAATAGATTTTCTTTGTGCGGTCACTCATTACATTCACCATAATATGTGGTGTCAAACATCACAGCTGCCAGTACTGTTATTATTGTCAAATTCCTCCAGGCTTTGTAGCACTGTGTCAGTTATTAGTAGTAGCATGTTAGCCATAAGGCATGTTCAGTAAACTTTTGAAAAATGAAACGAATGTGTGGTGTCACTTGTTACATTCACCACGTTATGTGGTGTTAAGTAATATGTCAGTCAGTAGTAGTAGTATGTTAGTTGTTAGGCAAGTTTAGTACAGTTTTAATAAGTCAAACACAAGTGTGGTGTCACTTGTTCCATTCACCATGGTTTGTGGAGTCAAATATCACACCTGTCAGTAACATTATTATTGTCAAATTTCTCCAGTCATTAGTAGCAGCATGTTAGCCATTGGGCATGTTCAGTAAACTTTTTTCTACTGAAACAAATATGTGGTGTCACTCTCATTTCCCCCAGATTTTGGTCCACCCCCATTCTTTTTTCCCTCTAGGTCCTGGTTTTCTCCTTGTGGCCCTGTGGTCCCTGGATCCTCCCTTGGTCTCCAGCATTGTTTGCTAAGGGAGCAGGGTCGATGGAGCTGGAGTGTGAAGCCGCTGCCCACTGATGGCACTCTGGTGCCAGATGACACTCCGCACATGTGCAAAAAGTGTATTTTCAATCGGCCTTTCGCCGGCCTTTGGGGTTGTCTCTCTGGTGGTCCAGAAGAGGGACCAGTGACCTGAACTGGACCAGAGAGATGACTGGGGAGCAGAAGGACAGCTTTTGCTGAGCACCAATTGCGCTCGATGGATCGGTAGCTGCCTAATGAATATTAATGAGGTGGCTCATACTTATTAATGAGCAAAGCCTGTCTAGCACTGAGACAAAGTATAGTAGCGCTAGCAACAGGTGGTGAAATGAGTAAAATCATTAGCTAGTGGAAGGGTTAGCCAGACGAGAGGGGACTTTTAAAGACCTGTGGGGATTTAAACAAATAAATTGTTAAGTCTTGGCTGCAACAGAGCAGAAAGGTGGGAACTTGTGCAAGCTTCACTGGGGTTATGTGTGGCTGCCTGGGGGGCAGCTTAAAATGACTGCAGCGACTGAGAAGGGGTAAATTAAATCTTTAAAACAGTACAGTCACTTAACAGGGCACAGGACTGGCTACAAATCTATGGAGAAAATGTAACATGAAATTAAAAGGTTTGACTGCCCAGGGAGATGAAAGATGGGACTCTATATGAACTGTATGGGACTGTTTACACCCAGCCACCATGATTTGCAGGCAAATGATACCATCCAACCAACCACAAAGCCAGGGCCTGCCACAGAAGGCTTCTGGGGCTTGTGAAAAGACTCCTGGGGAAAAACACCAGGGCAAATCTATGCACCAGTTTTCTGCACCAATGAGGCATTGAAGGAGCCTCATACATATTAATTTTTTCTTAAGGACCAGGTCCAGCCGATTGGGAGCTTCCAAAAAGCTCCCAAAAGACAAGAACTTTTGGACTTTGAGTCAGTCCAATGGGAGCCCCTCAGAGGGAGGGGGGGTTCTTGCCCCAGGAAAGAATAGGGATGCAAGGCTGGAAATGTTCCTGCCTGGGGGCTGCCAGCAATCTATCCCCCAGGGCAGGTAGTGCCTTCCCTTCCCAATTAAGAGAAGCAAAAGGGAGAGGCAAGGAAGAAAAAAGTTTGTTAAATAAGCAGCTTTGCTGAGAGAGGGAGAGAGAGAAGTTGCAGGTTGATGGAATCTGCATTGTTTGAAGATGCACCACAGTGGTGAGATAAAGGCAGCTCAGATGGAAAAGAGAAAAGTTGCAGGTTACTGGGATCTATTCTGCATTGATTTGAAGAAGCACCATAGCGGTGAGATGGAAGAAAAGGTTGTGTCCTGAATCTGAAAAAGTCAAAGGTTGTGTCTTGATCAAGAAAAAAGACAAAGGTTGTGTCCTGAGCCTGGAAAAAGGACAAAAGCTGCATCTAAGCCTGAGAAAAGATGGGATATTGAGGAATAAGGATAGATGTGCTGAAAGGAAAAAGGAAAAGTGAGCCTCTTCAACTCAGAAAATTGCATGCACCTGCTTGGTGAGGAAAGAGACATCCAAAATGTTTTTGAGACAGAGTTCTGGAATTGTGCATGAGTCTGAGCGAGAGAGCAGCTATGTTAAAGTTGAACGACTGTGAAAGCAGAAGGATGGACAGGTGCTTTTCGGGGTCGGGTACCTGTTGTCTGCTCCTGAGATACAGCGAGGGAAAGAGACTGTTGTAGTAAATCTTGAATTCTCAAACTGTGAACAGTCCCCCCAGAGCCTGACATTCAGGAAAAGAAACCGATTGCTTTGGCTACACACCATGGCAGGAAATTTAGAGAAAGGGAAGAAAAGAGAAATGTGCTGAATGTTTACGCTGGCACCCTGGGCCAGGTCTGGAACATGGTAAACCACATCAAGTGGGGTCTGCTGCTGCAGGGGATCATGGGTCTTGTATCTGAGTACTAGGGCCCTCTAATCTGAGGGAGCCAGGCCGTGGGGCCACCCCCAGATCTTGGTCCCCTGTAGTTGGAAGGCTTTGCGCACGTGCTCTGCAACAAGGCCTGTAATGGGCTGAAGGGGACAAGCTGCCAGATCTGCAAGCAAGAAAAAGAAAGAGCAAGCTGCAGCCTCTGTGCCCCTTCCATTGTCAAGCATCGAGCCCGGTTCTGCCTGTGTTTCCAACAACCCCCCCCCCCCAGGACTTCAGTGAACTGTCCCATCCAAGAACTGATTCTGCAGAGCCATGAGTAAACAGCATGAACTGCCCTGCACTGCACCTGCAGAATATAAATTGTTTGCCCACCAGGGCAGGAGGTTGAGAAAAGGCTTAGAAAAAGATAAAGGTTTAACTCTAACCAAAAGAAAGCCTGTAAAAAAGTTAAAGTTAAATTCACCAAGTGCGCCAGTGCCGGCTACCAGCTACACCTCAGGCCTGCAACTGTAAGATCTGGATACCCAAGGACAAAATTAGGGCATCATTCTGGACTGGTACCAGTTGTGGGTTCTGGGGTATGGTAACACCTGTAGCAGTTAGCTAGCTAGATAGATATTGGTGGCTGCATTGGTTAACATGTGGGGCTTGAATCAAAAGCGGAATATGATTACTGGGAAATGCACATCTTTAAAAATGCAAATTGAAGTGTTTGCTTAAACTCTATTCCACTTACCCATCCTAACCCTTCCCCATTAAATAAGTTGTGATATTACTGTTTTGCAGAAGAACTGACTCCAGAGCCTAATTTTTAGTGAGCATGCTATCTGAAATTTGAAACGCAAATTGTTTAACTGAATGTGGGGAAGTTCGAATCCAGGTAAGTCCATGCCTGGGGTAACTATTGGGGAGGTAGGTTGGTACAACATCCCAGGGGGTAGTACTGCAGGTAATCTGACCCACTAAATGTGCACTCTGGGTGGAGGCACCACCATTTTTATTTTATCTTTTGGGAAAGGACCCCCCCCCCCATGGAACAGCAAATAGGAACCCAGGCCCTTTAACCTGGTTAGTGGCCACCCAGGCAGGGGTAGTGGCCCTCTCTAGGATGGTGCCAGAGAGGGGTTACACACATGGAAGCACTACAGGGACCTCCTGTGCCAGTCATGCCCAGTATGGACCCTCCAGCTCGCTAAAATGTGGGGACCCTTGCAAGTGGCAGGAAATGGTAGAGGTTATGAAAGGTAATGGAGAAGTGATTTTGGAGCCAAATCTGGCCTTGACTAACATCATTGCTGGTCAATGAAAATTTTAGGGGTGCGTGCCCCAGTGGTCAAAGGTGGAAATTGCGCTAAAATTTGTGCCACCTGAAACGTTTTGATGCCAAGGGTCCCCGGGAAGGGTTAATACCATCTAAATCTCTGAGTCAATGGAAAAATGTTTGAAGCTGTAGAAATACATGGAAATTGTTTAGAGTAGGCTGCATTAGGTATACCATCTAGAATTGGTAATTGTTTGTATAGCCTAGGATGTTAAACTGTTTTGGGAATGTGTTTAATGCAAATGAGGTAATGTTTATTGGTGGAGCCTGGTTATGTTTAGGCTTAGCGCAATCACCAAGCATTTAAGGGGAGGGGAGTGTAACCTCCGTCCCATGGGCACACCTGAGTGCCCCTTTGGGGCTCCCGTTTCCCCCAGGTTTTGCTCCACCCCTATTCTGTTTTCCCTCTAGGTCCTGGTTTTCCCCTTGTGGCCCTGTGGCCCCTGGATCCTCCCTCAGTCTCCCACATTGTTTGCGAAGGTAGTGGGGCCGAGGGACCTGGATTGTGGAGCTGCCATCTGCTGATGGCACTCTGGTGCCAAGTGATGCTCCACACATGTGTAAAAAGCGCATTTTCAGCTGACCATTTGGCAGCCTTTAGGGTTGTCTCTCTGGTGGTCCCAGTCCCTTTGGGCAGCAGAAGAGGGACCGGTGACCTGAGCTGAAACAGAGAGATGAACAGGGAGCAGAAGGACAGCTTTTGCTGAGCACCAATCGCACTTGAGGGATCATGAGCTGCCTCATGAATATTAATGAGGTGGCTCATACATACTAATGAGCAAGGCCTGTCTCGTGCTAGGACAAAGCATAGTAGCACTAGTGGCAGGTGGTGAAATGAGTAAAATGATTAGCTGGTGGAAGGGCTAACCAGAGAAATGGGGACTTTTAAAGATCTGTGGGGATTTAAATAAATAAATAAATTGTTAAGTCTTGGCTGCAACAGAGTAGAAAGGTGGGGACTTGTACAAGCTTCACTGGGGTTATATGTGGCTGCCTAGGGGCAGCTTAAAATGACTGCAGTGACTGAAAAAGGGCAAACTAAATCTTTAAAACAGTACAGTCACTTAACAAGGCACAGGACTGGCTACAAATCTATGGGGGAAATATAATATGAAAATAAAAGGTTTGGCTGCCCAGGAAGATGAAAGATGGGACTCTGTATGCACCGTGTGGGACTGTTTACATCCAGCCACCATGTTTTGCAGGCACATGATACCATCCAACCAACCACAAAGCCAGGGCCTGCCACAGAATGATTCTGGGGCTTGTGAACAGACTCCTGGGGAAAAAAACACCAGGGCAAATCTAGGCACCAGTTTTCTGCACCAATGCGGCATTGAAGGAGCCTCATACATATTAATTTTTTTTTAAGGACAGTAGCTCCAGCTGATGGGGAGCTTCCAAAAGCTCCCAAAAGACAAGAACTTTTGGACTTTGAGTCAGCCCAGTGGGAGCCCCTCCAGATGGAGGGGGGCTCTTGCCCCTGGGAGAGAATAGGGCTGCAAGGCTGGAAATGGGCCTGCCTGGGGGCTGCCAGCAATTTGTCCCCCAGAACAGGTAGTGCCCCCCCCATTAAGAGAAGCAAAAGGGAGAAGCGAAGAAGAAAGAGTTTGTTTAAGAAGCAGCTTTGATAAGAGAGGGTGAGAGAGAGAGAGAGAGAGAGAGAGGGAGAGAGAGGGAGAGAGAAGCTGCAGGTTGATGGAATCTGCACTGTTTGAAGATGCACCATAGCGGTGAGATAAAAGCAGCTTGGATGGAAAAGAGAAAAGCTGCAGGTTACTGGGATCTGCATTGATTTGAAGAAGCACCATAGCGGTGAGATGGAAGAAAAGGTTGTGTCCTGTACCTGAAAAGGACAAAGGTTGCGTCTTGATCATGGAAAAAGTGAAAGGTTGTGTCCTGAGCCTGGTAAAAGAACAAAGGTTGCAGCTAAGCCTGGGAAAAGATGGGATATTGAGGAATGAGAATAGATATGCTGACAGGAAAAAGGAAAAGTGAGCCTCTTCAGCTCAGAGAATTGCATGCACCTACTCAGTGAGGAAAGAGACGTCCAAAATGTTTTTGAGAGCAGAGTTCTGGAATTGTGTGTGAGCCAGAGTGAAAGAGCAGATATGTTAAAGTTGAAAGACTGTGAAAGCAGAAGGATGGACAGGTGCTTTTCGAGATCTGGTACCTGTTGTCTGCTCCCGAGATACAGCGAGGAAAAGAGACTGTTGTAGTAAATCCTGGATTCTCAGACTTTGAACAGTCCCCCCAGAGCCTGACATTCAGGAAAAGAAACAGATTACTTTGGCTGCACACCATGGCAAGAAATTTAGAGAAAGAGAAGAAAAGAAAAATGTGCTGAATGTTTATGCTGACACCCAGGGCCAATTGGGGAACTTGCTAACCCCCATCAAGTGGGATCGGCCGCTGCAGGGGATCACAGGTCTTGTACCCAAGTACTAGGGCACTCTGATCTGAGGGAGCCAGGCCATGGGGCCACTCCCTGGTCTTGGTCCCCTGTCACTGGCAGGCTTTGCGCACGTGCTCTGCAATGAGGCCTGTAATGGGCTGAAGGGGATAAGCTGCCAGATCTGCAAGCAAGAAAAAGAAACAGCAAGCTGCAGTCTCTGTGCCCCATCCATTTTCAAGCATCAAGCCCAGTTCTGCCTGTGTTTCCACCAACCCCACCCCACTCCCTGGGTCTTCAGTGAACTGTGCCATCCAAGAACTGATTCTGCAGAGCCATGAGTAAACAGCAGGAACTTCCCTGCACTGCACCTGGGGAATGTAAATAGTTTGCTCACCAGGGCAGGAGGTAGGGAAAAGGCTTGGAAAAAGATAAAGGTTTAGCTCTAACCAAGGGAAAGCCTGTAAAAAAAAGTTAAAGTTAAATTCACCAAGCACGCCAACGCTGGCTACCAGCTGCACCTCAGGCCTGCAACTGTAAGATCTGGGTACCCATGGACAGAATTAGGGGCATCATTCTGGCTGGTACCATTTGGGGGTTCTGGGGTATGGTAACACGTGCAGCAGTTAGCTAGCTCGATAGATATTCAGCAAGAACTTGAAAGACTACTTAGTGCCTTGGTCACTTCACAGGATTTGAAAGCTTTCAAGATACACACACATGCAGCACCTTCATCAAGAACTTGAAAGCCTACTTAGTGCCTATACCACCTCACAGGGTTTAAAAGTTGGCTTTTTTGTTGCCAGCAATGGTTCAAATATAACAAAAGCACTTCAAGATGGCAATTTTGTACATGTACATTTGTTCATACATTGCCTTAACTTAATAGTCTGAAGCTTCCTGGATAATGACTGACAAGTGTCGACCACTGTAGGCACAGTTCACAAAGTGTGTGGCCACTTCAACCACTCTGTAAAAGCCAGTCATATCCTTGCTGATATCCAGAAGAACAAAGGTCTTCCTCACCACCAACTTTTTCAGGATGTACAAACAAGCTGAACTTCAACTTACTTTATTATTGATCACATCCTTGAACAAAAGGTAGCTATCATTGAGTATATCACGTACAATGATATTGGGGATGGTATTTATTCCAGTCTACTCAATGGTCTCTGAGAAAACAGTTGTTTCACATGCTAAAACTAATTATGAGTGCTACAAAAAGGGCCAGTGAAAAAAAAGGCATACCTTAGCCAGGTTATTCCACTCATTCTACTTCTGAAAACAAGCTTGGAGAAAATGAGGAGCAACTTAGATAGGAACCAATTTCTAGTCAATAACATGCATACCAGACTTAGCAATGATGACAAACTATCAGCCATGACATGGAACAAAGAGTATATCTTAGCATCAGTGCTAGACCCATGTTTCAGGAAGAGACACCTTCCTGATGTTGCTTCTCTGGATATGGAGGTGTTGGACTGCAGGCAACTTTTGATTGATGCAGTAGATGAGGTTTCATTAGGAAGCAGTACTACAAGGACACCATCTCAAACTCAGCAGACTGCACCAATAACAGTACAGAAACAGACAATGTGGAGGATGACATTTGGTGCCAGCTGCAGGACACTGAAATTCCAAAATGAGAAGATGCATGCTCAGTAATAAGTATGACAGATCCGCAACCTACTCTCTTCACCACAGAGACTCGCATACTTTCTCCATCCCTCATCCTCACTCCGCTGCAGGTCCATCGGCCTTCTCGTACCGATTCCCTCTCCTCTGGAATAACCTTCTCTCTGACCTTCATCTTACCTCCCCTCTCTTGTCCCTCAAAAGACTCCTCCGACTCCTCCCCTCCCCCCAGTGCTCCCAATGCTCCTAACACTCCACATCTCCCTTCTGTCCATGCACGCATGCACCCCCCCTTACCTCTACTGTGCTTACCTCCATTTACCTCCCGCTCTGTGATTACAGGTCTCTGTTGACCTGAGCTGGTTACCCTCCAAAACATCAGTCTCAGCCCCGCTTGCTCCAGATCCCTTACAAGGGGCCCAAAGCGTCTTATGGTATAACTGCTAGTCACGCTTATGTATTCTTGCCTCATTTTATTTGTGTCTTACTTTTGTATACATTGTATTATGCCATATTTGACTCTCGTAAATTGTTGTAAATTTCTGTAAATTACTTACATTGTAACTATGTTCTGCCACTATAATACTTTTACCCGGGTCGCACCTCAGTGTGTCTTTCCTGGTCACCAATTTTAAATAAATAAATAGATGCTTAACTGTCTGAGCCCAACACTAGTGTTAAACGGGACAAGAAGTTTGAGCTAATGGCAGCTGTTTATAACGTTATTCTCAGAAATGAAATGCATCCTCCTAAATTATCCGTATTTAACTGTACCTGAATAAAACATGATACAAAAATTTGTATTTTGCATTGCTTTGTTTTTATGGGCAGCATTCTGTTACAGTTCTCTTCATATAACCAGTAATTTGGAGTTTTTACTATATCACGGTTTGCATACAGAATGGTAATTTTGAGTTGTTGATCTATCAGTAGTATGCTTGGAGTTCTGTGCACAAACCATGGCATAGTTAAAACTCCAAATTATTGGTCCAGTGAAGAGAACTGTAACAGAATGCTGCCCATAAAAACAAAGCAATGCACTATATAGTTTTTCATATCACTTTTTATTCAGGTACAGTTAAATATGGCTAATTTAGGGGAATGCACATCATTCCTGAGAATAAGAACTTTATAAGCAGCTTCCAATTAGAAATTATTTCCTGTCCTCTGTAAGGAAAACCTTTTAGGTTACTAGAAAAACACAAATATCATGCTGCCCAAAGTTAGCTATCCAAGTGCATTGGATGCCCACCCTCCAGTGTCTGTTCTAAACATTTATTTAGCTCTGCTGGGGATGTTGTAACTGAAACAAACAAGACTGACAACAATGTAGAGAAACTAACATTCATGAAGGTTAACTTGCAAACTTTGGTTACATATGTGATGCTAATCTGGAATAAGAGGATGAGACTGACAGCAGTACCTATGATGCACACCTGTGAACTAAGTGACAATAATATCAGTTTTCAATTTTCTCTAAAGAGGCTTGTTAAAGATATGGGATTTGCCTGCCTTTGGGCTGGGTGAATAATGCAGCTGGCACATTAAAATGAAAAAGATAGGCCAGCCAACTAGTGCAGTAGTAGAGCTACCGCTTGCCATCCAGATGACCCGGGTTCACACCTCAAGTCTGGGACATCTGGTTCCAACTGGTGAGGCAGGGTCAGGCATCCTATGGATGTCTCCTGCCTCAGGGAGGGAGAGCACCTCATTCCGGTGCATGACCATCCCCTTGTGACCCTGAAGGAAGGGGGGTGTAGTGCGAGAAGGAATAGTGATCCCTCTGGGGTAACCTCACATCAGCACATACCCACCCACCTGGCAGGTGATGTGGAGGTCACACCCAGAGTAGAAGCCAGCAGAGGAGCACCGAAGGAGGGATGGGGCTTACCCACCCTTCCAATGGCCCTGATAGGCTGATTGCCAGGTCACCTCTCAGGACCATGGCCTGGGGTGGGATAAGGTGAGGACCTAGCAGGGGACAAAATACCCCTAGTAGCACCAGGCAGATGAAGCCACCCTACCCCCCCATGCCATAATAGGATCACTTTGATTCCACCCATGCCTTGCCGATTCCACCCATGCCTTGCCAGCTCCTCTTCACGGGCCACGACCATCAAGTGAAGTATCTCCTCCTGGCTTGGGGAATCAGGGGATCCTGCCCATGGGGCACAAGCCATGGGTTATGGTTGGGGTGTCCAGGGAGGTTGTAGAGCAAAGGCTGGTGGAGGGCATGACCACTGAAGGACCCCTGTGGCAGGCATAAGGGCTTGGGTAGATGGAAGGAGATCCTGGCAGCTGGCAAGGTGAAAATTAGGGTCAAAAATAGAAACTATATATATATATATATATATATATATATATATATATATATAGTTAGAAATATAGACAATGATGGCAGAAAAAGACCATTGGTCCATCCAGTCTTCCCATAAACCCTAACAAACCCAGGACCTATTGTTCATACAGGGTTCTCACCCACACTATCCACCCTCATGCTTCCTGCCCTACCACTATCATCCTGAACAACCACTAGCCCTTCGTTCTGTCCCAGCCATATTTGAAGCAATTAATAGAATTATTGATCATGGGGGATTTTAATGTGCCTGATATAGATTGGCCAAATTGCTCTGCTACTGGAGCCAATGAAAGGAGATTTCTAGACTGCTGTGATAATCTCAAGTTTATTGCAACACATGAACTTACCTACTATAGGGCAAAATGTATTGGATTTAGTCCTTGGTTCTGAGTAAATGCAAATAATTAATTGTGACAGAAGACCCCCCATTGGAAATAGTGATCATGACTCTACTACCTTCAAAGTTAAATAGCAGCACATAGTATTACATGGACGCACTCAAATCTTTCTGTACGAAAAAGCTAACATTAATAAAATACTATATGAGTTGGAACAACTAGACTGAGTATCCATATTAAAAAACAAGTCTGTGGACCAAATGTGGGAAACTATAAAAAACACCATTCTGGGATTGAGTTGAATTATATATTCCACAAATAACCAAAAACAAAAATACAAAAAAAACATCCAATATGGCTCACCAGACACATAAATAAACTAATAAAGAAGAAAAATAGCTGTTACAAAAAATATCTAAAAACTAGGGATAATAAAACAGTCTTCTTTAAAAATGGCACAATGAGCACGTAAAACAGCAATAAAAAAATGCCAGAAAGGCAGCAGAACAGAATTTACCAAAATATGCAAAAAATGATAATTATAAGGCTTTTTACACATATGTAAATTCCCTTAAGAAACCTAACAGCCAAGTTGTCCCATTAATATCAAAAAACAACACAACATCAGTAGACACAGAAATGGCTTCTATTTTTGATGAATACTTCTGTCATGTATATGGTAAAAAATCTACAATCAATTTTGAAAAAAATAGTTCATACACTAATCATGTAACATTTGACTTAAGTGAAATTAAACAACGAATTAGAAACCTGAAATCAAACTCATCTCCAGGCCCTAACAGAATATCAGTTCCAATGTTACAGATCATGCTCGACCATATAATATATCCCCTTAAGCCAGCCCATCGGCACAGTGGCTGGATTTCCGCTTGCAACGCTGGCAACCCAGGTTCGGGAACAGACCTGGGTTAGCAGAAGGCCAGCCAAGGGGGGGAGATGGATGAAGCATCCCTCGAACTGCTTTCCTTCTCCGGGAAGGAGGGGGGAATGAACATCTGGTGCATTATGGACCCCTGGCAGAGGCCGGGGGATCCATCTCAACCAGCATCTGGACGTCCAGGGAGGTGAGACGGATGCAGGACATCATTGCACATCCCCACCCCCGAGGAAAAAAAACGTCCTTTCGGGGACACAAAATCCCCAGTCAGCACCTCCATGATGCCCTCCTCACTGCCTATCCATATGCTTCCAGGCCTGCTCCCCCAACCCGAACTGACATTCGCGACACCTTGGCCGGTGCCACAACCCCACCCTGGGGGGGGTAAGCCTGGGGGCATGGGGGGAGCACGGCTCATTTGGGAGCAGGGGGCGGCAGGTTCCATGACCAGGGCAGATGTCCCGACGCTGGCTGGGACAAAAAGTAAAATAAATTACAAAAAAATAAATAAATAACATATCCCTTTAAAGTACTTTTTGAGACATCTATAAATTCAGGTAGGATACCAAAAGACTGGAAAATGGCACATGTGATGCCAATATATAAAAAGGGGGATAAGACGAATGTTAAAAACTATAGACCTATCAGTCTAACTAGTGTTGTTTGCAAAGTACTGGAGGGCCTACTTAAAGAAAAATTGACAACCTCATGTGAATTACAGGACCCAGATCAACATGGATACAGGAGAGGCAGGAGCTGTACCACAAACTTGCTATGTTTTTATGAAAACATAAGTAGGGAGTTGGACCAGGGGAGCTATGTGATATATTTTTTTTGATTTCAGTAGGGTATTTGATCTAACCCCTCACTGGGCAGTGATAGAAAATTTTAAACTACTAAGGGCTGACAATACAATAGACTGGGTTGCTGAATGGTTGAGGGATAGGAAATACAGAGTATTGATTAATGGTCATCTGTCAGATACTGGGGAGGTCACGAGTGGCGTCCCTCAGGGATCAGTGCTCGGACCAACTGTATTCCAGATTTCCATTTCAGATCTTACAAAAAATTTAAACTGCTGGGCAACAAAATACATGGATGACACTAAAATTGGTAATCCCAGCAGTACTGAGGAGAAAATGAGTTATATACAGCAAGACCTTGATACAGTATCTGCATGGGCAAACAAATGGGATATGATGTTTAACCTGGAGAAATGTAAAGTTATGCATTTCGGTAAAACCAACATACAAACCAAATATATATGTGGTACAATTTTAAACACTTGCTTCTCTGAAAGAGATTTAGGTTTTTACGTATCGGACACATTAGCTACAGATGAACATACAAAAGCTGCAATGAAAAAATGTAACGACATTATCTGGGCAATAAAAAGAAATATAACAACCAGAGATAGTTCTGCAATGCTTCCCTTGTTTTCTTGCTTCCCAGGCATACGTTCGACCACAGCTTGAGTATGCATCCCAGATCTGGTTCCCTTTTAGAAAACAAGAAAGAAAGAAATAGAATAGAATAGAATAGAATAGAAAAGGTACTGTACAAAGAAAATACACAAAATGTATAGCAGGATTGGAAGGGATGGATTATGAGGGTAGGTTAAATGCATTGAATCTAATGTCAAAAGAAACCAAGAGATTAAGGTCTGATCTTCTATTCATGTATGATATAATGCAAGAACCTGATTTATTATGTGAGTTAGGTATTGCATTTAAGCAAGATAAGAAATGTACAGAGGGAGGCCCGCTACAAATACAAAGGACAAAATTCAGAAGTAATAGCAATCACTCTTGTGACCTATACAAGGAAACTGGCTGGCTCCCTCTCCACCACAGACTCCAATACCAGGCCTGCCTCCTTGCAAAAAAGTCCCTGATGGGGTCCATGCCTAGGGCTACTTCAGCCTTCTTTGAGCCTGCACAACTATCTAAATGCACAAGGAGTGCCTCCAGGACTGTTCTAACTGTTCCCTTCAAACGAACCACCCTTGGCCAAAGATCCCTCTCCTACTGTGGGCCTAAGTGCTTCAATGATCTGCCTGCAGACCTTGCCAACTCCCCCAGACTTGACTACTTTAAAAATGGGCTTCAATCTATTCTTGCCAGCAAATCTGACTGCCAGTGTTTCTGTTAACCCATGGCCTCTGACAGCAGTTCTCACACCCATCAAACGCTACCCTCTCTCGCTCCCACCCTCCTGTTCCACAACTGCCCACTTCCCTCTCCCAACTCCCACCACCTACTACCTCCCCTTGACAAAGCCTCACCTTGGCTGCTAAAACATGCATTTCTGCAGACTGGGAGCACCCCGTCTGAACTGTAACATGATTGTTAAACACTGCACTGCACTTAATTAGTGCTGCATTAATATGTTTCTCTGGAAATGTGGTCCTGTTTCTCCTTACTTCTTGTACCCTGCTTAATGTTGCAACTGCAGACTAATATCACTTGTTAGTTGATGTCTTTCTGTTCTGCAATGTTTCATCACCTGTAAATGTCTTGTATTCCTTGTTGACTTGGAGCCTTTGTAAACGAGCCCCCGGCTCAAAGGTATTAATCCGAATTTGAAAAAAAAAATATATATATATTTTTATACATCTAGGATTGTGAATCCATGGAACTCACTTCCAGAAAATATAATAAGTGGATAACCACCTATTAAGTGGAGTTACATAGAAACATAGAATTTGACGGCAGATAAGGACCGCTTGGCCCACCCAGTCTGCCCATTTCCCTACCTGATGGATAAGCTGCAGATTCTAGTTAATCAACAGCTTACTTCCTCCTGCCCCCCACTAGAATTGCCTTATGCCTGTCCCATGCATTCTTGAACTGAGTTGATATTAAATACTATAACTGACAGTTAGGAGCAATTATGGGCCTTGCCTACTCGCTCCATATCTACCACAGTATGAACCTCGGTATAGTTTTGGCACCCACTACATCATCTGACAGATTGTTCCATGGCTCCATCACACTTTCTGTAAAAATAAAACTTTCTCACTCCCCTCTTGAATCTCCTTCCCATCAGTTTCCATTCATGCCCCCATGTTCTTGATCCACTACTTATGCTAAATAGTTCCTTACAGTTTACCTTGTTCATTCCTTTCAGGAATTTATAGGTCTCTGTCATATCTCCCCTCTCTCGTCAGTCCTCCAGCGTGTACATCTTCAGTGCCTTGAGTTGATCCTTTTAAGATCTGCCGTGCTGGCCCTGAATCATTTTGACCACCCTACATTGCACTGTCTCCAGCCTGCCCTTATCTTTCCTTAGGTGAGGACTCCAAAACTGGTCACAGTACTCCAGGTGGGGCCTCAGCAGTGATCTGTAGAGAGATAGTAATACTTCCTTCATTTTGCTGTCAGTACCTCTTTCTATATATCCCAGCATCCTGTTTGCATTATTGTAGGCCTTGTTACACTGATTTGATTGTTTTAGGGAGTCACTGATGATGACCCCAAGGTCTCTTTCCTCAGAGATCATGCACAGCTTTATCGCCTCCCCCCCAACCCCACACCATCCAGTATTCTGTCCTGGGTTCTTGTTCCCTATGTATATCATCCTGCACTTTTTGACATTGAATTTCAACTGCCAAACTTTTCTCCACTTCTCTAGCTTTTGCAAGTCTCTCTGCATTTACAGTACGTTAACAACTGAGTATGGAGTGCACACTGGGCAGGCAAGTCTTGATTCTTCTTAGCCCATTCTCTGAGCCAGTAAGAAATGATTCCCTCCGTTTTTGTCTTCTGCTGATTGAGGACAGTAGCATTAGCAATGCATCACGCAATTCTTGTGTTATTGGCTGGTTTGAACCACAGGGAAATCTTTTCTGTTTAGATAAATGTGTGATTTCTCTTATTGCCATCACCACAAAGAATTTAATTATTATAAAATGGCTTGAGAAATCCCCATCTTCTATCTCAGAATGGAAAAGAGAACTTAAGGAGAACATTTTTCATGGCTTTAATGGAAAGCTGGTCTTATTCTGTCCTGGGCAGCCATCTTGTCTCAGGTTAACCACAAAACAAACAGGCGGCTAAAGCAAAAAATGGAGCCAAATGCAAGAGTGTACTCACTCAAAGCAGACAGCAGCATGGCTTCACCATCACTGTTGGGCCCTCGTACAAAATGCCATGATGCAATCAGGATAAAAGTCCAAATATAGGCTCAAGCCTTGAGAAAGTGCAGTGTTTAGCATGAAAACATTCGGCTGTTCTTGTGGAGGGGCACATGTATCTGGGTGCTGGCATTTACAATAAAGTATTTTTGGATTTTTATCCTGCTTGCATTGTGGCATTTTGTATGAGGGCCCAGCAGTGATGGTGCAGCCGTGCTGCCACCTGCTTTGTCTCAGGTTAAGAAATGGATGGTTCGAACTTCATATAAAGCTATTGGAAGTAATGATTAACAAAAAATGGGGTCCACTTTTGGCTCACTGTGCTCACGTTTTAAGCAAAATATTCCATATCCTAGCTTGTAACAGTCAGGTTTTTCAGGAAAATTTCTCTATTTCTATATCCTATTATCTCTCTTATCTCTCTCCTTTTCTTTCTTCTCCTTAACATAGTTAGAAGTAATATGTTTTGATGAAGTTATACCTGTGATATAGTCTTTTAGGGGAAATGTGTCTCATAATAGTATTTAATACACCAGATGGATCCCTTTTACTGTTTTAATTAGCAACTGTATATTGTTTTGATTGTTATAGAAACATAGAAATTGATGTCAGATAAAACTGCCAGACCCAACTAGTCTGGCAATAAACCCCACCCTTTTTAGCGGCCTCTGATTCTACATGGTCAAAGGCTTTCACGTCTCCTTCCCACCTCTAGAATTCCCTTATGCATGTCCCATGCATGTTTGAATTGCTCCACTGTGCTTGCTCCCACCACCTCCTGTGGTAGACTATTCCATGCATCCACCACCCTTTCTGTGAAAAAAACTTCTGCACATTTCCGTCTATTCTGCCACCTTCCAGTCTCATATCATGCCCTCTTGTTCTTGTACTTCTCCTATATTGAAATATGTCACCCCCTTGTACCTTGCTTATGTCCTTAAGGTACTTGAAGGTTCCTATCATGTCTCCCCACTCCCTCCTTTCCTCCAGTGAGGACATACTGTATTGAGGTCTTCTAATCTCTCCTTATATGTTTTCTGGTGCAAACAGTATACCATCATTGTCGCCCTTCTCTGGACTGCCTCCACCCTGTCTATGTCCTTACGAAGATGCAGCATCCAGAATTGTACATAGTACTCTAGTTGTGGCCTCACCAGTGTTTTATGCTGTGGATTTATCACCTCCTTCCTTCTGCTAGTGATACCTCTGCCTATGCACCCCAACATGCCACTGGTCCTCCCTGCAGCCTTTGTACTCTGCGTAGTCATGTTTAGGTTGTCAGAAATGATAACCCCAGATCCCTTTCTTCCTTGGTGACCATCAACAACTCCTCCCCCATCCTGTAGCTCTCTCCAGGGTTTCTGCATCCCAGGTGCATTATTTTACACTTCTTTAAATTGAAGTTCAGCTGCCACACCTTGGACCATTTTTCCAGTTTCCCTAGGTCTCTCCTAATTTTCTCCACACCATCTGGAATAGCCACCCTGTTCAGATCTTGGTGTCATCTGTAAACAGGCAGACCTTTCCCTCCAGCCCTTCCGCTATGTCACTAATGAAGACATTAAACGGGACTGGCCTAAGGACTGATCCCTGAGGTACCCCACTGGTCACCCCTCTCTCCCTGGATTGGATCCCATTTACCACCACCCTCTGCCTCCTGTCCGTTAACCAGTTTCTAACCCAGTTTACCACCTTGTGGCCCATGCCCAGACTACCCATCTCATTAACCAGCCTTTTATGTGGGACGGTGTTGAAGGCCTTGCTGAAATCAAGGTAGACAATGTCCACCACTCCCCCTGATTCACCTCCCTCGTAACCCAGTCAAAAAAATCTATCAGATTGGTTTGACACAACCTTCTTGCTGTGAATCCATGCTGCCTCTGATCCTGGGCTCGTTAGGATTCCAAATGTCCCACTATCCTTTCCTTAAGCAGTGCCTCCATGATCTTCCCCACTACTGCAGTGCAGCCGACCGGCCTATAATTTCCTGCCTCCTTCCTGCTCCCAGTTTTGTGAAGAGGGACTACATGTGCCCTCCTCCAGTTTTCTGGAACCACTCCTGTGTTGAGTGACTCAGTGAACATGGCTGCCAGAGGCGCTGCTAGCGCCTTTCATAGTTCTTTCAGACTGGTTAGTGCTCTTCTGTTACATTCCATTTTTCTTCCTAATGGTGATGTCTTTCTGCTCTATAACTGAGAGTCGTTGCTAAACAAAGTGGTGCCTGTGACTGTTGAGAAATAGAACTATTCTCTTCTAAAAAAAAATCAGACTGAGGAGTGCGACTATAAAGTGAGATCTGGGACTTGCCTACCTTTGGACCAAATCATCATCCTGTGGGTGAGTGGGTGGGAGGTGCAGCCAGTACATGACACTGTACTGTCAGGAACTGTGGCAGACAAGTTCCTGTTCTCAGTCATCAGTCTCTTTCTCTTTTGGCGCAGACCATCATGGAAAATGTGCTTTAACTGGATTGATCTCAGTGCTGGTAGTTCTGGGTTTTCCCCTGATAGTATGGGTACTAGCAGTAGTGAAGTGGTGGCTGACTGTCTGTCTGACTGGCTAGTGCTGTTCCTTACCTTCCAATTCTCCTAATGGTGGTGTTTTCCTTCTTCATTCGTAACTGAGACACGTTTCTAAACACAGTGGTGCCTGTTGAGAAATTAAAGTAACTAATTAGCTGTATAAAATATTACCTTCTAAAAATATCAGAAACAGAAGAGTAGTTAGAAAGAGTTCTGAGACGTGCCTACCTTTTGACAAAATCACACGGTGGGTGGCTGTTGGAGTTTAACTCCGTTTCACACACAGGTCGGCTAACTGCTATATGTTATTCTCATTCACACTGCTGCTCTAACTATTAACTATAAGGACCGGTCAGAGATCTAGGACTTGCCTGCCTTCAAACCAAATCATCATTCTAGGGGGGGTGCCAGGGTGGGGGTTTCAGCATGTGCAATAGAGAGCTGGCACTTCCAGTAGGAACATTCACTGTTTCACGCACTCTTTTCACTAGTTATGCTGTTTTATGGCTAGTAAACAGTGGGTTAATTGCTTTTTTTCTACAACTATATGTATTAAAATCTGTTTAAAATGATTTTTTAACATCTAGTTACCATAATACAGAAATGTTCTTAAAGGTTCAGATAAGTATCCAAACCATTATTATACAATGAGGTCTGAGAATCCGGGAATCTCAGTGACTGACTGGCACGTTTGACCATGGTTAAATCCCACGACAACCCATGCAAAAGGTGCCAGCCAGCTACATCTGCATTCCTTGGATTGTGAAATCAATCCAGTCCCTGAAAATTAAAACATCGAACCACCATGTTGGATTCTTCATAAACTGCAATGGAGAACTCAACCCTGGCAAAGATAAAGGCAACTGCTCACAAAAGCCATAAAACAGAGTAAGCTCTCCCCCAAATTCAGAGCTTACCTAAGTGAATTCCTAGACCCTGCCTCCTGATTATCTTCACTCTCCATTCCCAGCACTTCCAAACAGGTGACCGAAAAGCACTCACAGTAGGGCTCCATAGTTGAGATGTATGGTCATTGCCACTCTACACCATCTCTTCTCGGATCCTCTGCAGCATTCCAGATGCCGAGGCAGAGGATGTACAAAACAAAAACTATGGCAACTTCATTCCCCCAGCCCAGAAGCCGAAGAAAACTGGGGAAGGAGTCCAATGAAGTGCAGCAGCAATGTACGCTGCTGCGCGTGGGCACAAACCAGGAAAAAAATGAAGCCAATGCTCTGTACTAGAAACTGCATCTAGAACCAGCTTCAGAGGCTTTCCTGGCTCCTATAAGAAAATGGAGCTGAAACACAGTGAAGTCACACATCAGCCATACTGTTCAAGGTTTCCTGACCCCAGGGAAAGAATCAGGGCTGGGAATGACAAAACAGTACTGCGCATGAGCAGTAACACTGGAGACTAGCAACCCAGGACTATTTTTTTCTGCACAGCAACAAATCACACACAGTAATTTAAATTATGAAAAAAAAAATTTTTCTTTATAATTTTTGACACAGAAATAAAAGGGGACATTGTATAATCACAATAAACCACTCCAGGGTGTGGGTTATGCTGGGATTTATCCATTGCTGGTGTGGTTTACTGACTCAGCCTGCAGTCCCATGACCAAACCACACCAGGCATGGGTAAATCTCAGCATAACCTACACCCTGTCATGGTTTATTGCTTAAGTTGCTTATCAGAACCTGTTAGAACCCCAGAACCTTTTGAGGTTCTCCCACCGGTAACTGTAATCCAACAGGGAACTTTAGACAATGGCAGCAGTTTTTCTGACTGACAAGCCAGTATTCATGTGTCCTACACCACAGAAACGGTAGCTGATGCTTTGGGATGGACTATGTCACAGCAGCAGTCAACAGTGGTCAATGGCCCAGGCTTGACCTGATCTTTGCGACATAGTGCTCCTCCGCTCAATCAATATGTGGCAGTGTGACAACTTTTGAAGGGCCTGTACTGATGAGCTACCCCACCTCACCCCAGTGGGTGCCCCTTCAATCAAGAGTACAAGTACCATGGAGACAAGCTCCTCACCACCTCCATCCTTGAACACACTAGACAGAGCAGAATGATGTGTTTTCCCATCTGATAAGCCTCCACTTCTATGAAAACAACAAAACTGAGAAACTGGGCAGTGGGGTATTAAATTAAGTATTTAGTCAAGCAAACTAGCCAGCACTGTAACTGACACTGAAGGATTTTGCTGCCTCAAGACCAAATATATAGGAGAGACACAAAGGTTGCTTTCCTTTTGTTTGCAAGATTTAATTACATCCAGATCTTAACGTTTCCATATCTTACATTGCAACAATCTCCAGGTTACAGAAAGTGCTGTTGTCCATATACAAATGTGCAGAACAGTGGCATTTCAGTGCTAGCTGCTCTAAGTACAATTATTAAGATAAGTTATATCTCATATACAAAAATACCTTACCTCACCTGAGTCAAATGGCCAGCCACTCACCCCAGTGCTTAGCTCTATGAGTTTCGTCAGGGGGCATGGCTATGTTGGTTTAGGTGGGTTCTTATATACTCTTTAACATACATCATGTGAGTATATACCTCAAAGTGACAAGTGTGACATCATTTCATGACATCTTCAAAGTGCTAACAATAAGTTACACAACTGCTGTAACCTAATAATGGGGATACTGCTGGATTCCTAAATGCTGATTCTGATTCAACTAGATTAGGGCTACTGTATTTTAAGTTAAGACTGAGTAAAAGTCTGTAAAATTTATTTTAAGTTATTAACCCCATGATTAACAGATCTAATAGCAATACATCAGGATTAAAATATATATATTGTTTCCAGTAGAGTAAAATGATTGAAACTAAAACATATGTTAAGCTATTTGGAGGGTAGCTTAGCCTGATTATTTGTTATGTTTGGGTTTATTATTGCTATATTATGTTTTAGTGGTACTGTCATATGCTGCCAAATATTTGTTTAAGGGTACTTCTTAAACTTAAAGGGATATAGAGTGACGCCACTACTCCCAAGGAGGAGGTGAAATACTGGACTTCTAATACTGACTTTAGCAAACGAATTAGTCGCTCTGCTCATGGGCTACTTTAACAGCCTTAGATCTTGTTTGATAATTGTAGTAATGTATATTTAGTTAACCCCTCATATGAGGTATCAAAATATTCAGGATACACAAATCCTTGTATTAAGGAGTCGTTAGACTCTCTGTGGACTGAAATTATGTATTAGGTTTGTCTTGAATATGGACTGACCATATGTTGTAAAACAGATGAAAGTAAAAAAATAAAGTACAAAAAAAAAAATAAGTTACACAATCCATTAAAAATGCACATACATGATGCATATTAAGATAATGAGACACACTAGTTCATGTCAGATCTCTAGGTATATATTCATCCAACCTCCCCTGCAGACTCTATACAGACACAGTTAATCATTAATTGCAGTTTAAACAATATACTCAATATTGCAAGATTCATAACCAAATTTTTAGAAGACTTTAAAAGACAGAAAGACGGGCTCAAACAAAGATTTTTGAACAAGGGTTATCAGCAAAATATCACTTAGCCAGAGAAAAGTCACTTAGGATGGAGAGATAGGATCTTTTAGTCCCTAAAACTCCATGGCAGACAATGGAAGGAAACAGACACAAATACCGTGCACAGAGACTTGAATGTGAGGATGTCGACTGACTATGATATATGCCACTCAGTAACGATGAACACAGCAAAAGCTGCACTCCAGGGAAGAAAAAACTCCACCTTAGGCTGAAACTTCAAGTGCAGTTAATACTTTTTTATTTTGGCAGAACTCCAAACACTTAAGTGGCACTAATACCCAGACAATGGAAGGACCTGTTATATTCAATGTAGAAAACAATCATGTGACTGGAGCCATTGGAGGGGGACTCCATCAGTATTGCCCACTTTTATTGAGTGATCCCCAGCAAGCTGAAGTTATAGGAAAGAGACCTTGAGTTTCTTTCTGTAGACCCCTGAACACTGTTGCCTTATTGACAGAGCAAAGGCCAATGGCACATTCATAAGGCAGAAAAAGAAATGGCAGACTGGATGGGCCTTGCAGTCCTTATCTGCCATCAACTTCTGTGTTTCTAAGGACAAGACTGTACATAGTAGGTTTATAATACTTGGTTGTATTAAACAGAAGAAGGTTTTTGCCCAGTATATACTGTCTTTTTCTCCTAGTGGGCATAGCTAACTCCCCTGTTCCCAATTATGTATCCATCAATCTTTGTTTTAAAATTCAGAAAGGATTCTGCAGCCACCACCTCCCTTGGCAAGCTGTTCCATAACCTCACCACTCTCTTGTAACAGTTCCTTCCTGGTACAGTATTTGTATGTTCATGTTCCTGCTTAAGTTGCTTTTTGTGTGATCTTAAATGTATTCCCATGTCTATACATTATATGCCAATTTCAGTCCTCAGTTCATTATCTCCCCTCTAAATCTTCTCTCCTCCAGTGTAAAAAGACTACATTTTTTGTTCATATGTAATCTTTCTTGAATTTGGAATCAATCGTGTTGCACCCTCTCCAGCAGTTCCCTGTTTCTTTTCAAATAAGGGCTGTAAGAGGGAGTTCCATTATACACATGTGGCCTTACATATGTCCTGTGTAGCATCATCATACAATGCTAGTTCCTAGTAATAAAGGACTTCCTTATGCAACTGAGTATTCTATTTGTTGTTATAGTCACCTTCCTACATTATTTTTCATTTGACAGATTGTTACTTATTATTACAACCATGTCCCTCTCGGTTTCAAGCTTCTTCAGCACCTTCCCCTCTACTCCGTAGTCCCTGTTTGGATTATTTTGTCCCAGATGCAAAACAACACATCTATCTGCATTAAACACCATGTTATGATTGTTTTCTCATTGTTCATCCATCTTTAAGTCCCTTTTAAGTGATTCAAAGACACTACCCATATCCACCTCACCCCCCAGCTTGGTATCGTCTGCAGATTTCTTAATCCAATCATCAGTGTTGTTTTGCGTGTCACTAATGTATAGACAAAAAATTGCTGGCCCCAAGACTGACCCCAAGGGTACCCCACTAGTGACCTCTCCCATATTTGATCATGTATTCTTTATTCTAACCTGCTAAGTTCTATTATGTAACCATTTGCTTACTCATGCTGTTATCTACCATATATCTCCATTTGTTCCATCTTTTTTATCAGCTTGAGGTTAGGTACCTTGACAAATGTCTTAGAAAAATCAAGAAAAATCATGTCTACTGGGATAATTTTATTTGAACTAATGCTAACATTTTCACAGAAAGCAATAACATTTATCGTTCATGATCTACCAGACACAAAACCATGCTGTTAACAGTCCATTAACCTCTTTTTCTTGATTTCTTTCATCAATTTCTCTTTTACTAATGGTTCCAGTGCTTTACAGAGAATAGCTGTCAGACTGACAAGACTGTAAATTTTACCATATCTCTTTTTCCTTTCTTAAAAATTGGGACAACAGTAACACAACTCCACTCTTCAGGAACCTCTCCCCTATTATAGGATATATTGTATAGTTTGATTATAGATCCTATAATATAATCATATGTTTTCTCCAGTAATCTAGGTTATATTCCATCTGAGCCTGCTGATGTATTTGGTTTGATTTTAGACAGTACTGACAATACTTCACTTATTACAAATGTATCCATGCTATTTGTATTTACTTCCTTCTCTGTTTGCAGTTGTGTTGCTTTTTTCCTAAATACAGAGCAAAAAAAAACTCATTCAATCTATTTGCTATCCTATGGGCATCTGTTATTAAGTTTCCTTTACTCATTACTGGTTCTTCTGCCCCATCCAGTCCTTTGTTATTATTTACATATGCAAAAAATGTTTTGATATTATATTGTGTATGTGCTATCTTGAATTCTCGACTATTTTTGTATTACATTTTTGTTTTTATTTTGCTGTGATTTATATTTCTGTATGTTATACTCACTAGGCACTTTCTTGGATTTGGCATATGCTTTTTCCTTGTTCCCAGTCTGCTTCCGTACCCTACTGGATAGCCATAGAGAATGTTCCCTCTGTTACTAAAATATGTGCTTAACAGGAACATGCTTGCTTTCTACCTCTAATATTTTTTTTATCCAGCATTCCTTTACTGATTTTCCATCTAGTTCTTTTTCTCATTCCTATTTTTGGAGGTTTATCTTAATTTTCCTGCATTCTGCCACAACATAATTTTTAATGACCATTGTCCCTTCTGCCTCTCAACATATTTGTTTCAGTGTTAAATCTAATGCTATTGTGATCACTGGTGCCTAGGTTATCCCCTATCATGATGTTTTGTATTTCGTAAACTAAATTGGTTATAATTAGGTCTAAAATATTACCTTCACTTGTTGGTTCTATTATTTGCTGCTCAAGGCCCTCATTTAAGTAGTGTCTCTACAAAGTCTTCATATTATGAAACTCCACTCAGATCGCTCCATTTCATTGTGGTATATTAAAATCCCCTATGAAAATTTGACTTGCCACCTCAGCTGCCTTTGAGATCTGCCTCAATAATTCTTTATTATACCTGTTAATCACTGGTAGGTGATCTATAGCAGATTCCTGCTCTTATTTTTTTATTCCCATTTTCTCTTATTAGCTGTACCCAGATACTTTCCACATCTGAATCATCGTTTTTATACCACCAAGTTCTAACCATTCCACTGCTTCCTTAATGGATACACATACTCCTCCCTTTCTATCTCTTCTACTTCTATTTTACAGCATATAACCTGGTATATGTTTATTCTATTCATTTGTACAATTCCCTATGTTTCAGTAATTGTAGCTACATGTATACATTCCTTAAATAATATTAATCTGACTTTTTTAATTACATTTATGCTGCATGCATTGGCTAGGCAGAAACTTGTGCCTTCTCCTTTCCTATTCAGTGTAACCTTTTTGTTTTTCATTTTATTATTTTGGACCTGAACTCCCTTTATTCTGAGTTTAAAGTCTTTTGTAATCAATGTTTTGATTTGTTTTCCCAGAGCTACACTACCATGGTTACTCAACTGTAAGCGATCTCAGCAATAATAATGTTTTTGTTTTCAAATCTTTCCCAATTTGTAATATAGGTATATCCCTTACTTAGAGCCCATTTCCTGAGCCATTCATTTATCATCTTGCTCCCTATGTGTCTCAATTTTTTAGCCCTAGGTACGGGAACTATTTCTGACAGCACAATTTCACAGCCCCCTTTTCTCTAAATTTTCACAGAGCCTCGTATATTCTCTCTTTATTCCATCTATATTTTGTCTTCCAACATTGTTAGTGCCCACATGGACCACCACTAGTGGGTTCCCACCTGCATTTTACAATATTTTCTCTAACATGTTATCAACATCAGTGATCCTAGCCCCTGATAAACTGCTGGGTGTCCAGTTTAGTTTATCTGGCCCACAGATAAATGTATCTGTATATTTAATTATAGACTCTCCCAAAGCACAAACTTGGTGTGCCTTAGTAATTTTTTCTGGACTATTATGTTGATTTAGTTCTGGTCCATCATCCTCATTGGTGACCTCAGTATTCTCATCTTGTGCTAGGGGCTCAAGGGGATTTTGTTGCTCAGTATTAAATGTCAACCCTCCCACCCTCTTAATTTCTTTTGTCCTCCTCCATTCATGATCATCCTCCCTTTATCTTTTTTTTTCACCATTGTCTCCTTGTGGATCAGCATCAATATTGTTTAATTGAAATTGTGTGGAGTTTGTGCTTGTGTATACATCACTTGAGTTCTGTGAAGTGTTTATATGGGCATTGATGTTTTGTGCTTCATTATCTATCTGTTTGAGTAGGCTTAGACTCTCATATTTACTGAGTTTCATTTCCAGATATAAAATAATTATTTTCAATTTCCTAATCTCATTACATTGTCTACATGTAAAGGCGTCAACATCTGTAATCAAGCTGGGGCTAAACTTTTTATACATTCCACATTGTTTCAGAGTGTTGATCAGAATATAACTGGAAACTGGCTCCCTTGACCACCAAAAGGCTTTAAAAAGATGCAGAAGATGTAATATCTCCCAGTATGCACAGGAAGGTATCCTTTTTGTCCACCCCTGAAGTTCCACAAACTTCCAAATAAGAGAGTGTATCACTCGTGATACGGGGTATGTAGTTTACTGTCTTTTGTGCTCCTGTAACCTACTACATGATTTATTTATTTATTTATTTGTTGACCAGGTAAGCACACTGGTTCAGTGTACCTTTTTCAGGCATGACCTGGGCCATCAAGATGGCAGATGTACAGTACAAAAACAAAAGATATAAGCATTGGTACAACACAAACAATAGAATACAATAGAAATTACGATTCTACACTGTACTGACATAAATAGCACGGATAAGTCACAATCATCAACCTTCAACGTTTAACCACTGCAGAGAAATAAAAGAAAAATTAGAGCACCCCAACCCCATCAGACAGTTCCAGGCAATGCAATACTTATTACCATAGGTAGTCAGTCTTCAGTCTTACTGCATCAGCAGTGACTTTAACCAGAGAGGTGTATCTTAATTCCCCTTTTCATAGGGAGCTGTCTAAAGACATTCTAGTGCTTAACTGGTATTTAATGTATTTGGGCAGGCTAGCACTTGCAGTCTGTGTTAGCCATTAGGGTATTCCAGAAGTGCAGTTTGAAGGTGGGAGCAGATTTTAGAGACTGGAGCACAGCCGGTAGACAGTTCCAGAACCTAAGTGCACCACTGGAAAATGCTCTCTGCCCCATGGCTGCAGTTATTTAGGGGCATTCAAGGGCAAGGCACAAGGAGAACCTGAGCTATCTGGAGACCTGTTCCATGGTAAGCATGCCCAAGAGTGGAGACCCTACTACACTGCAGAGTGCCTTACAGTTGAAGGTACCATACAGGAGGTCCCTGCAAGCTTGAGGGGCAGCCATCCTAAGAAGTTGTATAGCGTGCAGTGGTGTGTGTTATAGGGAGCCAAGGTGGCAAACCTGAATATGTCATTGTAGGCAGTGTTCAGTCTAGTCAGAAGCTTGGCTGAGATGGGTGTAGGATAAGTGCCCAGTACTCTAGGATTGAGATTAGAGTGTAATGACATATTGCCAGTCTAGCCTCAGGCGATAGTAGGCACTTCACATGGTAGCAAGCACCCAGCCTCTGATTCACCCTTTTTATGGCCTGTCCCACATGATAGGCAAAGGTGAGCGAGGGGTCCAGGGTGACCCCTAGATATTTTATATTTTCCACCTGTTCCAGAGTGGATCCATCCAGAGTTTGAATGTTCAAAGAGAGCATGAAGGCATCCAAGCACCTCCCCAGCCTTTGGCTTGAGTCAAATAGCATGGCTTTAGTTTTTTCACATTAACTACCAGTCTGTGCTGCATGAATCATTTTTCCATAGATGTACACTCCCTAGATAGCTGCTGAGACAGCTTGTCAGCAGATCTGTCACTACAGAAAAGCACAAAGTCATCAGCATACATGACTCTATTGTTAGAAGTGGTTTCAAGTAGCAGTGGATTCACAAAGATCAAGTATAGCAGTGGTCCAAGAACCTCTCAGTACCCAAAGAGGGCTGGACAGCGCTCCTCCAGTCCTTACTGACTGAGTTCTATCAAATGAGTAGTTCCTGATCCAACATTCCACACCTGATAAGAAGCCCAGTACTGAGAGTTCCCTGAGTAGCATGCTGTCATCCACCATATCAAATGCTTTAGAGAGGTCAACGAATATGGCACCAGTGAGGTTCCCTTTGTCTGCCTCTCTGAGTACATGATCAATAAATTGTGTTAAGGCTGTTGTGGTGCTGAAACCCTTTCTGACGCCATGTTGGAGCTGGGATAACTTGTTATTTGTTGTAAGATGGTCTGTTATTTGCCTGAAAACTACCTTCTCCAGTGTTTTGCTCATGTATGAGAGTACAGGGACAGGCCTATAGTTCTCAGGTAGGTTAGTCTCACCTGGTTTATATATCAGTACTACTCTAGCCTCTTTCCAGAGTGTCAGCATGGTTTCAGTGGTCAGGGATAGGTTGATGATGTATTCTAGTGGCTTGCTTATTAGGT
This sequence comes from Neoceratodus forsteri, assembly GCA_016271365.2. Taxonomy (NCBI): domain Eukaryota; kingdom Metazoa; phylum Chordata; order Ceratodontiformes; family Ceratodontidae; genus Neoceratodus; species Neoceratodus forsteri. Next base: position 820,984,443 of record CM028135.1, read on the forward strand.
CCGGTGCCAGTTTCAGGAACTGGGGGCATAGGCCATCGCTTCCCGCACTTCCAATATTTGGTAGCTCCCTTAAAAGCTTAAGGACCTCAGTTTTTGATGTGATTTTGAAGTGAAATGTCAGACTATTCTAATTCTGTCCTTCCTGTCTTAGAGGGCCAGGTATTTTTCAAGGTTACAGAATTTGTTATTAAGGATACCGGTGACTGTCAATGGGTCTGTAACCAGTCCAGAGTCTGAGATTAGTTGAATATCACTTTTTGAGGGTGCCCATTTTATTAAGGAGTTCACAGAGTTCCAGAAATTATGGGAGTCACCCAGGTGCCGTGCCTGTTGTCCTTTAAAGAAGGTGGCCTTGAGCTGTTTAATTTTGTCCTTGTATTGGTTTCCCAGCCTCTTGTAGTTGTTCAAGTTCCCTGCCACGAGGTCTGCCTTATAAGCATACTAGGCCTTATCCCTGGTTTTCATTTGGGCCAATAAATCTTCATCAATCCACTTTGTGTTACCCCACTGATCCGCTGTGAAGTAAGGGGGCAATGCTTCTCCTGCACTGATGATAGTGCTTCTACCAGGAAACCTAGGGATGCATCAACAGATGCGAGCAAGTAGAGGGCTGACCAGCATATACCCTTCAAGTAATTTCTTAGAGCGTTTAGGGCGACACCAGTGAAGTTCCTTGAAGTTATGAGTTTGTGAGGTGGGTGTCCCAATGACAGGACCAATTACAATAAGTTGGGGAATGATCACTTATTGAGTCAGGTAATACCCCTACAGACACAATTTTGTCCTCCCTGTTCGTCATGATTCAATCCAGAAGAGAGTGGTTAAGTGATTTGGAGTTTATTCGTGTGGGGGTGCCTAGCAACTGGGTCAGATTTACCTGATTGAGGAGCTCTGCATACTCTTGTCTTTTACTGCCCAGCCAGTTTAAATTGAGATCCCCCAATATCACTGAGTCCCTAACAGGGGATAAGCCCCCGACCTCGCTAGTGAGTGTTTTTAGTCCATTAATCCCTCCCATAAGATTATAAGCACAGCCCACATAGATTTTCTTGGCTGATCCAATAACTACTTCAATTATGAGCCATTGAATGATAGAGTCACTTGTCCTACTGGCTGAGATTATTGAACCAGTGAGTTTGTCCTTAATGTCAATAAGACCCCCACCTTTCTTATTCCCTGGTCTATCATTTTGGAAAGGGGAGTAACCATTTAGTATACACAGGATTCCGGACAGTGTGGTTTCAGCCATGTCTCAGTTATGCCCAAAACATCAGGTCTGTGAACATCCACCCAAGCCTCAACCTCCTGCATCTTAGGTAATAAATGTGATGCTCTGCCCCTGCTGCTGGTTATCTGTATGATATTTATATTATAAATAAATGGCCTGTGTATGAAATGTCAGTATGTGAGAGATTTGGCCTTTAACTTTCAAGGTCAGTAGCTGAAACCACAGGATGTTGTAAAGCAGAGTAGAAGAACCAGTTAATTAAGACTTCCTTACAGAAGGGTATTTTATTGCTCTTTTAAGATCTGCCCAGGCTTTTGAAGTTGAAAACCAAATGTGAGTTTTATGACATTACAGGAGGCAGGGTAATTGGGCTGCTTCTTCTCCTTTTAGCATATAACCAGAAATGTGTAAAGAATCATAAAATCACCTATATCACACTAGCACAGGAAATCAGCCCAAGAGGACATGAGTGTGGGATTATTAAGTTCAAAGAAAAAATGTTTAATTAAAGACAGTCATATTTGGGAAATGTCTAGTTACAGATTTTTCAAAGCAATGACTCACATCCTCAGAGACACTTATGTCAGAAATTATCTAAGGGAGGTTCTAGCTGACCTCTTCAAAAGGGAGTGGGGACAGTCAGATAGTGTTAAAAATGAAACATTGTATATGGGATGGTGACATATGATTCTAGAGTCTGCCTTTGAAAGAACTTAGAAAGGTAATAGCTAGAAAATAATTAATTAGCTGTGTTAGGAGTGTTTGTTCTGAAACTTCCTTTTTGTTTTACAAGATTGTAAGCTGTATGATATATTGTTCTGTGTTTAATTTTACATTTTTATCATATTTTTAGTAAACAACCATTTCTTTGAAATACTGCCTGTGTGTCTTCTCAGTCCTTTTTGCATGTGATGATTGCTGAACCTGTGTTTAAAGCTGACAGCTGTTAAAAGGCTTGATTGTGTTACTAAGCTAAAAGGTAAGAATATACCCAAGGTCTCTTATAGAGTTTTAAGGGTTCATTTTGGAGACCTGGCTTGGTGCCCCTGGTGAAAGATTATACTGCAGTCCCGAAGAGGGTACATATCTAAGCCTGTAATTGGGTATGCTAGCACAAGGTTCACAGTTTGAGTCCCTTCAGAACTCAAGGTTAATAGGTGATTTGGACCCAAAGTAGACAGGAAGGTTACCCTGTTGGTTACCTGTTCACACTATTACACTCTGAGGTTGGCACTGTGGGAGAAGAAGGCCAGACCTGCGGAGTGTGTTTGTGACAGTAAACTCCCTGCATTTAGGTGTGCTATCCTTAAACCTTTGTTGCAAGTCCATGGGGAGCTGACCTGCAAACTAGGGGATGGTTTGGGCCCGGGTTCTGTTCTCTATCCCCACTCATCTGCAGCAGTGCCCTGTGGTAGAACAGTTAGACTGTTAAAATATAGGATAAAGAAGCATGCAAGGTGTATCCTAAATGACAATGACACTACCCCATTTGGTCAAAATTTTAAAGAAGCTCATGTAAGTACCCCTGTAAACCTGAGATCTATGGTGTTGGAAGTGATGAAAAACTATCTGAGAGAAGGCAATAGGTTAAAACCCCTCCTACAGGACTTCTGGTTCTGCCACAGATCAGACAAGCTGCTGAAGACTTAGCTCACTGGCTAGCCCGCTGGAAATCCCTCTTTATAATTAATAAATAATCGATTTTGGTAGTTTATAAAAGAAGCCAAATGTCGGGTGGATCGACTGTTAAGGAAAAGGGAGCCCGATTCCGTTCACAACAACCAAAAGGGGACAAAGATGTTACTGGTGCCCAAAATGTTGCTCCAAGCAATGCGATGAGCTTAATATGCATGGCAGATCAAGCTAGAGCCTCTAACACAGACGAGGAGATGGACAAACTCACCAGATGGAGATTTGATGTTCTCCTTAAGGAGATCAGGGAAATGTGAGCCAAAAACAAAGCAGAGTTCCTTCAGCTAAATCAGAAACTACAACAGGTAGAGCGCAGGGTACAAGAAACTGAAGACCGTAGTTCACAGGCTGAAGATAATCAATCAATCAATCAATCAATCAAGTCTTTATTTAACCAGGCGTTCATCGTTGAGCAGAAGCTCATTTGCAAGATGGACCTGGGTGGAGCATGAACAATTGTATATACAGATCAACACAGGTATTTACAAGGCAATACAGATAATACTCTTTACAGAGAGAAAGAAAAAGAAGTTCATATGTACATAGAATTATACAGATATTGTACAGATTACACGGTATTTACATACATAGAAGTGTCTATAGGAAGATAAAGCAGGTTATCTAAGGTTGCAGGAGGAAGTAACGGAAGAAAAAATAAAAATAAAATATACACCAGGTAGAGGTGAAGGTAGGGGGAAGAGAGGGAGGAAGTAGGGGAGAAAGGCTAGGAGGGCACGGTGCACAGAAAGGAGTTGGTAAAGCTGGATGTAGAGAAGGTGGATGGAGAAAAGGAGGTGTGTGAGCCCTGGATTGAATGCTATAAAGTACGGGCATGGTAGGATGTCACAACCCAGGGTAGTGAGCTCCTATCTGAGGTTGGGAAAGGAAGAATAAGGGGATGGATGGCCTAGTGTTGATAAGATAGGGATAAGAGAGAACAATTAGGTTGGTGGAGGAGCAAGCTGGGGGGCTGTACTTAAATTGGGTCTAGCGCATATATACCAGTACTGGGTCTGAGTGGTGAAGCAGTTACATACTTCTCTGATTGTATGGAAATAAAGCATCTTGAAAGCATTTATACCGATTAGAGTGCTTAATTTGAGGGTTTTTTGTAGATCGTTCCATAAGGTAGGTAGCACGAAGCTTATGGCTGCCCTGCCGAAGCGGGATTTTGCTTTTGGTACTTTAAGTGTAATAGCTGAGTAACTTCTTAACGCATATTTCCCAATTATACTCAGGGGAAAACAGCAGGAGATATAATAAGGCAGCTTATTAGAGATGGCTCTATAGGTCCAGAGAGCAGCGTTCTGTGGCTCTGAACTTTAGTGATGTCCATCCCACTGCCGCGATAGGGTGCAGTGATGTGTGTCAAGGAGTCCAGCTTATAAAACCCCAGTGCTCGATGGTAGAGGTCCAGTTTAGCCATGTAAGAGTTGGGGCATTGGCTGTAGAGGAAGTCAGCGAATCAACCAATGATAGGAAAATGGATTGGACCAGTTGTTTCTTGCATCTCTGGTGAGAAATTGGCTGATTCTAAAAAACAGTCCAAGCCTTTGCCGAAGTCGTTTTAGCAAGTCCTCGATATGTTCAATGAAGGAGAGTCTTTGGTCTATCCAAACTCCCAGATTCTTGAATTTTGTAACAAATTCTAGTTTTTCACCTAGAACTGTGGTAATTTGGGGAACTGTCCCACTGGACACAGGGTTAGCTGTACTGATAAAAGGAGAGAGGACCATCGCTTTAGTTTTTTTGGCATTAAGGAGTAGCTTTTTTTGGAGGAGTTGGCTTTGCAAAAGGTTGAATTCTGACTGTAGGTCATTGCAGGCAGCTTCAGGTGTTGGGCGACTCACGTAGAGAACTGTATCATCTGCAAACAGATGGATGTTGGCTTCTTTTATACAGTAGTCGATGTTATTAATGTAGATTGCAAAAAGTAAGGGCCCTAATATAGAACCTTGAGGTACCCCTCTTTGCAGAGTTTTTAAGGGGGACAGGCCTCCTTCGGCTTTAACTTGTTGAAGGCGCCCTGTAAGATAGTCAGTGAACCAACACAGAGAGGAGGGGTCCACACCTATGGTTTGAAGGGCAGAGAGGAGCAGACTATGGTCGACGGTGTCGAAAGCCTTGCTTAGATCAAGGAAAACAGCACAAATAAAGTTTTTACTTTACTTTACTTTACTTTTACTTTAATACTCTCCACATAGGCCAAACAGTACGCGCTCTGTGTTGGCATGTCACTGAATTGGAAAATAAATGTACTGACCTGGAAAGTCGTTCTAGATGCGACAACCTGAGATTGTATGGGTTGAAGGAGGGAGCTGATTCAGGCCGAATGGCCGAATTTATAACAGATCTACTGAGAGACGTATTGGAGCTGAAAGCTACATATCAGCTGAAAATTGAACAAGCGCATAGAGCATTATTACCCAGGCCGAAGGAAGAATCAGCACGTCCCAGATCAATTATAATAAAATTTAGCAGTTATCGAACAAAGGAAGACATCCTTCGTTGAGCATGGCAGAAAAAGGAGGTTAAGTACCTGGATTTGAGGTTATTTTTCGATCAAGACTACCCCACTATAATTCAAAAGCAATGACTGGAGTATGGTCCAATATTAAAACTCCTGAAAGATAAGCAAATAAAATTCCAAACACCCTACCAGGCACGTCTAAGAGTTCACTGGAAAGAAGGTCTCGAAATGTATGATTCAGCACAGGAGGCAAGTGCAGCCCTTTTGAAGCATGCATTGGAGCCTCCTGCCCCTTTAAGGCCTCCAATACAGAAACAGAATGAGTCAGCGGGGCCCTGGGAGCAAGTGCCATCTAGGAGGCGAAGACAAGCATCCAGCTGATTTGCAACGGAAGATGATCATTGAAGGGAAGTGTTTTCTCTTAATGTGGTGTTACTTTCCTCCTTCTTTAATTGAGACCATGTCTCGTACATCCGCCGAGTGATATGCGAGTGCCATTCTGGACTGTTTGGGGACATTAAGAGGCAACGAAGAGTTGTTCTCTTCTAAGCTTATAAAAGTAACTGAGACATCGGTTCTGTTTTTAGAAAGCGGACATTTCTTGGTCGCATCTAACCTAGCTGCTCCAGATGGGATCATTTCAATCTCTTTCCCCCCTTCTTGTCTCCCCTTCCCCTTATAGTTAATTAAGGATGAACCAAGAAGTATTGGTCCATTACTAAGTGGTCACTTCTTACGTTAGTCATCAAAGCATGGAGAAGGACCTGATCAAAATGCACTGAGGGGGTCTGGGTGGGGGCGGGGGATGCTGTTGTTGGGGGACGGGAGGGAATGTGCAGTTGTTGGGAAGTGTAAACAGGGACAGATCAATACCTTAAAACAAACAGACCTGCTACAATAGGGTAGAGGATTATTTTAGCCAAGATGAAGAGAACAGGGGTTGGCACTTAAATGGGGGATATTGCTCCTTGTATGCTACTGATTATGAGGTATTAATGTAGAGAATTGGTGGGAGGGAGGTGGGCGTTTGCTCACACCTCTCTCACGAGAACAGCTGACAATAAAAAGAAAGCGGGTTAGCTGGGGAGGTGGCAAAACACCTGTGCCCAGCGTATGCTAACGTATCCTGGTCTGTTGGTATCTTACTATATTTGAGCCCCGCTATTTTGGTGTGGACTCAGGAAAGGGGTCCCTTTAAATAGGAAAATACTGTACTCCCTTTCCGCCACTTCCTAAATTATTAGGAAGGGCAAAAAGGCCTCGCTTGGCCAGGCTTTCTTCCTTGGAAGCTACAAGTTTGTTTTTTTTCTTTTTCTCTTTTCCCCCTAAAGTTATCTCTGGGGGTACATGTACACAATGTTATGCCGATATAATACAGTTTCAACAGGCCTAGTTGTAGTTATAGAAGTTACAGACGTTAAAGTTATATTATTTTTACTTAAGTTGTGTTATTTGAGAGATGCTGTCTGTCCCCCTGCCAATTTCCCACTCCCTCAGAGGTCACTCTCCACTTTGTACTAGGATAATCAGATAGGGCATATTAAGGGAAAGAAATTTAACATCAAATAAAAATGGTTAAGACAAATACTGCTATACTTTCCTTCAATGTCAATGGATTAATGAATCCAGTGAAGCGAAGTAAAATTATTAGCTATATCAAGAAGTCTGGAGCACAATTTTGTATGCTCCAGGAGACACACCTCTCCTCACCTGAACATGAGAAATTAAACAAATTTGGATTTTCCGGGGGTTGTAGCTTCTTCATTCCAAGGGGGACGCCAAAGGGGATCGGTAGTTTTGGTGAGAGATGGAGTGGCCTTTGAGGCCAAGGACTCTATCTATGGTAGATAAAGAAGGTTGCTTAGCAGCCCTGAAGGGTGTCTATGATGGCCAAAGGGCTACAATAGCCTCAATCTACATCCCCCCGGGCTCAGATTATAATTTTTATAGGAGGAAATTAATGAAACTGACTGAATGGGCAGAGGGAACTTTAATTATAGGCGGAGATCTGAATCTTGTACTGAATGATTATTTGGATACCTCATCCGGGACACCCAGGTCAGATAGGAGAGTGGCCTCTAAGGTTAGCAAGCTCTTGATGGAATTAGGCTACTTAGATGCATGGAGAGATTTTTCATGGGCTGAAAAGAGACTATACATGTTTCTCTGCAGTACACAAAACATATACCAGAATAGACTACTGTTTGTTATCGAAGGAAAGTATTAATCAGTTAAAGAAAATTGATATAGGGGAGATTTATTTTTCTGATCATGCACCCCTGTTAATGCAATTACAATTAGGGCAGAGCAAGAAAAGGACCCTGTGGCGCCTTAATTTATATATGCTACAGAAAAAGGAAGATCAGGAGTCAGTAAGGGAAATGATTAAGGATATCTTGCTCCATAATGATACTCCTGAGGTTTCTCCTGCAACACTTTGGGATACAATAAAAGCTGTCCTTAGGGGAAATTTAATTTCAAAGGCCGCATATTATAAGAGAGAGAGGGAAACCCAAAGGATAGCTCTACAATCCCAAATAAAGGTCCTAGAGCATTCTCTGAAAGAGAAATGTGATGCTAAAAAAGAAAAAAGAGGAGATCCCTCAATTATATCCTAGAATACATGGTAGAACAAAACATGCTATACCTCAGACAAAGGTATTATGAGGGAGGCCCTCGGGCATCCAGATTACTAGCTAACAGATTAAGGCAGAAGAGGGCCAAAGCTACAATAACTAGGATTAAACACCCTAATACAGGTCATCATAAGACAGACATGGTGGAAATAGCAGAAGCATTTACCGAGTTCTACCAGGAACTACATAAGATGGGTTCCCCACCCGAGGAAGAGAAGATAGCCAAATTTTTAAAGGAATTGCAGCTACCACAGGTTGAGGAGGAGAGAATGGCTAAGCTGGTCTCGCCAATAAAAGAGGGTGAAATTATGGCCAAAATAGCCAGAACTAAGACAGGGAAGTGCCCTGAAATGGATGGATATCCTGCGGAATTTTTTAAGCTCTTTAAGAATCAAATTGTTCTAATTCTAGGAAAGGTACATAACTCGTTACTAATAGGACATGGCGAAATTCCACAATCTTGGGAATACGCGGTGGTAGCGGTGTTGCCCAAGCCAGCCAGGGACCCCTTGCTCTGTGCCTCATATAGGCCGATATCAATACTGAACACAGACTATAAAATCATGGCTAACATAATGACCAGGCATCTTGAAAACATTATCCCACTGATTGTGCATGTAGATCAGACGGGCTTTGTCATGGGCCATCAGGCACATGACGGAGTTCGCCACGCTGTGGATGTCTTAGACTACTTAAGTAAGACAAAGAAAGCAGCTCTGGTCATGAGCCTAGATGCAGAAAAGGCATTTGACAAGGTGCTGTGGCCCTTCTTACAGGCGTCCCTGGCGGGTTTTGGCTTCCTAGAGGCTTTTTGCAAACTGATCTCTAAACTATATGTCACCCCTAAAGCAGGTGTGCGAGTAAATGGACACGTGGGGAGGTCATTCCTTTTGGAAAGAGGCATGAGGCAAGGATGCCCTCTCTCTCCCGTTATTTGCCATTTTTGTGGAACCACTAGCACAGGCAATCCGTTAGAATCCAAAGATAAAGGGGGTAGAGATGGGGGGATAGAACATAAGCTAGGGCTATATGCAGATGATGTTCTGCTTTTTTTAGGTAGCCCAGAGACTTCACTCCCCGAGGTATTTATACAAATACAGACGTATTCAGAGGTCTCTGGTTATATTCTGAATACAGCCAAGACGGAGGTTTTGACGTGTTCCTTCCAGGTCTCCCCAGAGTTTAGGAAAAGGTTTCCCATAAGGTGGGGGATGGATAAATTAAAATATGTAGATATTTATCTAGAAGTAAACTCATTAAACCTTTTTAAAGATAACTATCCCAATCTGGTAAGTGACATAACCCAGGCCTATAGGAGGTGGGCCATTTTGCCCTTGTCCTTGCACTCGTGGGTTCAATCCACAAAAATGAATATACTCCCCCGGTTTTTACATTTGTTTATGGGGGTTCCCTGCATAGTTCCACATCAAATGTTGGAAACCTGGCAGAAACAGTTATTGTCTTTCATCTGGGGGGCAGGAAGACCACGGATCTCTAGAAACATTTTATATTTATCTAAGGAAAAAGGGAGATTGGCGGTCCTGTGCTTACCAGGTTACTGGATCGCCTCACAGATGAAAATAGTATTAATGTGGCAACATCCTAGTTATGTCTCCCATTGGAAAGAAATAGAGGTGAGACAGGTGAGTGATCCACCTCTGCAGGCCATCATTTTTAACAAGCAGTTGCAAGCCCAGTTGGGAGGTCATACGATGGTAGGGATCGAGGCAGCCTTAGAGGAATGGAGGCGTGGAACCTGTAGAGGAGGTACAGCAAGACATATGTGGAAGTGTAATGGGTGGGCTTGGGATATGCACTTTATTCTGGCAACACATGAACCTTGGTTCAAGACACAGGCCAGCAGGAGATTTCATTCCCTGTGGCAGATTTTGAAGGGGGAAGCTCCAATCTCGTTTGAAGCAGCACTAACACTTTTCAAATTAAACCCAAAGGACAGATTTAAATATTATCAGGTAAGAAATTGGGTCTGGGCTGAATTAAATAAGTCAGAGGTAGTGGGAGCTGTGGTTCTGCCCACCCCATTTGAAAAAATTTGGGCCTTAGCAATGGGGCGAGGTGTCATCACACTACTATATTCTAATGTTTTAGTAGATCTAGGATACAACTCCAGGGGGATTAAAAACAAATGCGAAGAGGAACTAGGGAAAAAACTAGAAGAATTTAAGTGGGAAGAAAGTTGGAGGGCAGTGTGGGGCACAACCCACTCACCCACTTGGCGTGAGTTTAAGTGGAAAACCAGAATGAGATACTTTCTTGTACCCAGGGTCCAGGCTAAACTTAAACCTGGAGGCAGCTCTGCCTGTTGGAGAGAATGCGGGGAAATCTCGGCTAATCAAACACACATATTCTGGCAATGCTCCGGTATAAAAGCCTACTGGGGAGAAATTATAAAGCACTTAAAAGTACTCTTTACAGAAATCACAGAGATAGGTCCTGAACACATGGTGCTGGGGATAGACCCTGAGAACTTGAGGGGAAGGGAGGCAAAGTATCTCTGGCATACACTATGTGTAACAGCACTTAAAGCTCTAACGAGGCGCTGGCTACAGAAAGATAGTCCTTCTATAAAAGAATGGGTAAGCATAGTAACTTCAGTACAGGAGATGGAGAGGGATTACATTTGCAATACGACATAGGCAGGCCCAGTTTCTCAACAGATGGACTAGATGGGAGATGTATGTTGCAAACATAGGATAAAAGATCATTTAAATCTCCCCTAGCCTGGCCTTTTCCTGGAAACTTGAAAGGAAAACATGAAGGAAGTGGAGTAGGAAAGCAACAAATGGAGTATCGGTTAGGTAGAGGGCACAATGGGGTGGGGGGTTGGTGGGGGACAGCAGCTTTTCCTTTTCCTTTTTTTTTATTATTGTTTATAAGTTATTATATGTATAATTTAAATGTATATATTTAATCTTTTTTTTTTTTATAATGTCTAAAAGTGACTTGATCAACTTTGAATTGAAGATTGTGATCTTGTAATCGTAGCCCAAAGAAAAATGTATTAACAGAGTTGTAGTTATAGAAACATAGAAACATAGACTTTGACAGCAGATAAGGACTGCTTGGCCCACCTAGTCTGCCCATTTCCCTACCTACAGGATAGGCCGTAGATCCTAGTTAACCAACAGCCTATTTCTTCCTACCCCCCTCTCACAAGAATTGCCTTATGTCTGTCCCATGCATTCTTGAATTCTCCCACAGTTTTAGACCCCACAACCTCCTCAGGAAGGCTGTTCCATGCATCCACTACCCTCTCTGTGAAAAAATACTTCCTCACATTGCCCCTGAACCGCCCCCCCCCATCTTTAAATTGTGTCCCCTTGTTCTTGCACATCTCTTGTTCTGAAAGATGCTACCCTCTTGGACTTTGTTGATTCCACTGAGGTATGTATAACATAGAAACATAGACTTTGATGGCAGATAAAGGACCGCTTGGCCCACCTAGTCTGCCCATTTCCCTACCTACAGGATAAGCTGCAGATCCTAGTTAACCAACAGCCAATTTCTTCTTACCCCCCCCACAAGAATTGCCTTATGTCTGTCCCATGTATTCTTGAATTCTCCCACAGTTTTAGACCCCACGACTTCCTCAGGAAGGCTGTTCCATGTGTCCACCACCCTCTCTGTGAAAAAATACTTCCTCACATTGCCCCTGAACCGCCCCCCCATCTTTAAATTGTGTCCCCTTGTTCTTGCACATCTCTTTTTCTGAAAAATGCTACCATCTTGGACTTTGTTGATTCCACTGAGGTACTTAAAAGTTTCTATCATCTCCTCCCTCTCCCTTCTTTCCTCAAGGGTATACATATTAAGCTCCTTTAGTCTCTCCTCGTACGGCTTCTCTTGCAGACCCTGCACCATTTTAGTTGCCCTCCTCTGGACTGCCTCTATCCTGTCTATGTTCTTGCAGAGATGGGGTCTCCAGAACTGGACGCAGTACTCCAGATGGGGTCTCACCAATTGTCTGTACAGAGGGATAACAACTTCCTGTTTTCTGCTGGTGATGCCTCTCCCTATGCATCCCAGTATACCCCAGCCCTTCCTACTGCCTTCTCACATTGCTTGCTAACCTTAAGGTCATCTGATATGATTACCCCCAGGTCCCTTTCCTTTGTTGTTGTTGTTACTACCTCCCCCATTGTGTAATCTTCCCCTGGGTTCTTGTTTCCCAGGTACATTATTTTGCACTTCTTTGCATTGAATCCTAGCTGCCATACTTCTGACCATTCCTCCAACCTTGCCAAGTCCCTTCTCATCCTTTCCACGCCTCCTTGTGTATCAACCCTGTTGCAGATCTCTGTGTCATCTGCAAAGAGGCATACTTTTCCTTCCAGTCCCTCTGCAATGTCACTTATAAAGACATTAAAAAGGACTGGACCCAGTACTGAACCCTGCGGTACCCCACTAGTAGCCCCTCTTTCTTCAGAGTTTACAATTACCTTCTGTGTCCTGTTGTCCAGCCAATGTTTTACCCAGGCTACCACCCTAGGACCCACTCCCAGGCTGGTTAATTTGACTATTAATCTTTTGTGTGGGACTGTGTGAAATGCCTTGCTAAAGTCTAGGTAGGCCATGTCCACAGCCCCTCCCTGGTCTACTATTTTGGTCACCCACTCAAAGAAATGTATTAGATTCATCTGACATGACCTTCCTGCTGTGAACCCATGCTGCCTTGGGTCCTGTGCCCCACTGGCCTCTAGGTACTCAACAATTCTTTCCTTCAGAAGTGACTCCATCACTTTTCCTACCACAGAGGTCAAACTGACAGGTCTGTAGTTTCCTGCCTCTGTCATTGGTCCCACTTTTGTGAAGGGGAATCACATCCACCTTCCTCCAGTCCTCGGGTACCACACCATCCTCCCATGATTTATTAAAAAGAGTAGTCAGTGGTGTCACTAGTTCCCCCCTTAATTCTTTTAGAATTTAGTTGGGCAAGACTCAATGAAAACATGCTATTTCCAACATATATATATACAACAGAATTAACTGCTTAACAATACTCTATTTTAAAAATAAAGTATATAAAAAAAAAAAACTCCTACAAAAAAAGGCAATGCCAAGGTGGCATTTGGAGATACTGAAGCTGAAAGGCTTGAATGGTGCTCTGGATTACAGATTCCTTTAAGAAATCTTGGCCAGTAATTTCGTGAAAAACACTGTAGTACATGATGATTAAGTTATTACATTGGAAGTTTAAAAGTATGAAAAACTATTTCAAGGGTTAAATTCTTTTTTATATATCTGGTCACTTAATGTGTTCTGTCATTACATTTTACTCTTTCAGATAAATTGTGTTTTCCCTGTTCAAATCATGTTAACATCTGACTCCTCGTATTTGTCATGAATTCCAAGGTGGAGATTTAATATACCATATGATTGGCATCCGGAGAAGAACTTCAACACAACTATATTGTTATGCATTTGCAGTCCTTTAACTTGTATATAATGTCTAAATAGAATGTTGTTAGTAATTTGTATTGAACAGCACATGGTCCCTGAAAGGTGGAACTACTTCACAGTCCCACAGGTAAAGGTGAGCACTGGGACAGTGGTACCACTTCCTAAATCACACTAAGTACCAATTCTACTAAAGGAGGGCACCCATCAAGGAATCAGGAAATGAAACTGAGTACTGAAAAAGCTTATTTTTATTTCATAGTTGGTAAAATCAAACAAGCAGCGAACAGGTGAGCCAGTGACCAGTTTCCTAACATTTCACCCCAACCAACCAATCATGGGCTTCATCACAGGATATGTCACCCTGACCCCCCTCCTAGTTGAAATGCTCATCTCACACATATGCATATTAAATTTGCCAATCAACATTCACATTGAGCATTTAAATGTCTTAGTATCACACCCATCTAATGCATATTCAGTTCTATTACTAAACCAAAGCTGATGGAGCATATAGAAACAAAGGTGTACATGCAAAACATTAAATAAGTGAGGTCCCAAATCTCATTTCAAAAATACTTTCATTCATAAAGTCCTTTAAGAGTCCTTTAATCTCCTTCATTCAAATGATCCCCATATCTTTCACATTCCCATCCATATGAATGAAGCTGTCTCCATGACGTGGCAAATAACCAGAAAAAAAAAACAGGACCACAAGTACATTTCCCCAACAATTTTATGCACACACAAGAGTTTAATACATCACTATCATGTAAATGAGCCACTAGATAGTGTAGAAATGGAAGACAGCGAAAGTGTGTGTGTGGGGGGGGGGTGAGTGGATGAGGCACAATGACTGGAGGAACAGGAATCTGTGTAAGGATTCCAAACTCAAATGATTAGAGCTACACATTACAAAAGCATGCATTCACATAATCAATTGCACGCTAAAATGTATAAGTATTCATAGACATTGCGTACACATATTAGTGGCCCATATTAAGATTTTTTACAATAAATACAGTTCATTTGATGAAAAGGCAGGCAACTTAAACTTTCAATTTAAACTTAAACTCCTCAGACCTACAACGTCCCACAAGTAACAGTATGTGCAGGGCCAGTGGTGCCTCTCCCAAATCACACAATAAATACCCATTTCACTAACTGAGAGCACTCATCCCTGACTTTAAACAAATGATACAGAGGGGTAAAGGGGTGAGGAGGTGAGCCATGGAAGCAGAGACAATGGGAATTTGTGTAAGGGATCCTATCCTGGCTTATATTGCCCTTTACCCATTCCCTTTTTTTCAACTCTCTTTATGCCCCCTCAGTGGCAGCACCAGCTTACCTGAACTCTCTCCAGCAGGGACGCTCAGTTCAGCCTTTTCCCACCCACCTGAAGCCCCAGACTCTGCTCAGTCATGAGCCCATCTCATCCTGCACCATCTAGCCACCGGACCCCACCGAGCCCCCCAGGGTGGGACCACTAACTCCTCCTGGTGCTCTATCTACAATCTAATTGAGTGACCAGGGGGATGGAGGAAGTGCCTGAGATGGAGCTGGGAGGCCCGATATTGGATGTGGGGGCTGACCACTGATCCCTGCCATCGCCTATCAGGTGCCGGGGTTTTTTCCATGTTTCTGTCCCCTCTTTGGCCCGGCAGTGCAATGCACTCCAGTGCAGTATGTGCACGTTCCCGAGCATGCCCACATGAGTGCCACCATGACCAATCCCCTTGCCTGGATCTCAACTGCTGCTGAACCCCCAGTCTCCACTGGAAGTCACCAGACAATGGGATCAACATCCCCCTCCCTTCCAGGAAGGTCGCCGGTGTGGCGCGAGGTGTGGTGTCCAGCGCCTCAACCCTCAGTGCCTCCGGGCTGGCCTTACCCATTCCCTTTTGCCTGTTAAAGGGCTACAAAAAGAATCACTTTTTATCACCAAGTGGCAAACACGGCAGTTACCACACGGCTTACATACCCATGTTTTTGGCACTGTCTACAATTCAGGTTTGGGCTGATAACTCCAGACTAAAATGTCTCTGAGATTGTTGCCCATCTTGTAAGATACCCTGAGCAGCTTATTGAGGTGGTGTTTTAATTGTGGAATACCTCTAAGCATGTTCAGGTTTCTTCTTACAATGTCAGCAACCTCTCGAGCACCACCCCTTAAGTAGTCACAAATGTAAGTTGCGAGTCAGATTGCTTACTTCAATTTTTCAGGAGTAAAAGGGAGTTTCTGTCCATCTCTTTAACATACTCCATTGCTCTATTGCTATCTACCTCCCTATATTTCTGATTCCTCAGTCTAGATGTCAGCTCATTGGCTCTCTTCTCATATAAGGCAGTTGTCCCACAATTGCATTTCATTCTCAAGTCTTGCCCCTGAGTAAACTCCTAATAATATGTGCAGGATGGCAACTGCTTGCAAGCAATAAGCTATTGCTGTCTGTTGGTGTTTTGCATAGTTATCAATAAGCCATCAGGAAGTTTCTGAATAGTTAAATCTAAAAAGTCAATAGAGTGCAAATCCATTGTTACTTTAAGGTTTGAATTCGTTCCTTCCAAAAATCTGACAAAATCATCCAGTTCTGTCCTTGATCCCCTCCAGACCATAAATACATCATCAATAAACCCTTTACACAGATCTATTTTGTGGAAAAATGGATTGTAGGATTCACAGTAAATAACTACTTCCTCACATTTACCTAAATACATATTTGCAAGGTTAGGTGCTAGAGTCGCACCCATCGCTGTCCCTTTCACTTGGATGTAGTTCTTGACTTCAAACATGAAAACATTATTTTTGAACACCAAATCAGTTAAATTGGTAAGGGTAGTCAGTCAAGAGCATATGTGAGTAAGAGCACAGTAAGAAATGCGCAGAGAAAACAGCGTAAGTGAAAACAGCTCCAGATGAATAATTTCATGGTCATGACAGTGAAGTACACCACATAGCTGTTCTCACTGATGCCAACTACTACAAGTGCACAACTGTGTGCTGCTTTACTGTGCTAACACCATGGCGTACAATGGAGAGGCATACGCTGTGAAGGTCATGCATCTGGCTGACTGAGGTTTGAATCTCAGTCATACTTGTTTTGCCATCGGCCAAGTAAATCTCCACCTCAATTCCCCCGAGTTGGCTATATTTAGTTAAGGGGGTTGTGGGGGTGAAGCCCCATATTGAAAAATACCAATGGGCTTGTTGGTGTGTCTTTGGCTGTCGGTCTGAATATGCCTGCATGGACAACTTCCGTCCCACCCCAAGTAAATGTGCCACACACACACACCCAGAGTGTCTCTCCACCTCCCACTTATTCCCTGTTAGTAAGTTTGGGAACTCCTGATCATTCGGGCACCTGACTCTCGTTTGCATTGCCACTTCTCCACGGCTTTACTACCACTGTCTACGCTGTCACTGTTGTTTGTCAGTGCTATGGTTCCTTTCACAGTTTTGCCTTCGTTCCTTTTGACCATGCAATTAATGTTTAGTGGCTTTGCCCTACTTCCATTGGTAAGCATATTTATCTTGCTCTGTACAAGTTCAATATATTGAAACTATTTCTTTTGTTGGCTCCTCTTTTGAAAGAACTCCAGATTAAATATATCAGTCATGACACTTAACAGTAATTGGTACCAATTTCTAAATCATAAAAATATTCTTTCTTCTATTTGGTCTTTTGAATAACTGATCCTTGCATATCTTATTGGAAAACTTTGCTCAGTCCATAACTTCAAGATATAGTATATGAAAATATTTTTTTGTGAATGTTAAAGCAGCAGTACTACCGAATCAGGAAGTGATCTTTCAAAATTCTGCTTTTTGGCTGTAATCATGTGGCCAAAGTTCCAGTTTTCATACCTGTAAATGTTTTTTCCAGTCATCTTTAGTTTTTTAGATATTGCAATTTATTTGAATTGTTGTAACGCTACAACAAATATGGCAGCTGACTCATTTTCAGCTGCGCTTTTTCTACTGGTCACATCACGTCTTTTGACAACAGCAGAGGGAGCCTCTGCTGACCATTCCTGATGTCCCTGCAAGTCATACATATGTGCAGTCGGCAGCAGAGTGGGTTCTAGTGCAACATACTTAGTGGCAGAAATGTAAACAAAAGCAGAGAATAACTGAACAAATTACTCGGCAATAGTACAATGCCGATGAGAAAGAGTACCAGGTATATGATTAGCAGGGCACAGGGAATAAACTGTCAAAAAAGCGCAATTTTTTTTTCCATAGTACTGCTGCTTTAAAAAGCTATAATAAAGGGCTTTGTGGCATTGTTAGATCAGGTCTCCTTCAACACTTTTAAAAGTTGCCTTCTTTTTAAAGCATCTATTCATTATGAATGTCAGACATGGGCCAATTCTAGAAGCACCCCTATGCATGTTGCGAAGTGCAACATGCGAGGGGTGCAGTTGCGCCAAGGACCCTGCACCCGATTCTGTAAGGGGCAGGGTCCCCATGGCTAAGTCTCGTGACTAGCGACAATCAGACAGGTACGCCAAATGGAGGGCATACCTGAAGGGTTTGTTGCAAGCCTGCGGCATTGACTGGGGTAGTGCACAAGCGCCCCCCTGTGCCCCAAACCCCCACAGTAAAATGCCCCACAGGGTAAGTGGCACCACCCCATGCCCTGATTCCTGGCACAGCAACTGATGCACCACCATGCCCCAATCACTCAACATGTAAATGCCCTGCAGGGCAATTAGTGCAGTCCCCACCCCAATCACCCACTGTCAAACTGCCCCACAGGGCTAGCACACACCCCCATGCACTGATCCCAGTATCCCAGTGTGCCTGAAAATTAAATATGGTCCAAAAGCAAAAAGCCCCATAATTCCTGGTAGTCTAGTGGCACCCCCACCCAACACCCAGCAGTGCCAGTCCACCTCCCCACACTCATTCCCAGCCAGCGACTGGCACAGCCCACCTCTCACCACCGTGGCCAGCTGCTGACTGAGCTCTTCAATGAGCACGAGCCCTGTGGGGCAGTTTGACAGCAGGTGATCGGGGCAGGGGTGCACTAATTGCCCTGTGAGGCATTTACATTGCAGAGGATTGGGGCATGAGGGGGTTGCACCAATTGCCTTGTGGGGTATTTCACCAGGGGTTTGGAGGCATGGGGGTTCCAAAGCCCTGTAGAGCTTATTCCACTGCTTGGGGGCTTAGGGCTGGCTGCACATTATGCAACCCCCAGTGGATGCAAAGTACACTTACACCAGCTATTTGCTGGTGTGACTGTACTTTGGCAGATGTCCTCCATGGGTTGTTTGAGAATAGCAAAATCGGAGACTTGGAGGCTGCCCTTCCAGAATAGGGCACAACTGCTGCCATAAACCCCGTAGCACCATATCGCAGTGGGGTTATGGTGTAACTGGTGGTGTAAGTCCACTTTGGAGCAAGCAGTCTGCGACATGTTGCAGACTGCTTTGCAGAATACCAAATGTCACAACTCCCGGTGTAAACTGCCACTTGCACCATTTTTGGGGGCGCAAGTCAGTTTATGCCAGGCGTAACCCTTTAAGAATCAGGCCCAGACTTCTCAATAGTAATTGATATAAAACATTTTATAATCACAGCTACAGTCTATAATAATAAAATTGAGTAAATACAATTTGTTTTCTCCATAGATTAGAAGTCACAATTATGGTCTTAGTAGCGGGGTCACGTCAACTCGTTACCAGCAATTTGCTTCACAACGATTCACTCCCTGTCTCCCATACATATGAAATACTGCAGCAAGATTGTATTTATATTTTTGGATACCCCTCTATTAATAACTCTATTTACAGTGGGAAACATGAACTTTCCTGAAATGTTTAGTTCTGAAGGGGGCGAATTTTCATGGAGTGACTTGCCAGTAACAAACTGTTATGTAGCCCTTAGTAGCAGAGTCAAGTTGGGGTCCATTATAGTTTTTTTCTAGTCACATTGGCTCTATGTAATCCCCCCAAAAAAAATAATTTGCAAAAAATATTTTGTAACATCACTTTTGAAGTTGTCTAGCAATCATCATCAAGAGGAATTGCTCAATTTTTATTGTGGGCCCTGGAATTTTTCCCATAATGTATTGGCTCCAAATATTTGGTAGCATAACCTCTGAAAGAATTGTTTGACATGCTGCTGTTTATTATTATTATGTAATATATGGATTTTCAAAATAATACCCCTAAAAAGCATACAAAAAATTCCTTGTAATACACCGGTGCAAACTCAATAATAGTATCGATGGAATCCCGAAATACTATCGTTGAGATCCCATGATACTATTGATGGAAGATCTCAACTATAGCATTATTGCAAACTGACTAGAGCGCAAGCGCCACCAGACAGTTCGCGCTGAGCGCGAGCTGGCTTTCACTGTAACTGTCACATACAGTAAAAGCCGACAAAACATTCACGTCGCGCCTACAATTTGATATTTGGATCGCACTGCAATTTCTTTTGGGATTTAGCTATCAATATTCAAAAATTCCCTCAACCAGCAAAAAAAAAAATGGTACGTCATGTACTTCAACTGGGAGTCTGACTAAGTCTGCACAGCAACAGTCGCTCACTCGAGAAAAGCAAAAGTTGTTACTGACATTTCGTTTTGCAGTTTCTTTGACACTGCACAGTTTGCTGTTTGAATTTTGGAAACGTTTTCGATGTTGCTGCAATCATTGGCTCCTACTTACATGAAAATCACCTCAGCACCCCAACCGAAGATTCCTCATTCTATGACAAATGTTCGCACTTACAATTTCCTCGCATCCATGTATTATAAAAAATAACAAATACATTCTTGGTTACAAGGCAGTTCTTCATCTCGAGGAGACTGGGGTCATTAGAAACCTCTCGAGCTTCAGTCTCGAGGTTTACTGTGCCTCCAGATCCTCTCGATGAATTACTGCCTTGTAATACACCAGAATGTATCTATTATTCTATTTTTACTCACCCACATTAGGTGCATTCCTATAAGCAGAGCTATGTGAGCTATAGATTTACTCTTACTACATTTTTATTAGGTGGGCTGCTTAATAATTTGAAAAGGAACCTTAGTGTTTACCTCTTGGGGACAGTTAAAAATTAAATATTAGTTTTTTTCAGCAGTAAGTCATGGTTGACTACTTTTTCCTCCCCCATCCCTGGTTTTGGGATTATTAAAACGATGATCTCTCTCACAGCCCTGGGTCTGGGTTTCCCACTGTTGCAGAAATGAAATCAGCTCTACCAACAGTACCGAATGACTGTTCATTGTTCTACAAAATTGGTCATGAGTATTGTAATACTGAGTATATTGTTTTGCAATAATGACTAAATGTGTCTGTAGATTCTGACAGGAGGTTGGGTGACTGTATGTATATAGATTCAATGTCTCATTATCTTAAGATTCATCATGTATATGCAGTTTTAGTGGAAGTGTAATTTATTGTTAGCACTTTGGGGATGTCATGAAATTATATAACATCTATCACTTTAAGGTATATAGTCACATGATGTATGTTAAAGGGTATTTAGAAAATGGGCTTTACAATATAAGTAATGTGATTGGCTGCCAGGGCTACATAACTAACAGATAGAGCCCCGTAAAAAACAAGTGCCAAGCATGCCTACCCCATCACTAGTATATTGCTGCCAATTCAGTTTAAAAATGCTGCCATTTTTTTCTCTCACTTAGCGGGCGAGTAGACGGCTGGGCAAGCACAAGCCCCACCCCTCGAGTCTCTCTCACCTTCCTTCCTAAATTTAAACAGCCCAATCTCTCCTGAGTACAGAAAATTTACATTTTCATTGTTTCTGTTTCCAAACAGAGCTCTGTCACACACATCCTCCTCTGCTGCTTGTCATCCAAACAGGTTGAACCAGTAAACCAGCTACGGGCAAACACGATGACTCGTGACAGTGATATAAGCAGTTACTGCCCCAAATAAAAAAGAATAACTGCGGTACAGACGTACACAAAAAATAATAATTAAAAGCGCTGCTGTCTCTGCTCACACTCACAGATCTTCATTTCCCTTTTCAATGTAAGAGGGTCATGCACGGTCACGCGCTTGACCACTTATAAATCTATTCTGCTGTCCAGCAGCCAGGTAAATAAAATGAAGCAGAAGTAAGACAGCAGCTTCTCTGTGTCCTGGAAAGTGTACTACCCAAAGAAACACAAAAAATGTTTTTTTAAAGAATTACAATGGACAGGGAGAAACTGTACTGGAGGTGCTGGAGTCGAGGGGTAAGCAATAGAAGATAATGGTTCTGTGGGGGGGGTGGAACACCACAAAAACAGAGGGACTACTTTACAACAAAAACACGTTAGCTTCAATTTTACTGTATTTTTTTATTTTTTTTTATTTTACTAAATGCCATATAAAAATGTCACAGAAAGGCCATTTTCTAAGTGCAATAATACCCTCCAGGGTGAGCGATATGGGCAATACCGGACCTTCCAGGGGCTATAAGGTCCTCCACCTGTGGCGTTGGACCTCATTGCGCCCCCTGGATGTTTCAGTATTGCACAACACTGCCCGCTCTATCGAGTATTATTGCTTGCATAAGAACCCACCTAATGAACATAACCATGCCATCTGATAAAGCTCATAGAGCTAAGTGCTGGGGTGAGTGGCTGGCCGATGGACTCGGGTAAGGTGCGGTATTTTTGTATACAAGATCTGTCTCAGTTTAATGATTAGACTTGGAATAGCTAGCACTGAAACGCCACTGTTTTGCACATTTATAAATGGACAACTGCACTATATGCAACCTGGAGACTGTTGCAATTTAAAATCTGGAAATGTTAAAATCTAGATGTAATTAAAGCTTACAAACAAAAGGAAAGTAACTTTTGTGTCTCTCTCCTATATATTCAGTGTGGAGGCTGCACCATACTTCATTATCTAGTAACAGCGCTAGCTAGTCTGCTTGGCTATATACTTTGTTTAATACCCTACCACATAGTTGCTCACTTTAGTTGTTTTAATAGCAATAGAGGCTAGTTTTTATTTGAGACCTTAGCAGAGGTCTCAAGTTGAATACTCCCTCCATGCTTTCAACTGATCACTGAGCACTAACCCTCTGTCAGTTTGGAATAGTGTTCTCATCTCTGATACTAGCAGTCTGCAGATGGCCTTAGCAGATTCACTCTCTCTCACAATAAAGGTTTCTCAACACTTGGGTTCAGCTCAGATGGAACTTCCAGCAACCAGATTCTCTCATACAAGGATCTCTGGCAGTGAGGCCTGGCTAGCCCCTCAGTTCCCTTTCTCAGCACATCTAGTCTCACCAACAGCTTGGGAAGCACTGCTGTGAACTCCTTGGCTGGGGAAAAATTTAGCTCAGCTCCCACCTTTCTTAGATTCTGATTGACTGCCTAAACTTGTCATTTACACCCTGGCTACTAAAAAGGCATGAAACACTTGCTTGCTGCTCCTCTCAAGTGCCTGCATTCTTTTCTAGGACCTCTCGCATTCTAGTTGGCCAATCAAGGGGGTCAGGGGTCACAAGATGGCGACGTCCATTTATTTACATACAGCTCAAAGCCTGGCTGCTGCTTCATACAAGGTAATTTACTGCTAGATGCAATTTTTAGCTGTACAAACAATTAATCCAACTGGGATTATAATCCAGATTGTCCCTGATGATGTTGATGGTCCTCCTGGTTTGTCTTCATGTGAAGGGGCACCCCTTTTGGCAAAACAACAAAACAAATGGGCAACAACAGTCTTCTCCTGAATTCCAGCACCAGTTCCAGCCAGAGGATACAGGTGATGACACAGATGAACCCACCACATGGCACCAGGGGCTGGACAGGTAAACCCCATCTTTGGTGGTGGGGTTACAGCTCAGTGTGCCTTATATTTACTCACCACCTTTCATGCCTTCATATGCATGAGAAACTTATGCTACTGCAGCATCTGGATTGCTTACTGAGAAAATGGGTGCATACAGGGTTGCAACAGAGAGTGCGTAGTGCTTGGAATTTTATTTGCATTGCTAATAAAGATTTATTACATATAAGCATCTAAGGTTTGGAATTTATTACACTATGACTTGGCACACTGTATAACAAAAGTAAAAAATAAAATCTTTTTTAAGTACACTTACAAGAGCAATCTATTATGTACTTATAGACAGCATGATATCACTTTGTCATCTTATACTGTACAAACTTGATATATGTGCATATAATTTTTACTATGATCTAGGTCACCCTTGAAAATGGACACTTGATGCCCATGGGCCTCCCAGGAAAACAAACAAATGAATATATTATGTTTGTTTTTACTCAATCTGACTCACTTTACAATACACAGAAACAGAAAGATCTGCCAGCTTAACGGCTTTACTACAACCTTATGGCATACACTGCTCAATAGCAGAAAACAGGAAGTTGATTCAATTGACTTCCAATACTCACTGTGCACACTCACTTGTATAACTCTGCCACCTAGTGGTACATACCATAGATGGTCTGTTGCAGGCTCTATTGCATACAGAAATACATAATGAAATACTTAACCAGCGTTTCATCCCTGACCCTACTGTTCACCTTGGAGCTCTTGCACTGCAAATCTTGCCCAGGTTCAGTCTGGCGTGGATTCTACTTTTGGGTCACAGGGCAATCATTTCAACCCCCCCTTCCTGGAGGTTTAGCCCTATCATTCATGAACCTTACCACTAAGAATTAAATTGATTCTAGTTAATATCCTCAGCCTAACTAAGAAATGTGTGCAGTTACAAGCATGGGTCACCCATGCTGAATCCGACCTTATAATTACGGAGACATGGCTAAAAAAGGTTAACACAGACCAGCAAGTCTCCCTTCCTGATTATAAGATTTAGAGGGCAGACAGGGAATCTAGAGGGGGAGGGGTGGTCATATATTCTAAGGATAAGTACAAAATCAGCAACGTCCGGTGTATGTCCAAACCTAAGGAATATGAACTTGTATCTCTAAAGCTTCACCTTCCTTCTACGGATAGTATCTCCATTGTTGGCTGCTACAGACCCCATGCCAGTGGTACGGACATTCTCACTATTCTTAAATCTTTAACCTCTTCAACTAATAATAAAACCATCATCCTAGGGGACTTAAACATGGACTGGCTCACCTCTAAATCTAACAGCCTTAAACATCTTTGTGATGAACTTGGCTTATCGCAAGTCATCACTGAGCCTACAAGGTTAAATACTACAAACAGCACCAATAACTCCCTCCTCAATGTCATATTATCTAGTCACCCTCATAATATTCTCCACTCTGCCATTTTTCATAATGACATGAGCGATCATGGGATTGTAGTTTGTGTAAAAGCACAACCGAAGGGCCAGCACCAACCCAAATTGGTTACTAAATGGTCATTCTGCAAGTTTAATGCTTCAAGTTACCTGTCCGATCTACGTAATCTACATAGGCAAAACCTATACCTAGCCAAAACCATCAATGAGGCTGTCACAATCCTAAACAACAATCTTACTTCCCTGACCAGCAAACATGCCCCATTCATCAAATCTGGAACATGTAAATCCTCTCATCCTTGGGTTACACCAGACCTTAAAGCTGCTCTTACAAATAGAGATAAACTCTGGTCCCATGCTAGGCGAACCAATAATCTATCTGATTGACAATCCTTTAGAGTGGCTAGAAACATCTGTGTTAAACGTATACGTGCTGCCAAGTCAAATTTTTACATCTACACCCTAGAGCAAACTAAAGGAACTGCACACAAAATCTGCAGAACCCTAAAATCAATAGAGAGATGGCAGGCTGCCCCCCCCAGAAGAGCTAAACTTGCATTTTGCCACAGCTGGTGTCTGGCCTTTGGATGATCCCCTTATACTGGACTTATGAACCGCCCACAGGACAAGACTAACTCTGAGATTCTCCCTTCACCCTACCCCTTTCAGTTGCATCAGGTCTCCTTCAAAGAAGTTGAAGATCTGCTCATCAACTTAGACACCAGGAAAAGTGGAGGCGAAGATGGCCTGGAGCCTTTTTTCTTAAAACTTGGCTACTACTATTTAACTGCCCCATTCTCCATATATTCAATCTTTCAGTTGACTCCGCCACAGTACCAGCCTGCTGGAAATTTGCACACATCCTCCCTTTATTTAAATCTGGTGACTCCTGTGACATAAACAATTATAGGCCCATCTCTGTCTTTCCTATTCTCTCCAAAATCTTTGAAAAGCTGATCTACTCTCAACTAAGACACCATCTTGAAACCTACACCCTTCTTAACCCAGCACAATCTGGGTTCCGATCCAAACATAGTACTATCTCTGCCCTCGCCAAAGTCACCAATGACTGGGTCACATCTTTGGACTCTAAAAAGACCACAGATGCTGTATTCTTAGACCTTAGTAATAGGGATGGGCGGACCAACCAACAATCAGAATCCCCCCCCAGATACAATACAGTCAAACAGACTCAGATCAATAAGAGCCATCTTTTTAATTGTACCGCGTCCATTCCATCAGCTGTAAGTGGCTATTTTATAAAAAAAAAGCATAGAAAGTGAAAAAGATAACGCAGTTAAATCAAGTCAAGAAGAGTGCAAATGTAAAGTACTGCAAGGCAGCATATTAAAATGGACTTCTGCAGCATATAAAATGAATAGACTTCCAAGAGGCATCTGATGTTCTTATCTAATCCCTGTCATCCCTCTCCAATGTAAGGAAAAAGCAGCATGCCTCCCATTGCAGAGTTTCCATTAGTTTACTATTTCCAAGGTAACCACCAGTGCCACTCTCATGCGTTGCTGAACTAAGGAATTATTTCAACACCTTTATGATGGGAAAAAGAAATAAGATCAGCTGGTTGAATGCTGTGCAATGTAGCGTGCCTGGGATTGTGTCTCCAAATCCAAAGGAAATCTTGTGCTGCTTTTTAAAACATAAGGCAATCCTACTCCGATTCCTACAATCTGAAGACAGAGGAGTAAGTCAGTCATGAGTCAGAGCCACACAATCTTCTTCATACTAGTTTGTTTGCTGTGCTGTGTGCTGTATGTAATAACTAACTACTGTATTTGTAAGTCTTATTCTTCTTGACACAGTCCGCAGTGTATGAGGACCGGAGCTAATTTTTTTTTTACACACAGTGAATGCCGGGCTCACAGCTTAAAGGTGATAGGAAATGTTCTGGGAGTGTCCAACACTAAAATAATTAATTTAACACTTGTGCCACAGTTACTGACACTATATTGGCATCGGTACCTCCGGGTTTTTTTTCCAGCTCAGGATCAGAAGCATCTGTTCCATTCGGTGAGGAAAACAACTGCTGCTGACTGTCAGATTTGAACATTTGTGTACTGTTCCCATAATTTAATTTGGCAGGGTTTTCTTTTTTAACTAAAATTGGTGAAGGTACTGTAATTATGAATGCACTACCAGTGATTTATCTTACTATGACTAATGAGCTGTTACTGACACTTCTTTATCTACTATTTGGGATGCCTTTTTATTGTAACATTAGTCGTATACCTACTAGTCATTCTGATACAAGTGATTTGTGTTGTTGGACAACTATTTTTCTATACTGTTCAGATTATTTAGCTCATTGACGAACAATGATGAGAGGAATTAGACAGATGCACAGTTGTGTGTCTGAATCTGTCTTTATTTTCCTTCACTTGTGAAAAGTAATGATAACATACACAATAAAATGTCTAGGTTTTTTATGTTTAATTGTCCACATATATATTTGTCATCTTTTGCAGTCATGTTCGTCTTGTTGTTAGTGTTGGTTGTGAATGGGGGAGTTGTGGCAGGGTGGGGGTGGTGGTGGAGGGGCTAGGGAGAAATGACAAAATGTCTTTCCAACAGTGATGGGAGAATCATAAAGCTATTGGTGTAGAAGGTGGATAAGGTCCAGTTTGTACATTCACTCTACATATTCCTTCCTACATACAAAACCAAATCAGTCCGTATTCTTTGTCAATGTCTGTGTCTGTCTTTATACTGTAAGTCAATTGAGTACATCACATCATTTTTTGTTTTAACTACACAATTTTTTGTTGCTCCCCCCCTCCGCTATATGCACTATGGATGAATTTGCCTTGTGTAAAGTTCAATACAAGGATCGAAGCTGAATAAAGTTCAATGCAAGGATCGAAGCTGAGATTCCACCAGATGTTGTTGTGAGTGTTTCATGCTCTGTAGTGTCAGTGTTTCATGCTTTGTAGTTTTGTCTAAGTTTTTAGAGTGTGTGTGTGTGTATAAGGATGTGTGTGTCAGGTGGGGGCAGGGAGTAGGGACAAACAAAGACTCCAGACTTATTAAAAATGAAAAGTAAGGAAAGAAGTGGTATAGTGAAGTGAATCATCTGAAAATCTTGTTGCACACTTGCACAGTCACACCATCAAGGACAGCCTGCTCACACGTATTCATCCCAGGTGCTACAAGTCAGAATGATAGTGTGACTGAGCCTAATGAACAATGCATCCTGTCAAATGAAAATTTAAATTAATGAAGTAAATAGAAACAAAAAGGTAATTTACTTTCCCATGGCACAATTAATTTTGCAGTGCCGATGACTCAACCCCCCAACCCTCTCCCGACCCCAAAGATAAAAAAAATAATACGGTGAGCATACACTCTTTCATCCATGCTATGTATTTTGTGTTGCAGTTTAAAAAAAATGAATCGTCCAAGAAGGGTTGAAAATCTAGCCACTGGTCACACATTAACAGAGCATTCAGGCTTATCTAGCAAAAGGAGGATCCCCTGACCATTCTATACAGCCTAACATGTAACACCCCCTGTACAGAAAAGATTTATGGAAGCACTTTTTTTTTTAAACAACCAACTCCTCTCTTGTCAGTGATGATAACGCCCCTCGGTCCATAACCAGTACGCATTCCACGTAAATCATCAGATCGAGGGATATGCAACTACAATCAATTCTTTTTTTTATTCAGTATCAGTATAACATTTAGAAATCAAGACAGTGAGTGCAACTGAGTGTTAAGCAATAATTATCAACAAAGCTCACAGTGACATAGTTATTAAAAGCAGGAACAACATTCTTTTTTTTCCTTTTTTCCAATGCTTTCAAGGTCTTTACAAATACAGAATTCATTACCATCTCCTTTAAGTTAATTGCGCTTGCGCCACACACAGACACACATGACAGTGACATACCTCTGCCACTGACTAGTTGTATGTTGGTCAGGTGGCATAGAGGTATATAAGGCTCTGTGTGGCGGGAATTACTCAGTGCATGGCTGACTGCCTATGAGAGAGTTACAGAGATGGAGCCTTGAGCTCACTGTACTTTGTATTATCTGATCACAGTTTACCTTCGGTAAAAACATCCACCAACTGATTGACTTCTTTTTAAAAAGAAAACACTGAAATACACAACTAAAAAGAAAAAAGGGGAGATAAAAGAATTGATCGTGTGATGGGGTGTGGAGCTTTGAGTGCTCGTCACTCACAGTGGACAGCCTATCTCCTCATGTTTATCAGATCTCGTCTGCTCTTCCTTTTCTGTGATTATTTATAAATGTAAAGCCTGCAAACTAAGTGCAAGTGCCAGAACTGTATTAAAAAATAAAAGCAAGCAGGCTAGTATATTTGCTAGAAAAGAATAAAAGGAGAACAGAGAGGGGGAGACAGAGAGAGAGAGAGAGAGAAAGAAGAGAGAAAGAGAGAGAGAGAGAGCAGATCACCATCAGCCTGGCAGGTTGCAAGCTTTGAGTGCTCCCTGCTCTCTCAGTGCCTGAGTCTATCTTTCCTGCTTTTTCTTTTCAAGTTAGCTGAGTTTTTTATTGCCTCATTTAAAATGCATGAAACTGCAGCGGGTGCCTTATTTTATATATAAAAAAGAAAACATCAATGAAGTTAGTTTTATTCCCCCCCCAATGTCTCAAGTGAAGTGAACCTCTGAAGTAGGGAGGAGATTGCTGCAAGATTCTACTTTGCTTTTACTGCAGTGCTGTACTTTGTCTTGCCTGGAAGGCATTAATTAAAAAAAAAAATTCTGACTTTCTGTATACTGTAATTGCATCTCGCACTTGCCAGTTTGCCTGTATGTAACTGACTGTGTGTTTGTTTACCTGCTGCTGTTGTGAATACACAGTTTACTGCTTATGCGTGCTCCCTGCTAAATAAAAAAACCTACATAAAGGAAAAAAATGTTTTTGTCTTATTCAAAACAAATAAACCTAGCTACATTGGTGGAAGGGGGAGGGTGGCTGTGAGGTTGAGCCTGTCCTGAGATGACAGACAAACTTGAGAACAAGTGAGAGGAGTAAAAAAAAGAAAATTCATACAGTAAAAAGCATTTTCTGTTTCATTCAAAAAAAAATAGTTACAACTGAGGAAGGGGGAGGGTGTCTCTGAGATCGAGAACTTCAGGAGAGAACAGAGGTACTTGAGGACAAGTGAGAGGACTAAATAAAAAGAAAATTCAGGACAAAGGCATCATGTGTACAAAAAAAAAAACAGTGGTGGAAGGGGGAGTGTGGCTGTGAGGCTGAGCCTATATGTACTGCGTGGGCAAAGGAACTTGGAAACAACCGAGAAGATTAAATAAAAAGAAAACACTTACAGGAAAAGGCATTTTTGTGTGTAATAAAAAAAGCTGATAATGTGCACCAGAGAGGGCGAGAACGAGGCCAAAATGGGGAAACGTATGGGGAAACGTATGACACAAACAACACTGCACAGTCTGACTGGTAAAAGACCAGTTGCTGGTACTTCATCTGGTAGCAGTAGTGGTTCTTCCACAATGTTGTCCAAACAGACAGGAAAGGTCAAAACTACCTTAATTAAAACTAAAGGAGTAGTCAGCACCACAAGGAGTGGCAAGCCAAGATATGGTACCTACGCAGTACCAGTATCGATTTAAATGAAACGGGGAAAAATCTAGCTCTGATGAGAGTACTAATTATGAAATGGAGGATGTAACCAAGGAGGGAGAAAAGCAGAAATAAACGGAAAGCCGGAATGATGTAGAGTTGGCAGTTGCACAGACGCAGGATGAATGCAGTCATTTGGACTTGGATGAGATAGGCACTTTGGGCAAGAACAGAGTGGTGCAGGTACAGGAGAAACCAGATGAGGGGGAAGTGCATTCAGATTTAGGTTCTGTTACTGGCCTGGAGTAGCTGTTGGGTGATGATAATGATGAAACAGAAAAAGACCATGATGGGCAGCTTCCCAGTGTTGAGAAAGAACAACAAAGTGGAAGTGACAAAGGAGGACAGTATAGTATGCCTGGTAATAAAACAAAAAAAGGTGACCTCTTATTTGTGGTCTTACTTTTCTCTGGCTACCAATAATGAGTTACAAGCAGTTTGCTCTATATGTAAAAAGACCATCAGCAGAGGGAGCAAAAAAGGTGCATTGGGTACCTCAGCGTTAAAAAGACATTTAGAGAGATGTCACCCATTACGCCTCAGGTGTGATTTTTTGGTCAGAGAGAAAGAAGACAACAACATGCAGGCCGAGTTAAGTCAGACTACACCTGCTGCACCTGTTATATCAAGTGATAGTAGCAGCAGCCCTGCTGCTTTAGTTGTACTGTCAACGTCTTCTCAGTCTTCTTCTAGAATAAGTATTACAAACTGTCCCCTTTTGCCCTTCTCATCATCCAGCACTCCTAATGTTGGCCTTCTGAAAACTTCAACTGCTAGAAGACAGCTCACGATTTCAGAGAAAATTGAATGTAAAGCTAAGTATAGTACCATCATAGTCATCCTGAGGCAACTGCTATAACAAAACTAATTTCAGAGATGATGGCACTGGACTTACAGCCTTACAGAATTGTGGAGCATATAGAATTCAAAAGGCTTTTGAATCACCTGTCACCACAATACAATATTCCATCCAGGAAATATTTCTCGACTGTTGCAATACCGCAGATGTATGATATTGTAAGTGCTAAACTGAAAAATGCTTTAAAGATGCAGTTGCTGGGGTTGTCCATCTGACTACTGACATATGGACAAGCTGCCAGCCAGAACCATTTATGTCACTGAATGCGCATTGGGTATCATTTACTCCCTGTAGTGACACTGACAATTCCCCTCTGAAACTGGCTTCCCTTCGCATCCAGTATATCCCGCAGGATCACACAGCTTCCAACATCCTGGATGAGCTCAATAGAGAGATACAGTATTGGCTGACATCACAAGGGCTTTCTGTAGGTTTTATTGTGGCAGACAATGGTTCAAACATAAAGAAAGCATTGTCTCATGGGGGCTTTGTTCCCATTCGATGTTTTGCACACTGCCTAAATTTGATTGTGCATGCATTTATGGAAGAGGACAGAGCTATAAAGGCTCTCACATATGTGGCAAAAAGAATATGCACACATTTCAGCCACTCCTGCAAAGCACGTCAATGTCTTCGGGCCATACAAGAACACGGACTGCCTCCTAATACACTCATCCAGGATGTTGCAATGAGGTGGAACTCTACCTTTTACATGTTCCAAAGATTGCTGGAGCAAAAAAAGGCTGTAAGACAATATACACTAGAGAACAGCATAGGGGATGCTGATGTTGTACATTACTCCTCAGCAGTGGGCTGTTTTACAATTTCTCATCAAGCTACTGCAACCCTTTGAGGAAATTACTGGGGAAGTGAGTTCCAACAGTGCTACACCCAGCCAAATAATCCCATTGATCAAGATTCTTATAATTCAGCTGAATGCAATCAGGGATGAGTTAGAAGGTGCAACAAGCCAGTTTCAGATGGGAGGGTCTAGTGCAACTGAAAGGGACTTGCCACCCAGAATAAAAAAAAGACATAGTACATAGAATGATTAAAAAAGTCAGAGATGATGAGAAACTCTGTGAAGTGCTCACGGCAGAACATTACATTATTGCAACAGTACTAGACCCACGGTACAAGATAAAACACTTCTTACAGTATGACCCAAATGTGTTCCAAAACTGCAGAGAGAAAATCATTCAAGAAGTAGATTTGCTTTTGAAAAAACACATAACAACTGATCCAGTCCCCTCATCCATTCCTCCTGTACCTTCACAGCTCTCTCTTCTGAATCAGGCTACAAAACAGTCAGCTGCTGCCATTTGTTCTACACTCAGCAGGCATCTTTGGGGTCACTTGGATGCTGTTGTCCTTAAAAAATCAACACTTCCTTTTCCATATGTCACTGTTTCTGCTCAGGGCATGGTTGACTGCTATTTAGCAGAAAAGGGTACTGAATGGAATGAAGATCCCATTAAATACTGGCAAAACAAGGAGTCTGTATGGCCTGCACTTATGCAGGTAGCCTTGAAGTACATGGTCTGTCCCCCAACCAGCGTATTTTCAGAGCGCCTCTTTAGCTGTGCAGGTAATGTGGTAACAGATACAAGATCTAGGCTACTACCAGAAAATGTTGAAAAGTTAACATTCTTAAAAGTAAACCTTCCATTGACTGGTTACACCTATGACCCGGAGGCAGCAAATACATTTCGCAGTGACCTCAAAGATGACAACTTGGAAGAGTAGAAACTCTAATTACCATTTTTTCAGAAAAATAAATCAGTAGTACTCACGTAAGCCCATATGTGGCCTACACAATTTTTGTACCTGATGGCACAATGCTGTCAGCATGTCCTAATGGACTTGTGTAATTTTTAGACTGCCTGAACCTGATGGCACACTTTTCACAGCATGTCCTAATGGGCTTGTGTAATTTTTGGACTGTCTGAAGCAGATGGCACACTTTTCGCAGCATGTCCTAATGGGCTTGTGTAATTTTTGGACTGTCTGAAGCAGAAAGCACACTTTTCGCAGCATGTCCTAATGGACTTGTGTAATTTTTGGACTGCCTGAACCTGATGGCACACTTTTTGCAGCATGTCCTAATAGACTTTGTCACAACCCCACTCAGCAGGTCAGGCCCTCTGCTCCCACAGTGCCAACCTCCAAGCGCAGTATTGTGAACAGGAACAGAACAGGGTAACCTTCCTGCCTGTTTTGTGGGTTCGAATCAGACCTTTGGTCTCAAGTTCTGGAAGGATTCAAACTGTGAACCTCTTGCTAGCATACCCAATGTACAGGCTCAGATAATTCTGTTCTTCGGGGAAATGCCAAATATCTTTTGTCTACGGGCACCTAACCAAGTGTACAAAATGAACCCTTAAAAACTCTATTAGAGACCTCAGATAAACTTTTACCTTTTCCCAGTTTGGTAAACCAGTAAGCTTTTGCACAGTGTCAACTTTAGCCATATATGCTTCACTTGTCAAATAAAGAATTTCAAAGGCACATCAAGTAGTCTCTTAAAATAGAGGTTTATTTTAAAATAGAAAAAAAATATGTAAACTGTAAATACAGAACAATATATCACAAAACCATACAATCACTTAAAGGAACAAGGTTTAAAAGTGCAAATTCGGGGGGCGCTGATGAGCAGCTAGCAGGATAGACATGCTTCCACGCTGCTTCGGGCTAACGGCCGAATAAAAGGTAAAAATCGAGTGGTAAAAGCTGATTTCTAATTATTAAAACGGCACCAACCTGTTCCGGAAAGTGGTATGGAGGAGTATCTCATGCCCAATACTGGGAAAAGTCAACGAATTGCTGGTAAATCGGGAAAGAAGTCAGCGACTACCATGGCCTCCACATCGGGTGAAAGCGCGGGCAAAATATCATTGTTGGCAGCCGAGATCGGTGCACTAGGTCGGAAAGTCACAGGACAAGTCATCGCTGCACTGGAGCCCAGATTGCTAAAACTAGAAAGTAAAATTGATCTTAAGCTGCAGGAGGTACTGGAGCAGCAGACCGTGCACTCAAATAGGCTAGAGGAGGCCAAGGAGCGTATATCACGCCTAGAGGACGAGAATGGGGAAACCCCAAGGCAGGTTGCGCAACTACAGAAGGAGCTTTAAGAACTGAAAGATGCAATGGACTACCAAGAGAATTATTATAGATGCCTCAACTTATGCCTTAGAGGATTGCCAGAAGGGGAGGAGAAAGGGGATATAATGAACTTTTGTGCCAAGGTCCTCCCGGAGCTCTTGGGATTGCAGCCGAAACATGGCCATTTTAAGTTAGAAAGGGCCCATCGAGCAGTGATGCCCCGTCCATCGGGGGACCAGCCCCCACGGCAGATAATTGTTAGATTCCATTCCTACCAAGACAGAGAAGCGATTATCAGAGCTTACAGAGGTAAGGGGGAGCTGAAGTATGAAGGGGCACGGTTATTCATCTCGCAGGACTATTCCCTATGGTTCCTTCAGAAGAGGGGGGTTTTCAATCCTCTCATGGCGGAGCTGAGAAATCTCAAGATTGAGAATTTTATGATTTACCCTGCAATATTAAAGATCAGATATGAGGGGGCAACGTACTCCTTCTGGGAGTTCAATAAAGCTGAACTCTTTGTGGCTCATTTGCAAAAAAAGGTGGGCAAGTGACATCATTGAAATGGCTGAGTAATCTGTTAGACTGAAGGTTGGTTGCCGTTGCAACATTAAGGTGTCTGAATGTCCCCCTGTCCGTGTTGTCCTGGCCTGTGAGGTGGAGGAAGGCAGAGTTTTGTGGGCGTTCTGACCCCCAAGAAATTGAGTTGAGGACTACCCACATGAGTAACTAAACTGATTAAACTGAGCAGTCAGTATGAGGAGGTGGAGTGGTGGTTGATTCGCCGGACTTTCTCCCGGGGGGAATGGACATGCAGGTGGAGAATGCCTGAGACAGTATGGATCCTCTGCAATGTTTTGGTCTCTAAGACATAACAACACTGGGTAAGCCTTTGGAGGGTGAGGATGTTCCGATAGCGACGCTGTGGGGGGGCTTAGCGCGTATATTTGTAGCGCAGCCTACTCCTCTCTCAAAGCATTAAGGCCTGAGGTATAAGGAGCCCTATAGGAGAAGTGCACGCTATGGATAAAGGGTGTGGCAAAAAAGGAAGGACTTGATAGAGATAGACGACTGTCTCAAGTTTAAGATACAACCAAAATGTTTTTTGGGGGGCTCAGTTGGATTAGAAGTCAGGAAGGGGAGTGCTCCTACCGCATGCCTCTGGGGATTAAGGGGGAGGGCGAGACTGTACGGGGGGACATCAAAGTTTTAAGTGAGATGAATGTTTAGTCTGTGCATGTAGTTTGGTAAAAGGTTTTTTTCCTTAAATATATAAATAAATGAAAAGTGCTATCGGCCGTGGCAGGAGCAGCGGGGCACTGACATCGTTACGGGGATATTCGACCTCATGCGAGTCTACAGTTAGTGTCATTGAGGGGGTGGGGGGGATGGAGACAGAAATCTTCAATTAGGTAAAGAAGCTAGGAGGGAAGTGGTGACGGAAGGGACAGAGGTGGGGGATTAATGTTTTATGGGTAATTGTTATTTGGGAACTGGGAGGGGATATTGTTCTTGTTAATATGTTATCTTGCTATTATTTTTATTGTTTGTTGTTATATGCATCTCATGTGGAATCTGGAGTGGTATGTTGAATACTGTATTATGGGGCATAGGTGCGGACGGTGGACTATGCGCGAGGGAAAAGAGGTAAATGGCCATGGTAGTCAGCAGGAATTGACAGTGGTCTTCTGAATGTGCGAGGGTCACAAACCCGATTAAGCGCACAATGCTTTTAACAGTGCTTAGGAAGCGGGGCACACAGGTGGCATTACTCCAAGAGACTCACCTATCAGACATGGAGCACGCTAAGCTGGCTCGGGGGTGGGTGGGTAAGTGTTTTGCTGCTTCCTACTCCTCCCGAAAATGAGGGGTGGCTGTCCTGGTGCATAGGAGTCTACCATTTTAGGTTAAAAGAATTGTAAAAGACCATAGGGAGGGTAGATATATCTTTGTGGTGGGGCAATTGTATAGGGAACAAATCACATTTGGTAATGTGTACGCACCTGCCATTTATGAGCCGCAGTTTTTTCCAGGACTCTTAGACCTGCTTATTAGGGAACAATTCCCTGGGTTGATAATGGGGGGGAATCTGAATAGTGTATTGGATCCGATTATGGATCATTCTGAGGGCAAAGGGAGAAGGACAGAGGCATTAAATCAGTGGCGTATGGGTATTCTCGACCTTGAGTTAGTAGATAGTTGGAGGATGGTAAATCCAGGGGCCAGAGAATTTACGTTCTTTTCGAATCCCCATGGGACATGGACAAGAATTGACTACATCCTTATTCCATGAGAATGGAATGAGAGACTGGTAGATGTGCCACATAGCTCGATTCACATCTCAGACCACGCTATGGTGATAGGGAAGATTAGGATGCAAGGGGAAAGAGATGCTCCATCACAGTGGAAGTTCCCTACATACATGCTCCCCAATAAGGAATTTAGGGAATATTTGTCAGCCCAGTAGCGTTTTTATAAAGAAACTAACCAGGGGTCGGAGGTGTCTCATGCTGTATTTTGGGATGCTGGGAAGGCCTTCATGAAGGGTTCTATAATTGCTTACATGGCCAGAGTTAAAAAAGAGAAGCAAGAAAAGAGGCAGAGACTGGAGTTGCAGCTCAAGGAACTAGAAAGACGAGTGGTTCGGGGAGAGGGGGGAGCAGTAGAATGGATGTTAATGACTGCAAGGGAAACATTGAATACTTTGGTACGGGGGGAAGCCAAAAATGTGTGTTTTTTTCTGTAAACGTCAGATGTTTGAGTGGTCTAATAAGCCAGGCCCGCTTTTGGTAAGGCTTATGAGGGGGGGCACGTGCCCCACTAGAATAACAGGGATTAAGGATAAGGAAGGTAAGGGGTGTAGAGAGGCAAGAGATATGAGAGCCTGCTTTCACGAGTTCTATATCCGGCTATATAAGGCGAATGCAAGGGCAAGAGGCAGGGGATACAGGAATTCCTAGACAAAATAGAATTACCTGAACTTACGGTGAGTCAACGGGACTGATTAAACCAGCCTATAACAAAGGTTGAGATCATAAAGGCCATTAGTAAATTACAGAAAGGTAAAGAGGGTGGTCCAAATGGATTCCCCTTGGAATTCTATAGAGCCTTACTGGGTCAATTACTGGGTACGCTGTGTGAGGTATTCCAAGGGGAGGAGGGCAAGGAACACTTGAGGATACCTGATACCTGTTATGATGCCACGATATGTCTAGTCCCTAAGCCAGGTAAGGATCCATCGGATTGTGCCTCATACAGGCCGATTTCACTATTAAATTGTGATCTAAAGATCTTGGCTAAGGTCTTGGCGATACGGCTCGAGGATCTACTGCCTGCGTTACTTCGCCCAGACCAGACTGGATTTATAAAGGGGAGAGTATCCTATCATAATATGCGTAGGTTGCTTAACGTAGTGTGGAGGGCGGGACAAGAGGTAGAGAAAACCTATATTATATCGATGGATGCGGAAAAAGCTTTTAATAGAGTGGAGTGGGAGTACCTCTTTGAGGTGTTGACCCGGTTTGGTCTGGGTGAGTCATATGATGGGTGGGTTAGAGCCATGTATCAAGCCCCCAGAGCACGAGTCTTAATTAATGGGACTCCTACTGCACCATTTACCCTGGAGAGGGATACTCGGCAGGGGTGCCCGCTATCACCACTGCTGTTCACTCTGGCATTGGAACCCTTAGCGGTGGCAATAAGGCAGTGTCAAGAGATTCGGGGTATTTCGGGGGAAGGGGAGGTTGTGCACAGGATCACCTTGTATGCAGATGATATGCTCCTGTTTATTAGGGACCCTCAGAGGTCTATGCCATTGCTATTAAATTTAATAGGGAACTTTGCGGCCTTCTCAGGGTACAAAATTAATTTAAATAAGTCTGAAATTTTCTGTTTCCCCAACCCAGAGGAAGCAGACAAGCAGTGGGGAATTCAGATTCGGGAGACAAGTGTTACCTATCTGGGAATTAAGGTAGGTAAGACAATTGGGTCATTATATGGGTTGAATTACATACCACTTATTAAAATAATAGAGGCGGATCTGAAGAGGTGGCTACAGCTACCCATCTCGTGGATGGGGCGAATTAATCTATGGAAAATTAATATATTACCGCGGATTTTGTACCCTATGTAAATGATCCCTACGCCCCTTATTAGAGGTGACGTTGTCAAATTAGAGAAGCTTGCTACCAGGTTCATATGGAGGGGACAGTGGCCGAGAATTCGCTTGCAGAGACTTAAGGCGGAGACAGGCAGGGGAGGTCTTAACTTCCTAGACATAACAGATTACTATTTGGCCATCCAGCAAGGTATATTGCTGATTGGGTATACCGCCCTGTAGTGGCAAGCTGGGTTACACTGGAACAATGGGGATGCCTGGGGTGCCTGTCTGCTTACGTGCAGAGTAAAGGCGTACAGGCCTATGCTGCCCAGGGGGGTCGTAACCCTCTAGTAAGATCAGTGCTAGCGGCATGGAGTCTTCTCAGGAAGTCTAGGGGGATTACTAGAGGAGAAACATTATTAATGTCAATAGAGGGGAATCCCTTTTTTCCACCGGGTTTAAAGAATGGAGGGTTTAGGGAATGGGAGAGAAGGCGTGCTAAGTTTATGGGTAACCTGGTCTGTAATGGCACATTGGGTACATTGAGGGATGTTGTGCAGGGGTTGGACCTCCAGGGGCAGCAAACGTTTCGATATTTGCAATTTCGGGCATTTTTATTAAAAGTGGAAGGGGGGGGAGAATCGCATGGGTGGGGACCAATAGAGATATTGATACATAGGACACAAAGTGAACCTAAGGGATTTATTGGGAAGGCGGCAAAGCTGGGGAGAGAAGTATACCCAAATTATACGCAGAGAGTTAAGCAGCTTTGGGAAAGGAATTTGGGAAGCCAAATACTGGAGGACAGTTGGCGGCTAGTGTTGGTAGGCCATATGGGCCTCTCAATATGTAATAAATTAAAGGAAGCTTTTTATAAATTTTTACACAGAGTATATTATCCCCCGACTGTGGTACACAGAGCACACCCCTCCGTTTCCCCTCTTTGTGGCAGATGTGGAACGGAAAGAGGGACATATATACATTCCTTTTGGAATTGTGAGGTCCTGAAGGCCTTCTGGGGTAAAATCTTTGAGGAAATAACACAGTTGGTGGGGGTTTCCTATTCAGATGGATCCTATCACAGGATTATTTGGTATGTCCCTGGGGGAGACAGGGGAGTGGGAACCATTATCACGATGGATCAGAATAATGATGGTTATGGCTAGACATTGTATTCAGAACACCTGGGTAGGTCATGTGACTCCCACCATTCTTTAAATGGCGCCAATTGGTGGTACAGAACTTGACGTTAGAAAGACTGTCACTGATGCTGAGTAATAGGGAGGAAGTTTTTTATAAGGAAAGGGCCCCCTTCTTAGCATCATTAAATAAAGAGGAGGAAACCATTTTGCGCTATGGCTTGGGATAGAGTATGGTATAGAGGTGACCGTAGGTTCTCCCATGCCTTGTTGCTTTATACAGAGGATATACTAGCTAAGGAATTTGTGAGAAGTATCATAAAGGAAAGGAATCAAATGAAAAGGAAGTAGATAATGTTGATGGATTTTTGAATAGAAGAATAATGAATTATGAGATGCACATGTTTGTATGTTTGTATGTCTTGGTGTAATGTTTCTGTTATACCTGTTGTCTCTTTTTTCAAAATCAATAAAAACAT
The DNA here is from genome assembly GCA_016271365.2 of Neoceratodus forsteri. NCBI lineage: Eukaryota > Metazoa > Chordata > Ceratodontiformes > Ceratodontidae > Neoceratodus > Neoceratodus forsteri. Next base: position 821,024,416 of record CM028135.1, read on the forward strand.
TATACAAAAAAAAAAGTGCAAATTCCTACTAACCATACACTTAGACTGGTCTATCTAATCTATATCTTCTAATAGTGCTGATAGATGTTTCTTCTTCAGAGTCCAAACATGTATATATCACTCTAAAGGTCAGTCACAGCATAATTAAAACACTGTCTTGAACCTGCCTTCTCCATGATGTCACCCAGCAACTCCTCTGTTTATAACAAAATCATATAACCAGGATGTCTCATCATTCAGGTGACATCAGCAAAAACTTGTTTCCCCATGTCCTTTTGATCTAGAGTGTCTTCCTGTCCTTCACAGACATCAAAGGACCTTTATAACTTAGCAACCAAGTGACATAACCTGTATTCTTCCTCTAAACATCATACAAGTTTATGATTTCCATCCTAGCAGCTGGCAGCTACAATTAAGCCAGATAAACCAGAGATCCTTAATTTATGTCTCTTCTAGTCTTTAATTATCTTGTAGCTGAAACCGAGGGTGGGGGTCATCCCACAGGCTGTCTCAGCATATCTCATGAGAGACACTAATAACACATTTTTATATTACAAAAGCATAGAGTAATCAGATCCAGCTGTCCAAGTGTCACAGACTTCTCTAATTTGTGGACTGCTTGAAGTTGGGACTGATGGCACAATGTTTTTAGCATGTCCTCCTCATATACTTAGCTAATTTTTGGATTGCCTGAACTTCATGGCACACTTTTTATAGCATATCCTATCGGACTTGTGTACTTTTTGGACTGCCTGAAGTTGGGACTGATGGCACAATATTTTCAGTATGTCCTAACAGACTTTGCTAATTTTTGGATTGCCTGAACCTGATGGCACACTTTTCGCATCATGTCCTAATAGACTTCTCTGATTTTTGGACCGCCTGAAGTTGGGACTGATGGCACAATATTTTCAGCATGTCTTCCTCACATGCTTTGCTAATTTTTGGATTGCCTGAACCTGGTGGCACACTTTTTGCAGCATGTCCTAATGGACCTGTGTAATTTTTGTACTGCCTGAAGTTGAGACTGATGGCATATTTTCAGTATGTCCTCATTTTTAGATTGCCTGAACATGGTGGCACACTTTTTCAACATGTACTAATGGACTTGTCTAATTTTTGCAGGTTTGGATTACCTGAATGTAGGTATCTGCCCACTCAGTACAGGCTCAGCCTCACAGCCACACTCCCCCTTCCAACACAGTAGCCAGGTCTCTGGATTCCTAAGGACATGCAGTTATTTTTTTCGTAGGGGTCCCCTAAATGTGCCATCAATTTGAGTGGGTGGGTGGAGGGGACCCCATACCATAGAAAATAACTGCATGGCTCTCAGTGGAGCAGAGAAGGAACTGGTGCAACAATAACAAACTGATATGTGTTAGGAGGAAGTAGGCTGTTGGTTAGCTAAAACTTGCAGCTTATCCAATAGGTAGGGAAATGAGCATACTGGGTCGGCCAAGCGGTCCTTATCTGCCATCAAATTCTATGCTTCTGTGTTTCTATGATATGTCCATTGAATAGTGTATACTACTAAATGGGAATGGGATTCCTCCTATGAGGCCAGACAGGTCAGTTTACAGTTCTAGCACTAGTACTACTGACTCTGAGACAGGAAACAAACAGATGTCAACTGCATGACTGCCATAATCCATTGACCAGCACATCAGTGCTATAAACTCACAGTTTTCATATCTTGAATATCCTGAAATGCTGATTACAATTCTATATGTGTGTTTCAGATCTCAGTGTCGTTATATGTAATTATATAGCAGATTTGCAGTTTTCATCACATTTTGCAAAAGGTTCTGATTCTAATCAGAACTAATCAGAATTTATCAGGACTTTGGCCTGGATCCTGATCCTGATAATAAGGGTCAGGACTTTTTCGGGTCTACCCAACCCTGCTTAGTAAGGCGTTCGACACTTTCGATCAAAACCTAGTTGTCAGCAGCTTTATTAATGTTGGAGGCACTCCTTCCACTGCCAAGTGATTTACCAGCTATCAGGGAGGATCCAGAAAGTTAAAGCTGATGGTATTTTCTCAACCTCCCTCCCAATTTTAAGGGGTGTTCTACAATGCTCTATCTTGGGTCCTATCCTCTTTTTCCCTCTATATAAACAACTTTGACTATAACATCACCAACTCAAAACTCCACTTTTTTGCTGATGGCACAGTCCTGTACGCCTCTGGTTCAACTTTATCCGATGTAAGAAATATACTACAAGCTGACTTCACACAGCTTGAACAGAACCTTGTAAATGCTAAACTACTTCTCAATGACAAAAAAACGAAAGCAATGATCTTTACCCTGAAAAACTCCTCCTCCTCCTCCACCTTTCACCCGCCTAATGAGTTTATTTCTACCTCCCTAGGTGAATCTCTTGAGGTTGTCCCCAAATTCAAATGTCTGGGCATTTGGCTAGATAATAAACTCACCTTCAACACCCACATTAACTATCTGATTGGTACGGTGAAGTCTAGAATTGGCTTTTTCTTTAGGAACAGGTCCCTTTTCCCAACTGAGATTAGAATCAGGCTTGTCCAGGCTACATTCCTGCATTTACTTGACTATGGCAACATAATCTACAATTCCTGCCCCGCTGTGTAGTTGAACAAGCTGGATGTCCTCTATCACCGTGCCCTATGATTTATAACTACTTCCCCCTTTCATACTGATCACTGCGATCTGTATGCAGTTGCTGGGTGGACCTCGCTCACAACCAGATGTCTGATCCATTCAGGTACTTGGACACTCAAAATCCTATTGAACAAACTCCCAGAATATTTGTCCTCCCTTGTTCGCATCTCCCATAGTTTTTATTCCCTTAGGAAGTCTAACCTTATCCTTTTAGAGTTGTCTAGGACTCATACTTCTTTTGGTAAATATGCCATCTCTTATGCCTTCCCTGCTGCCTGGAATCAGCTTTAGTCTGTATTCAAATTCTCCAGCCTAGTCTCTATCACCTCCTTTAAAACCTTAGCTGCAACCAAATTGAAAGAAACATTTTGCTGCCTCTAGTCTTCTTTGACCACTGTCTCACAATCAATGTCCCCCTTCCCCTCGCTATTCCTCCTGCATACCTATTTCTTTTCCCCTCCTCATCTTTGCCACGCTGGCCCATTCACACCTTGCTGTCTGAACACTGTGTTCCCCCTTCTCTTGGACCTCCATCGACTGTCCTTCTCCTCTCTCTTTCTCACACTCTTTTACTTCTTTTCATATGTATTCATTTCCATGTCCTTGAATGTTGCTACCCATTCTTACTACAGTGCAGTCAGTATGTTCTATTATCAAGTTGTACATTTGCTACATTTTTTGTGTGTGCTTTTTTTGTATGTATTTTATACTTTATCCTTGGAATTCAACTGGTTGTATATAATTTGCCTTGTCTGTATATTTAACTGTTATATGTCCTCAAGACCTCCTTGTGAATGAGCTTGCTCAATGGAGTTATTCCTGTAATAAACTCCAAAGAGTGAAGGCATCTTCTTCTCCTTCCCTTTATGATTACTGACAGTACCATGGATTATAGGATGTGTGTTGACTGCAGCTTCTTATCCCAGTCTGGGCCAGACAATGGAAGTTCATGTCTTGCCTTCAGCATACTTGTCCCAGCTTCTTAGGTGAGCACTGGCATCTTGTACCTGTTTGCCAGCTGGTTCAGTTTGCATTAGGAACCATACCAAGGCTAGGCAAGGCAATTTTATTTATAGGGTGCCCAATTCCGGAGGCTCTGGGTGCTGAACATAAACAAAGACATACAGCAATAGATAAGAACATAATAAAACCTCTTTAAAAAGATAGCAAGATTAAAACACAGTAAAATAGAGGTTTCCAGGAGTCAGACTTTAAGGGACTGGCCTAAACTAAAAAGGATGTCAACAGTCAAAGGCCAGGCTGAAGAGGTGGGCCTTTAGCCTCCCCCTGAATACCTCAAACGAGGGAGCCTCCCAGACTGCAGGTAGAAGCGAGTTCCACAGGGTCAGCCCAGAGACAGTAAAAACACAATCTCCCAAGGTCTTGAGCCAAACCCTGGAATCATCCATGAGGCCCCTCAAGGAGGAGCAGAGGGAGCGAGCAGGGGACACCAGTGTCAGGAGATCAGACAGGTAACCAAGACCCAGCCCATATAGGGCCTTAAAGGTGAGAAGACCCACCTCGAAAAGGACCCTCCACCTGATCGGAAGCCAGTGCAGATCACGCAGGACCTGAGTCACATGACTGGACCTCGAAAGGTCCATCCGCAACCGAGCTACTGTGTTCTGCACTAGCTGCAGCCTGCGGTGGGTCCCTCTCATGACCCCAAAGTACAAAGAATTGCAGTAGTTGAGCCTAGAAGTCATGAAGGCATGTACTAGTGTCAGCAGGTCCTCAGGTGGAATGAGAGGTTTAATCCGGGATCCAGGGATCAGTCCTGGGCCAGTCCTCTTCAATAGCTTCATTAGTGATATTGCAGATGGACTAGAGGGTAAGGCTTGTCTGTTTGCAGATGACACCAAGATCTGCAACAGAGTAGATGATCCAGATGGGGTGGGCAGAATGAGAACAGATCTGGATAAACTAGCAACATGGTCAGAAGAGTGGCAACTAGGATTTAATGCAAAGAAATGCAAGATCATGTACATAGGAAGAGAAACCCTGAAGCCACCTATAGGCTGGGAGGGGAGTTGCTGGCAGTCACAAAGAAAGAAAGAGACTTGGGCATCATCATCACCGATGACCTGAAATCATCCAAGCAGACCTCTAAAGCAGTAGGTAAGGCTAGGGGGATGTTAGGGTGTATTAGTAGGGGTATCACAAGTCATAAGAGGGAGGTAATAATCCCTCTTTACAAGACACTGGTTAGGCCCCATCTGGAGTACTGCGTGCAGTACTGGAGGCCACACCTTCACAAGGACATTAACCAAATTGAGGCAATCCTGAGAAGGGCAACCAAACTGGCGCAGGGACTGCATCAGAAGACATATGAGGACAGATTAACGGAGCTCAATATGTATACCCTTGAGCAAAGAAGGGAGAGAGGTGATATGATCAAAACATTCAAACACCTTAAGGGCATTAACAAGGTGAAAGAGTCTAACATGTTTAAATATAAGAAAAATAGCAGGACAGGAGGACACAGCATGAGATTAGAGGGAGGCCAATTAAGGGGGAATATGAGGAAATTATTTTTCACAGAAAGGGTGGTAGATGCATGGAACTGCCTACCTCAGGAAGTGGTGGCTATGAATACAGTGCAGGGCTTCAAACAGGCATGGGATAGGCATAAGGGAGCAATAAATACAGATGAGTATGAATAGATAGGCCACTGACAGAGCAAAGGCCGATGGCACATTTATAAGGTAGAAAAAGAAATGGGCAGACTGGATGGGTCTTGTGGTCCTTATCTGCCATCAACTTCTTTGTTTCTAGGTGGTAAAAACCACTGCTGACTACAGATGACACCTGATCTTCAAAGGTCAATTTGCAGTCAAGGATCACACCCAGATTTCACACCCTCAAAGAAACCACCAATGGAGCAGACCCTAGAACAAGTCCAGAGTCAGCCCTCGGTGGCAACCCATCATGCCCGTGACCAGGCTTGATCACCAGCACCTCAGTCTTAGCCGGGTTGAGTCTCAGCCAGCTGGAAGCCATCCAGACATTGATTTTAGCCAGACAGCTGTTAAGCACATCGACTGCTCTCAATGTTCTGGGTGCAAAAGATAAATACAGTTGGGTGTCATCTGCATAGCAGTGAAACTCCACACTGTATTGTAGAATGATCTCACCCAGGGCAGAATATACACTGTGAACAACATCAGCGACAAGATCGAGCCCTGAGGTACTCCACAAGACAGAGGCATTGGGGGAGGAGGAGAAATTCCCCGTCACCACCCGCTGCACTCTGTCCAAGAGATAGGACTCAAACCATTTGATGACCGTGCCGGTGAGTCCACAAAACTCACAGAGCTGATCAAGAAGCACGATGTGATCCACAGTGTCAAACGCTGAGGAGAGATCGAGGAGCACAAAAACTGACCTGTCTCCTGCATCTATAGCTCTGAGCAGACCATTATGCACTCTCACTAGAGCAGTTTCAGTGCTATGCCTGGCCTGAAAACCTGACTGGAAAGGTTCATAGATATCCAAGGACACCAGGTGATCCTCAAGCTGATGTGCCACCAATTTCTCAACAACCTTGCTCAAGAAAGGCAGGTTGGAGATCGAACGGTAATTCGCCAGGATGTCTGGGTCGAGAGAAGATTTCTTTAGGATGGGCTTCACTAGTGCTTCTTTCAAAGCAACTGGGAAGACCCCTCCATTGTCAAGCACCTGGCAATCCTGGTGAGCACCAGGCCAATGGCATCGACGCATCCCATTAAGAAACTCGTTGGTGCCGGGTTCAGTTCACAAAAGGTGTGCTTCAGCTCCAAGATTACCTTAGTCACTTCAGACATCTCCACTGGCCTAAACTCCTCCCAAGCAGACCAGTGCACTTCTGGTCCCATTTCGGTAACACCCATGTACAGCGCTGATTATTAAGCGCCGCACTTTTGAGCGACTCAATAATAACGCTCTACAAGAGAGCGAGTGGTGCAATAGGTCGCTATATCCTGTATAGCGAGTACAGCAAGGAGCTATACTCACTATTACAGGAATAGCATCCTTTGTTGCTGGTTGCCGCTGAGCTGCTTGCATAGCGTAGTGGTGTACACCCCCAGTGGTGCAGCTCCCATCATAAAAGAAAGATTTTTGTGTGGTTTTGGCCAGGATTGTAGCGACCGTCGCTATTTATGATGGCCGGTACAATATCCGTCGCCCTTCGTACTATGGGCTCTAGTTTGTTCGCTCTATGTGACAGGCGGTCTTTCAGACTCACCTTTATCACATAGAACCCCCATTTCCACTCCACAGGAACCTTTTCAGAAGCAACTTGAACAGTTTGTGTCCACAGCTAAATCTGGAGCGGGACCACCTGTAAATAAAACTTCATATCCCATGATTCATTTTGGTGTCACATTTGTAGTAACTAAAATACCCAGAATGCCTTCTTTCCCATTCTGCTCTAACTTGAAATGGGAACCAGGACTCAGACACAGACCAGGGAAACTGAATCAGACAAGAACCTATTATGAACTGTTCCAAGGGGAAAAAGATACATATGACTCTGACTCCATGACTCTCTGGGTGTAGTTGAAACAAAATCTGCAGCCAGGTCATGATCCTCTGGAAGGTCTGGTAGCCATGGGGAGAGGGTGTAGCCTTCAGCATGCTGTCCAGGGTGAACTGGGTGTTGGCACTCTGCCAATAGGACACAACCTCTAAAATGTGCATGTAGCCCCAGGCTCTGCTCATCCAGGATGCCAAAGAACATCTGCAGGCTCTGCAGGAAGTCTTAGGGAGCCCATCTGTAGACTAGTCCTCGGACTGGTGCAGGTCCCAATCCAGGCTCTGCATGACTACCTGCTTTATGCACCCCTTACACTGCCCACTTCCCTTCCACCCCTCATCACAGCATGAATTTCTTCACTTTCCTCTGAGTATCACCAGGTGACATGGTCAATTCTTTTGTTCTAGAGAGCAGATGTTTGAGACTGGAGGAGATACACTAATACATCACCCCCGGGTCCTAGTTAGGAGGCCATGCTGTCAGCAGTTCACCATCTAACTGAGGCCATCCATGTCTGTCAGAATGAAACAAGAGTTGCCTGGTGCCATCCATACTGTAGCTAGTCCTGTGGTGTAAACATCCTCTGGGAGGAAAAAAGAGGGTTGTGTGTATGTGTCTAAAAGATTTTAAATGCTCCTCAGTTTCACACATTCTGAATGCCCAAATCCCACATTTTAGGGTCACTGCTGCAACTGCCTAGTTAGTAGGAGATGAGCACAAAAGGCTATCTTAGCGGTATTTTCACTCCCTCCTCCAAACCTGCCTATTCCTTATGTTCAGAGGTTGGTAATAGATTCCAGTTTCTTCAGTGCAGCTTCAATGTGGGCCAAGCCTCAATCACATGCTCCCCCAGTTTCAGTTCACCCAAGATCCTGATAAAGGAGTACTTCAAGGCTTCTATGTCATGTCACAAGTAACAGCCCTCAAGGAGGCCTCTAGTCTTAACCCCAGGGGTTTCTAAAACATTATATCTTCATTGGAGAAGTCCCTTTCATCAGGTCACACCGATGGAACATAAGCCATCAGGTTCTAGGACCACACAGAAACTTTTCTAAGCAGGACCACTAGGGGCCATCCATGGTGATGTCCGACATCGCCATCCCTACATAAGCATGGGTGGCTCAGACCCACCTCAGTTCTTTTCCCATTGTTGATCAGTGCTCATTGGATCCCAGTGGAAGCTTCCAAACACAGCCACAGATTTTCATTGCTTTTCTTTCCTTTTAACAAAAATGTAGTTTTAGAGCTCACCTGCTGCCTCTGTTGGCCAGTCCCATTGCTTTTCCATGAAGGACCTTGGTTCCTGAACCCATTTTCTTTTTTTCTAACAGGGCCTGTGGTGGCAGACTGGTGATTGATTTCCAGGGGCTTTGCATGGTGCCAGTCGCTTTGTTTCTAACCCGTGGAGACTCAGGATCGCCAAATTGACTTCCTCTGTTTTTTCTGGAAGAGCTACCCTTGCTCCCCCAAGCCAACACAGGCCAACCGAGGCTTCCCTTGGGCCCTCTCATCCTGGATGTATGGCCTCTGGATTATGTCTCCTCACTGCAGGCTGCCTGGCTTCCATGAATGGACAAGCCATGAATGGCCTCTGGGTACTCCTCTCCAGTCCACAGATTACACTGCTTTGGATGCTCCCCCTGTCACAAGATTCACTGGCTGGGGGTTCTGGGATGACTCTGGGGTCCTGCTATGGCTGGGTTCCCCCACCCCTGGATGGTGACACCCCTGCCTCTCCCGTCCCAGGGCTGGGCTCCTCATTCTCTGCCAACTTTGGCTGGCCCAGGCCCTCAGTGGTGGTGCCCTGTGCCTACCCCAATGACCCAGCCTCTTGGATGTTGACGCTGCTGCCTCTTCCCTCTTTCACCTTGGCCAGTCACAACTGGTCCAGGTCCATCATCCATGGCACCCAGTTACTCCCCAGCCAACACCATGCTCCCCTCACCTTGTGGGGGGTCGAGGCTTCTTTTCTTCCAGGCTACTATGGGTCTGGTCTGGTTATAGCACCAGGAGCACCCAGCACCTCCCCCACAGCCAGTCCACCCTCCCTACCACTTGCATATGGCTGGTCTGCCTTTTCTGGATTGTGGTGCTCCTTGGTCTCCCCCATCTCTTTCTTTTTAGGCCCGGCATGGCCAGCGTCATCATGGGGGCACCAGCCTCAGTACCCCCCTGCTAGAGCCAGGATCTGGAGTCATCCTGTGGTCATCCCCACTGCCTCGTTAGTCAGTGTAATTTGGGGGCCTCTCCAGCTAGGAGTGCCTCGGGCCTCTCTCCCGTTCTTTTCCCTCCACGACCGTTGTCATGCAGACAAACACTGAGAGAGGTGCTACTGCTTTTCCACTGCGGGTCTAATGCAGCAGGCATACTTCTGTGCCGGGGCTCCAGACGGTCGTTCCCTGGGGTGCCCCCGGCCTCCTGTCTCTCCTGGTTGTGGAGAGCTCTGGGGTACTTCCCCTTGGTGGGGCTTTCTGCACCACGCACCCTCCCAGGTTTTGGGAGAGCACACCAACAGACCCTACTCGAGGTGTCAAGGCTTTCAAAGTATGCCCTCACCTTCTTCCTTTTGGGGCTCCTCACCCCCTTCTTTGCCATGGGTGAGGATGAAGCCTGGGCACTTATGGCATTCATGCCCTGTTGACAGCCCCTGTGATACCCCTAGGGTGCAGGGTAGTCCTATCTTCATCCCACATGGACTAGGATGTCTCCTAGGCAGTATCAGGGACATGCCTCTGAACTCCCTCTCAGTGGGCTAGGTCCACTCCTTAGTTGTGGGTCCACCCCATTGGGGGTCTGCCTCTGACCTTGTACATGCTCCAGCCAGAGTAGCCATGACTGGTGTCTCCCCTAAGCTGGGTGGGTCAGGACTGACAATAGATGTCTAGCAGACCATCCCTCCGACCCCTCTCTGCAGCTGTCTACTCTTTGGGGGCTGCTGAGCGGGTAACCCTCTATGACCCTTGGGGTTCTAGGGTCCCCATAACTCCAGATCCAAGGTCAGACCCACAGCATGTGTGGAACTAGGGTGGCCCTCGCTGCTGGCTCTGTTTTGGCATGGTCCCCCTTCCCCTGTTCCGCCAGGTGGGGATGGTTGGGGGTCACTTATTCCCTCCACCTAAAGCAGTGATGGGACCTCACAGCCACCACTTGAACCCTGTCTCATAGTTCAGGGCAACGCTCCCGGGCTTCTGGGAACAGTCCCCAAGCCTTTCACCTGTTCCCTTACATTCTAGTGCATGGAGGGGAAGTACATCCCTCACTGTGGAAGAGGGCCATAGAACCAGTTTCCCTGGATCAGAGGAATGAGGACTTCTGCTCTCATGTTTCTCTAACCCCCCAAATCCTCAGGGGATTCAGGGCCCATCCTGGACCTTTGACACTCGAACTTCCACCTCCATTTCACAGTGGTGCTCCTACAGGGCCTGCAGCTGCTTCAGCGAGAGGAGGATAGGATAGGCTCTCTAGACATACAAACATACGAAATTGGCAGCACATAAAGGCTATATGGTCTATCAAGTCTGCTCAATTGTGCAGCTAGCAGCCCTTATACTGCAGCTGCCCCTCCCTTCCCCTTCCTCCTCTTCCCCCTCCAGTGACCCTCCCCCTTGCCCAGTCCCGTCCCCTTTTGAAGCAGCCCACTGTACTACAGGATACCACTTCCTCTGGTAATGCATTCCACCCAGACAGCACCCTCTCCATAAAAAAGTGTCTCCTCATTTCCCTCCTGAACCTTCCCCCTTCCAGTCTTAGATCATGCCAAGTGTCCCGCCCCCTCCTTAATTGGAAAAGCCCCTCCGTGCCCGTCCTATTTATTTCCTTCATGTACTTGAAGATTTCAAGCATGTCCCCCCATCCCTCCTCTCCTCCAGGGAGTGCATGTTCAACTCTCTCAGCCTGCTCTCGAAGGGTAAGTCCCCTAGCCCCTGGATCATTTTTGTTGCCCTGCGCTGCACTGCCTCCAGTAACCTAATGTCCTTCTTCAAATACAGCCGCCAGAACTGTATACTGTACTCCAGGTGTGGTCTAACCAGTGACCTGTGTTTCGGCAGGATCACCTCCCCCCTCCTGGAGGAAATGCCTCTGGCAATACAACCCAGCATCCAGTTTGCCTTTGCCGCTGCCTTTCTACACTGTGCTGAGTTGTTCATTGCTACCATTATGATCACCCCCAGATCCTTCTCCTCCTCCTCTGTCTTGGCTAGTTGAATCCCCCCCGGCTGGTAGCTCTTCCTTGGGATTTTTGCACCGAAGTGTAGCACCTTGCACTTCTTGGCATTGAACCCCAGCTGCCAAGTGTCAACCAGGCCTCCAATTTTTCCAGATCATCTTGCAACCCCTGCCATCCACTACTGCTCCCATCTTGTTGTCATCTGCAAACAGACTGATGTTGCTCTTGATGTTTATTGAGATGTCTGTTATGAAGATCCCAAACAACACCAGCCCCAGAACAGAGTCCTGTGGCACCCCGCTTGTCACCACCCTGGGCAATGAGAGCTCTCCTCCCACTACCACCCTCTGCTGTCTCCCTTACAGTCAGTTCACTATCCATCCACTGGTCTAACAGCTGTTCTTGACTTTGTAAAGTCACTCGCATCGGAGACTGAATCCATCCTCCTAGGCGACTTCAACATCAACTGGCCTGCGGCCGATGCTGGTGCACACAGGGATACCATAGCTGCGGCGAACCTCACACAAATGGTTGACTCACCAACCAGGAAAATTACAGGACCGGCACCAGCACACTCTTGGACCGGATCCTTACCAGTCACCCATCATGGATATCTAACACTAATGTCCTCCCTGACTCTCTCAGCGACCACTCCCCTGTTAGCTGCACCTGGTCAAATAAATTCATCAAACCACCACCAAAAACTATTACCAGCAGGGTTCTACCCTGTGGTCACCTTCCTCGACTCAAATTCCACCTCCTCCTCCATCAAGACGGGACCCCTATCTTAAATGCAACCAACGTAAACACTGCCCTTGACCACTTCATAAACATCTTCACTGTGGCCTGTGACACATATGCTCCTGTTAAGAAACACAAAGTCAAATCACTCAGTAAAGAAACACAAAGTCAAATCACTCAGTAACCCTTGGCTCGCAGGTGACCTCCTCAGGATGCTAAAAACAAGAGACCACCTATGGGAGCTGGCCAGAAACTCTGGAAGGCAAAATGACATCCAAAACTACAAACATGCCCGCAATGACTGTACCAAAACCATCCGGCAAACGAAGTCTGCCTACTATAAGCATGCCCTCACAAACTCCTGGGGCAATGGTCGGGAATTCTGGAAGAACATAAAGGAACTCACCGGGAATCCACCCAAAACCCCCCCAATCAATACTCAACATCAGCAGAACCACAACCCTCAATCCAAAAACCATTGCGGATACCTTTAACAAAGCCTTTACCGACCTCAGCACTGTCCTACCCCAGGACTACTTCAAAGATGGTGAAGCCCCTCTGTCCACAATGAACACTACCCCCACCAGCTCCCCCCGCTTCTACTTCTACTTCAAAGCAGTCAAGGCTCACCAAGTACGCGAATATGTTACCAAAGCCCTTGGTAAATCAAGATTCAGTAATGACTCCCTCGATCTCAAAATCCTGTCTCTCACACTTGATGAAGTGTTTAGTCCTCTGACCAGAATTTTCAACCTCTCCCTCAGCCTTAGCCAGTTCCTGGAGAGATGGAAATCTGCTACTGTCACCCCAATCCATAAAAGTGGTGACAAAACTGCCCATGATAACTACAGACCTATCTCCCTACTACCCCCACTCTCCAAGGCACTAGAATGCATCGTCTCAGACCAGCTCACAGAATACCTGGATACGTACAACATCCTGTGCAAGCAACAACACGGGTTCTGCAAAGGTCACAGCACCTCCACAGCCCTACTTGAATTCACCAGCGCAATGCACAATGCACTTGACTCTAGCGAACTACTAGGCTCAATCTACATTGACTTAACTAAAGCCTTTGACACCGTCAATCACCGCCTCCTGCTTGTACAGCTTCAGAACACTGGGCTGTCAACCGACTCCATTGGCTGGTTTAAGAGCTACCTTGAAGAACGGTCCCAAACAGTAAGAATTGCTGATACACTCTCAGACCTTAGACTGGTCCACTCAGGAGTCCCCCAGGGCTCCATTTTGGGACCCCTCCTCTTCAGCCTATTCTTAAACTCACTACCAGACAGCTGCCCAGAACAAATAATTCTCTATGCCGACTATGATGTGATCCTCACCTCGGACCCTGATCCAATCCAATTACAAAATAAACTTAAGCGGGCCTTCTCTGCCATCGAGTCCTGGTTCCTAAATCATAAACTGCTTCTCAATCAGTAAAAAAACAAGTCTATGGTGTTCTGCAGCCCCCACAACAAAAACAAACAACTCCACCTCTCCATTGCAACCGAACAAGGAGCCATCCTAGAGCAAACACAATCGTTCAAGTACCTCGGCATCACCCTTGATCCCCACCTCTCATACACTGTCCATATCAGCAATGTTGCAAAGTCTGCCAATGCGAGGTTAGGCATATTATTCTGCCACAGAAAACACCTAACCCCAGAAGCGCTATCAATGGCCATCCAAAGCTCCATCGTCAGCATCACAGACCATGGTCTTATCATATATGGGTCTGCAACTACCACTGCTCTCAAACGTATCGTGACCTCCCTGAATAAGGCCTGTCATCTCATCACTGGCTCACATCACTGTACCCACACATGTGACCTTTATTTCCAATCTGGATGGCTTCAACTGGCCAAATGCATAAAATACCAAACTTGCATCACGGCCAAGAAAATTATAATGGGGCTTGCCCCACCTGGTGTCTGTGCCCTCCTTAAGCCTAAACATAGGAACGTCACTACAAAGAGATCCAATTCCCATCTACTACATATCCCACAATGTCGCACAACCCAAGGACAAAGATCATTCGCCTATCGGGCATCCAACTGGCTCAACTCTCTTGGCAGCGACATAGCGGCCGCTCCAACACTTGGCCTCTTCAAGTCCAAGCTGCGCCTCTCACTGCTTGTACCCTGCGATTGTCCATCTTAACATTTCCACTGTTCCAGCTGCACATGTCCCAGCACCCAGCACTTACAATCAGTCATTGCACCCATAGCACCTTACCTGCCATATTCCCTCAACAAGGCCCCCTGGCTGCACTGTCTCCCGCCCTCGCCCACCTCTCCCCCCCGTATCTCCACTCCTGCCCCCGCCCCAACCACCTCTCATACTCCCCCTTACCCCCTGCACCTCCTTCTTCCCCTCGATCTCCTACCCTCACTTCCCCCTCACCACCACCCCCTTCCTTGTCTTGCTCATAGCTCAAGTCTTTGTACTGGTTATTACATGTCTGTAAGTCAATGATTATATGTTTGTAACTAAAAATGATGACTGTTGCACACGCTGACGTGGAACCTTTGTAAAAGAGCCTCGGCTCAAAGGTATTGTAATCCTAGATTGAAATAAATAAATAAACATCCCACCATCTTCGCCCCTGCCCCTGTGCCTTCCAGCATAGTTCCTAGTCTCCCATGCGGCACCAAATCAAATGCCTTACTGAAGTCAAGGTACAGGACATCTACTGTACAGCCCTTGTCCAATTGCCTGGTTACCCAGTCATAGTACTCCACCAGGTTGGTCTGACAGGATCTGCCTGAGCCAAACCCATGCTGTCTGCTGTCCTGCAGCCTATTATCCTCTAGGAGGAAAACCAGCCTCTCCTTCAGGATTGCCTCCCTCAGCTTTCCCACGATGGATGTGAGGCTTACCGGTCTGTAGTTCCCTAGCTCATCCTTGGGCCGCTTTTGTGGAGCGGTACCATGTCACCATCCTCCAGTCCTGAGGTACACGCCCCGAGTCCAGGGAGGCATTGAACAGATCTGCCAAAGGTTCTACCAGGACCTGCCAGCTCCCTTAGCACCCTGGTGTGTATGCCATCTGGGCCAGGTGCCTTGTCCACCCTCAGTGCCCTCAAGCCCTCCAGTACCCTGCCCACTGGGATTTCCCCATCTTTGACCTCCTCACCCCTCATTCCCACCTCCCCCCCCCTTGGGTACAGCTCCCCTTTCTGCATACTTGCATGTCAAGATGGGGATCTCCACAGACAGTACCTCAGGTTCCAGTTCCAGGAGGAGCACTACCAGTTCCAAGCAGTACCCTTTGGGCCTGTCATCCACACCACGGGTGTTTCCAAATGTTTGGTGGTGGTAGCAGCAGCTCTCAGGAGGGAGGGATGCTATTTCTTCCCTTTCCTGGACGATTGCTTACTCAAAGTGCAATCCAGGGAGCCCCTGCTCCAGACCCTGGTGCTTACCAAGCAATTGTTCCATGCCCTGGGGATCACTGTCAATCTGCCCAAGTCAGTTTTGAACCCCTGTCCACACCTACAGCACATAGGGGCAGTACTGGACATGGCTCAGGGTATGGCCTTCCTTTCCCAGGACAGGGCAGACTGCATGGTGGCTCCAGCACGGCTGCTGTACAACAGCGGATATGTTACAGCCAGACCCTTTCTCAGGCTCTTGGGCCTAGCCATTGTCACATAGAAACATAGACTTTGATGGCAGATAAGGACCACTTGGCCCCCCTAGTCTGCCCATTTCCCTAGCTACTGAATAAGCTGCAGATCCTAGTTAACCAACAGCCTATTTCCTCTTACCCCCAACAAGAATTGTAATATGTCTGTCCCATGCATTCTTGAATTCTCCCACAGTTTTAGACCCCACAACCTCCTCAGGAAGGCGGTTCCATTCATCCACCACCCTCTCTGTGAAAAAATACTTCCTCACATTGCCCCTGAGCCGTCCCCCCTCTATCTTCAAATTGTGTCCCCTTGTTTTTACATATCTCTTTTTCTGAAAGATGCTACCCTCTTGGACTTTGTTGATTCCATTGAGGTACTCAAAACTTTCTATCATGTCTTTAAAGTAGGTCTTTTGACCTTCAAAGCCCTGCAAGGACTTGGCCCTAACTACTTGAAAGAGCTTTTGATTCCCTATATCCCTGTACGACAGCTCCGTTTGGCTGACAAGGGGTTGCTAGAGGTTCCGAGGGTTATTTTTAAAATCATCTGGGGCTCGGGCTTTTATGTTTGTTGCCCCAACCCTCTGGAAATCTCTGCCTCATCAGCTTCAGGAATGCACGACCGTGGAGATCTTCAAGCGCAAACTTAAGACCCATCTTTGAATTCAAGATTACATGACTTGAGAGAGCTGTTACTTTGATTTTATACATGTCTCCTGTTTTTACATTGTTAATATTTCAGATTGTTGTTATCTGATTTTATATATGGTGTGTTTTATGCTAATTTTGTACAGCGCCTTGGTATTTGAAAGGTGCTTAATAAATGAAATTTTATTTATTATTATTTATGTCCCCCCTCTCTCTCCTTCCCTCAAGGGTATACATATTAAGCTCCTTTAGTCTCTCCTCATATGGCTTCTGTTGCAGACCCTGCACCATTTTAGTTGCCCTCCTCTGGACTGCCTCCATCCTGTCTATGTCCTTGCAGAGATGAGTCTCCAGAACTGGACGCAGTACTCCAGATGGGGTATCACCAACTGTCTGTACAGAGGGATAACAACTTTCTGTTTTCTACTGGTGATGCCTCTCCCTATACATCCCAGTATCCCCCAGCCCTCCCTACTGCCTTCTCACATTGCTTGCTAACCCTAAGGTCATCTGATATGACTACCCCCCAGGTCCCTTTCCATTTTTGTTGTTGTTACTACCCCCAACCCTCCATTGTGTTCTCTTCCCCTGGATTTTTTGTTTCCCAGGTGCATTACTTTTCACTTCTTTGCATCGAATCCAAGCTGCCGTACTTCTGACCATTCCTCCAGCTTTACTAAGTCCTTTCTCATCCTTTCCACCCCCCTTGTGTATCAACCTTGTTGCAGATCTTGTGTCATCTGCAAAGAGGCATACTTTTCCTTCCAGTCCCTCTGCAATGTCACTTATAAAGACATTAAAAAAGACAGGACCCAGTACTGAACTCTGCGGTACCCCACTAACTACCCCCCCCTTTCTTCAGAGTGGACTCCATCTACTATTACCTTCTGCGTCCTGTTGTCCAGCCAATA
Organism: Neoceratodus forsteri; assembly: GCA_016271365.2. NCBI lineage: Eukaryota > Metazoa > Chordata > Ceratodontiformes > Ceratodontidae > Neoceratodus > Neoceratodus forsteri. The sequence goes on from CM028135.1 coordinate 821,041,675, forward strand.
TTTTACCCAGGCTACCACCCTGGGACCCACTCCCAGGCTGGCTAATTTGTTTATTAAACTTTTGTGTGGGACTGTGTCAAATGCCTTGCTAAAGTCTAGGTAGGCCATATCCACAGCCCCTCCCTGATCTACTACTTTGGTCACCCAGTCAAATAAATCGATTAGATTTGTCTGACATGACATTCCCACCACATTTTGCATTGAAATAACATTGTAGACTTGGCAAGGGTTGGTATCGAAAAAATAAGACTCCTGGTGCATAGCATAGGAGGTGTCTATTCAAGTAAATTTGACCAGTAAGCTAATAGTTTCTTAACTATAGCTGAAACAAGCTTTTTAGGAAAAACATTTTTCATTGCACTGTTGCTTTAAGAAAGACATCAACATGCTGGAGATGGTCCAGAAGCGGGCATCTAAGATGACTGTATGTCAGTAGAGTAAGACATATGAAGAGAGGCTGGGAGCCCTGAGGATGTACCCCCTGGAGGAGAGGAGGGAGATGGGACATAATAGAGACCTTCAAGTACTTGAAAGGGATAAATAGGGTGGATAGGGAAGGTCTCTTCAAACTAAGTGGCAGTCAGACCATAAGGGCACACAGTCTAAAGCTGGAAGAGGGGAGGTTTAGGAGGGAGGTTAAGAAGCACTTCTTCACACAAAGGGTGCTGGCCAGTTGGAATGCACTGCTGGAGGAAGTAGTCTCGATGAAGCTGGTCAGCAGCTTGATGCAAGGTTGGGATGGGCATAAGGGGAAATCATATGGGCTTGGGGGGGCAGATGGAGAGGAAAGGAGGACCGGGGAGGGGGCAAGGTCAGTAGCGTAAGTTGAGGACCCTGCAATACAAGCAGACTGGATAGACCGAATGGCCTTTTTCTGCTGGCTTCTTCATATGCTCGTAGAGAGGCTATGCCAGAACAAACCTGAGACACCAATGCTATGCACCACATTATCTTGATGAATCGTGCTGCTACGGTCTGCCCTGGGCCCCCAGTGACTGTATCAGGTCCTTTATATCATTGAACTCATTTGTACAAGTATGCAGGCGTACAAGTATGCAGGGTCTAATACTCTTTTTGGAGATATCTAGAACACATTGGTGCCCTCCTCAACTGCTTGGACGTACAATCAAATTTCTTTATGTGAAATGTGAGTCACAGCAAGGGGGAACTTTAATCACCGCAGTTGGACCAGGTCATTGATGGTCACAGATGTGCAATGAGGGTGACTTTTGCGTGTACTCATTAAGCATGGGAGCAATCAGAGCTTCTGCAACTAGGACATAGACTAGACCAATGTTTAATTTTCTCACTGGATTATCTGAAGACTCAGTATTTGCTAGACTGAGCTAACCTGCTTTACTGATTGTTAATCTCTGATTTTCCACAATGCTTATACTATTACTAAGTAATATGCCTCCACCTTCTGACCAGTGGAAGGGTGGATGTATTACTAGCGGTGTTTAATGAAAGTGTGTTAATGCTCATTGGTTAATAGTACCTTTCACACCTAATTATCCACCGCATTTTGTAACTGAATATGTACTGAGCCTTTCTTAGCTTGGCAGGAAGGGTGGATGGGGGATGTATTATTTATTTAAAAGTTGATAACCAGGAAAAGCACCATGAGTCGAAGCTCATTTCCAGGTGCGACCCACATTACAGTTTCATATGTAGTTTAATGCACTTCTTACTGTGGGAGGGGATAAACTGGATGCTGTTGTGGAATGCCCTCCCATGCTGTTGTGGAATGCCGTGGAACACCCTCCCAGGCTCCCTCCAGCGTAGCCATGGGGATTCCCAGCCAGCGAGCGGCAAGCGCCACCTCAGCTGCCACTCGGATCCACAGCCCCGGACTCCTCAGCCAGAAAATCCGTGGAATGCCCTCCCAGGCTCCCTCCAGCATAGCCACGGGTACTCCAGACCAGCGGGCGGCTGGCGCCACCTCAGCCGCTGCTCGGATCCACAGTCCTGGACTCCTCGGCCAGAAAAGCCGTGGAGCGCCCTCCCAGGCTCCCTCCAGCATAGCCGTGGGTACTCCCGGCCAGCGGGCGGCCGGCGCCACCTCAGCCGCTGCCCGGATCCACAGCCCTGGACTCCTCAGCCAGAAAAGGTATGGCAACTGCCACAACCAATCGGAACATGAGTGCCTTTGTAGGCGGCATCTGTATTGGTCCCGGGAAAAGCCATTTTTAACACTAAAAACTGCCTCAAAATTAGACCGTACTTGCTTAGGATTTTACTGTTTAGACTGTCTACTGCATATTCTGCCTCTTTTTTAAAGTCAAGGCTTCAGAATTAAGTGTTTACAGCTTTTTTGCTGACCCTTGCACTGGCTTCAGACTTTGGGCACCAAAAGAATACACATTTCTTTGTGTAGCTTAATCAATCCCTCTGCTGCCTGTCTGCCCCTTTGTCCACAGCCCTACTTAATTCTGCTCTCCTCTCTCCTTCCAGCTGTGGAATGCCCTCCCAGGTTCCCTCCAGCATAGCCGCGGGTACTCCCGGCCAACGGGCGGCCAGCGCCACCTCGGCCGCTGCTTGGATCCACAGTCCTGGACTCCTCAGCCAGAAAAGGTACGCCAACTTCCGCAACCAATCGGAGCACGTTAACACTGAAAACTGCCTCAAAATTAGACTGTAATTGCTTAGGATTTTACTGTTTAGACTGTCTACTGCATATTCTGCCTCTTTTTTAAAGTCAAGGCTTCAGGATTAAGTGTTTACAGCTTTTTTGTTGACCCCTTGTACTGGCTTCAGACTTTGGGCGCCAAAAGAATACACATTTCTTTGTGTAGCTTAATCAATCCCTCTGCTGCCTATCTGCCCCTTTGTCCACAGCCCTACTTAATTCTGCTCTCCTCTCTCCTTCCAGCTGTGGAACGCCCTCCCAGGTTCCCTCCAGCGTAGCTGCGGGTACTCCCGGCCAGCTGACGGCCGGCGCCACCTCAGCCACCGCTCGGATACACAGCCCCGGACTACTCGGCTAGAAAAGGTACGGCAACTGCCACAACTTTTACACCCACCCCCCTCCCCCACCCCCACCACTTATTAAATGCACTCACTTCCTGCCCATTTTTCCTAGAAACGATCTGCGCCCACCAATCACACCACTCTGTGCCCAATCTCGACATATCACATCCCAGTTTCAATACCACCAGGGTACTGTGTCTATAGCCAAGAACAATCTCCACCAGACTCACCGCCCGTCCCCTTAGCCCTGCCTTTCTGACACTTCCATCGCATTAGCAGCCCATCTCAGTGCACTTTTAAGCAGCCAGAGCATAATACACTACCTCTGAGCCCCAAAATGCGGGGTCTCCTATGGCTTTGTATATGGCCTCTCCTACTAGGAATTCTGACTGGTCTCTATATGCCTAATGACCCGGCACCTTGCTTGGGTTATACTCCTACTCTGTGCCTTATGGCTAACGGCTCCTTCTCGCCCGCTTGCCCCTGCGAGCCCAAAGATACTAGCCTGCACCACTACAATCGGGTATCCAGCCCAAGTGGCACATACTTGGTACTACATTCATAGAGTACGATCCCTATCTCACGGTATACCTGTACTCCCAGGTACCACTCACTCCGAGTTCTGCTAGCTGCATCTGTAGGAAGTGCTTTTCTCAATGGGAACATCGTATTGCACAACATCAATAAGCATGAACCGAGGGTCAAGACCAGGTCTCCCAAAATGTCCTCTGCTGCACTCAGAAAAATTCTTTTTCTCCTCCTTCTATGCTCAGGTAATGTAGAGCTTAATCCTGGCCCGCCAGCACCAATCTCCTCGCCCTCAGACCTGCCCTTGTTAAAAGGCTTGAGCTTTGTGCATATTAATGTATGTAGCCTACTAAAAAAATTCACCCTCATCCAAGCCTCGGTATCCCACATTTCTCCTGATATATTAGTGATCTCTGAATCGTGGCTCAAACCGTCAACTACTGATGCTGAAGTAAACATCCCCAACTATGCCTTATTCAGGGCAGATAGGCACACCAGAGAAGGTGGTGTGGCCATATATATAAAAGATAAACTCTCAGCCTATTGCATTAGTGCATCTTCTGTTGCTAATGAATACGAATGTCTTACCCTCAAAGTGGAAATTAACCAGACATGTGTCGTCCAGCTAATAGGATGCTATAGGCCCCCCTCTGCTGGCCTAAAACTTCTATCTCATCTTAGTGATATTTTGGAACAAGGACGTTCGAAACTATCATCCTTGGTGACATTAACCTTGACTGGCTATCCAAAGCAGCCGCTCCACTCATCACCTTTTGTGATGCCCATGGCTTGACCCAGTTTATCAATGAGACAACCCGCCTCACTAATAAAAACCCGGAAAAAAGCACCACTCTGGATGTACTACTAGTAAGCAAACCGCACCTCATCTCTCACGCTGGCACCTTCTTTTCTGACATCAGTGACCATTGTTTTATCGGGGAAATAAGGTCATCCAACAAACCTCACACTGCATCTAAATTTACTCTGAAGAGATCAAGGCGTAACTTCAACAGTTGCCTATATTACTGACCTCAAATTCTCCCTGCGCTGGCAGGAATTTTATTTAGCTAAATCAATCACTGCCGGCTATGACATCTTTCATGACATTTTGCCAGGGGCCTTAAACAAATATGCCCCCCTAACCAAAGTCCGTACAAAGAACAAAAACAACAAATGGTTCTCCCCCGAAGTCAGATCTCTGCTTTTCGAGAGAGATAAGTTTTGGAAAAAGGCCCGTAAACTAAACACACTTAATGATTGGAACCTTTTCAGAAAGGCACGCAACCAGTGCACTAAAGCGATCAAAGAAGCAAAGGCTTCCTTTTACCGTTCTGAACTTGGCGATGCCTCCTTGAATCCCTGTAAGTTCTGGAGCACTATAAAGGACCTAATGGGACACTCTACAGGCAATTCCCTCCCGAACAAGATAACCCATGGCAATACCTTGCTTAACGAAAGGAGTGAGATCCTTGATTCCTTCAACAACCATTTTGCCACAGCAGGCCTAGCATTCAATAACTCCCTAGCCTGCAAGATACGTTCCACATCAGACTACCCACCCCAATTACCCGCTGCTACATCTGCCCTATTTAAGCTCCAACCCACCTCGCTAAACAAAGTTGAAGACCTCCTATTACATCTGGATACCAGAAAAAAGTGCAAGCGCAGACCTACTGGACCCCTACTTCCTCAAAATCGCCTACCCCATCCTTGCCATCCCCATCACCCACCTTTTCAATTTATCCCTCTCACAGGGCATCCTGCCGCCCATCTGGAAAACCACTCCTGTCATCCCGCTCCTCAAATCAGGCGATCCAAGCGATCTCAACAATTACAGGCCCATATCTCTCCTACCTGTGCTCTCCAAACTGTTGGAGAAAATTGTGGATAGACAGCTAAGGTCCTTCCTTGAGTCAACAAATTTACTGAACCCTATGCAATCTGGATTCAGAGCACAACACAGCACTATATCAGCTCTGGCTAAAGTCACAGATGACTGGCTGACAGCCCTCAATGCAAAGAACTTCACCTGTGCGGTCTTCTTAGACCTAAGCAAAGCCTTTGACACCGTCGACAATTCCCTACTTCTCTCCTTGCTGCACACCATTGGAGTGGATTCCGCCTCCCTGCCATGGTTCTCTGACTACCTGACAGGATGATCCCAACAAGTCAAAGCTGAAGGCAAACTGTTCCCCCTCAAACTTCTCTTACATGGAGTACTACAGAGATTTATCCTTGGCCCGCTTCTATTCGCAATCTACATAAATAACATTGACCACAATATAAATAACACCAATATCCACCTATTCGCAGATGACATGGTCCTTTACATCAGTCGGCCCACGCCAAAGGCAGCCTGCAGAGACCTACAAACTGAATTCGACCTCCTGCAGAGCCAGCTTATCCACAAAAAATTTCTTCTGAATGCCAAAAAAACAAAAGCTATGCTTTTCTCTCCGCTTGTCCATGCACCCAATCCAACAGCCTGTGCATCTTGCCCTAAAATTAATACATTATTGGGAGAAGAGCTGGAATTCGTAACCAAATTTAAATGCCTGGGAGTATGGATCGATAACAAACTCGACTTCTCTGAACACATCGAAGACTTACTGAAAAAATTACGGCAAAGGCTTGGCCTTTTCTATAGGCTAAAACAATTCCTGACTACAGATGCCAAAGAAAGACTGGTCCAAACCACCTTCCTATCCCTGGTAGATTATGCAGATTTTTTATGTAATATGGTCCCACCGCCCAACTGGCCAAACTGGATACGCTGTACCACCGTGCAATTAGGTTTATTACGGATCTCCCTAATTCTACCCACCATTGTGCCCTGTACACGGCTGTGGGGTGGTCCTCCCTTACTCTTAAATGCCACAAAAATGCTGCTTTCTGGACCTACCGTGCCCTTTTAAGCAAACTACCCCCATATATCACTGGTTGCCTACCTCTTAGCGCTACAGGAAAGTATGCACTTTAAAGCTACTCCTATATCTCCCTCATAATACCCAGAATTAATTCCCAATTCGGTAAGGTGACAATTAGCTTCATGATGCCCACCCTGTGGAACAATCTGCAAAGGACACTTAAACTGAGCGTCCTTACCTCTTTTCCTAAACTGAAGGCGCTATACGCGTGAGTAATGACTGAAGTATGCAATTGCTTCGTCCGTCCACTTCCAGCCTCGAACTCATTACCAGCCCAGCCCCAAGCCTGAATCCTGCTCATGGCCTCCTCCAAGACACAAATGCAATTTCACCTAATGATTAGCGTGAAACAGATTGACCATCTGATGCGGTAGCATTGCACTTATTACTCTGTACCCCTCCTACTGCTCCTACTATACGCTTCCGCATCCCGCGCCTATTATACAGTTATGACCCACTTTCCCTCGGGGTTTGTACACCATATTTTTTATGTCAACCCTTGTCTGGGGTCAATTGTGCTTGTTATTTGTTTTACTGTCCCTGTATAATCCTCTATGTGGGCAGCGCCCAATCTGCACAATGTATTATCCTTATTTGCGCATGGAATCTATGTATGTATGTACTTGAAAAACAACAGGTCCTCCTTGTAAATGAGTTTTGCTCAATGGTGACCACCTGTATAAATAAAGACTTTGATTGATTGAATGATTGATTGTTGTTGTGAAGTCTGGTTTGTTTGCAACTGTTGGGTTACTGTTGATTCAGAGGTGGAACAGTTAGGGTGGTTGGGAGGGAATTACAAGCTGGGGTTTCATATGTCTGTGTTGTTTTAAAACAACAGAAAAATCTTATTCTTACATTATGATCATTATGCTGGATACTGGATGGAATATGGTCTGTGCACAGTTTATGGGGATATACTAGGTTGAAAGAGATGAGATCGTGGTACACAACCTTAGACAGTGACCATGGCTGATAAACTCTGCATTACATCCTGGAATGTCAAGGGTGTCAAAAACATTATCAAACTGAAAACAGTGCTGGAGAGGGTACAGAAACTTCACACCCCTTGCTATTGCAGGAGATCCATGTGACTGAAAAGGAGATGTCTGCAATAGCAGGGTCCTGGGGTGGCACATGGGCAGGCTCTGTTTTAACAAAATGGCTCAAGGGGTGGTAGTCTTGCTGAGGCCACAGTTCCTGTGTGCCATCATAACTATTAAGATTGATGATGGGGTAGGTGTGTCCTAGTACTGATCGAGATGCATGATGGAACAAAGTTGACAGTGGGTTCGGTATATGGCCCCAATGATGAAGACAGTGCCTTCTTTAGCAGATTGACAGTGGAAATGACGATATCTGTGGGCCCCTGGTACCTGGGCAAGGACTACAATTGCACTGTGGATTCCACTCTTGACAGATCTAAGCCCTCTATCCCAACTTCATCAAATGCAAAGGCACTGGGAGACCTGGCCAGCACACATGGGTTGACTGAAATCTGGAGGCACAGAAACTCTGCAGCATATGTGTACAGCTTCTATTTCTATGCACATGCTTCATATGCACATTCTGATAAGAGCCCTCATGTCTGTCCCCTATGTTCAATGGGTGCTGCAGACTAACTTCAAGCTGATCCTAATATTTGATCATGGTCCACTGACCCTCCCATTGAAGTTCATCGGACAGCCCCCCCCCCCAAAAAAAAAAACTGGTGGCTCGACCTAGTGCTGCTCTCAAAACCACAATTTTAAAAATTTACATCAGGAACAATCAGGGAGATCCCTGCACCAAGCAAGGTAAGGGACACTTCACACAAAACCAAGTGGGAGGCACTAAAGGTGTTTTTAAGGAGACAAATCATATCATATGCCAGCTTCAAAAAGAAATAGCAAACATCTAGAATACACGAGATAGAGACCAAGATTATGCAAATGAAGGAAGACCATATGGTTAATCCAAATATGCCCCTTTACTAACACGTACAGAATGTTAAACGAGAGTACAATACCTTCAGCTATGCAGCCTTTAAATGTGCAATTCTACTAACTACAGGCAGGCAGTATTTTGATGGGGATCAGGGTGGGGAGGGCAAGCTGTTCACCTGGCAATTGAAGAGCAGAGGAGCCAGAACAATAGCTCAGATTAGGACACCAGGGAGGGAGACCTGACCTCTGTAAGGACCGCCATGGGAGAATCCGTTAGAGAATCTATGTCATCTATATATCTCGGAGGTGGACACATCCCCAGAACAAATGGATGCCTTTTTTAGCAAAGCCCCCATTAAACAGAGTGTGAGAGAAAGAGAGACAGCAACACCACCTGAGATAGGACTTTGGGGAGAGCAGAGGTCATTAAAGCAGTGAAGACACCAAGGGGGTGCAAAGCCCCTGGGACCTTGTGGTCTGCTGATCGATTTTATCAAGGCATTTGCCAGCGAGCTAGAGGAACTCCCATTCAATATAGTCAGCGAGAGTCTTGAGTCTGGGCATCTGCCCGCTCCACGTGGTCTGTAACCATTACAGTTCTGCCCAAACTAAAGAAGGACACTGTCCTAAATGCCTTTCACCATCCAATTTCATTGCTCACTGCTGACTACAAAGCAATTGCCAAAGTCAATGCCACAAGGCAAATCCACCTGACCAATCTGAATTTATTAAAGGGAGGCAAGGTAAAAATAATGTGAGACATACTCTGAATGTTATTCAGCATTTGGCATGCACTATGGGCAGGCATTGGGCAGCAGTCCTTATATTATATGCAGAATAGACCTTCAGTCACATGGAGTGGGGTTACATGTTCGAAACCTTGTCTAGAGTTAGTTTCAGCAATAGAATAAAAAGACAGATAGGTCCTCCATACCAAGTGCCCACTGCCCATGTTTTGGTAAATGGGGTCTAACAACAGAGTTTACTCTGACTAGAGGTATTCACCAGGGGTGTCCCATATACACTCTTTTGTATGTATCAGCATTACAACTGCTGGCTACAGCAATAGGGACCTGCTCAAAAATGCAGGGACTGCAGGGGGTTGGAGGGGTCAGTAGCCCACAGGAGCAGGAAGTGTCACTTTCTGTGGTTGACGTGCTTCTCTGCCTGTACAACCCTGAAGAAAATCTACCAGGACAGCCCGCTGGTGCAGAGGGCTGAGGCACTGTGCCGCTTATCTCTCACCATGCCGGCGACCCAAGTTCAGGAATGAGCTCAGAATGCTGGGAGTCGGTGGGGGGGGTGCCTGAAGTGGATTGAGCAGCCACTAGAGAGTTCTCCTCTCCCAGGTTGGGGTGATTGGCCATCTTGGCTTTTGGCTGCCACCAGGTGGAGACCTGGTGGTGGCGCCTATACATGAGCAGCAGACGTAAGTCAAGGCAGGGGAAGCCATGGTTCCGGGCCACGTGATTGCCTCCATGCACATGCATTGCCAATGCCACCACAATAATGGGGAAGGAGAAAAAAGGAGGAAACTACAGCAAGGTAGGCATCAGTGATGCTCTGCACACCAAGCCCCCACCCACCTCACTGCCAGGACTCCTGCTGGCCACAGTGGATTATGGCTTGGGGGGTGCAGGACAGCCCTTCCTGATCCTGCCACAGGGAGGAACTCCATGAGGGTACCGGACCAGTCAAGGTAAGCCTGGGGAGGTGGTGAATGGTGGGGGTCAGTGAGGCAGGCAGAGCTGACGGGAGTCAATCTTACTTCAACCAGCGTGTGAAAACAGATGATGGAGAAAAAAAGAAAAAGGAAAGTCTACCAGAAGTGAGAGGCCAACTGGAGGAGTATGGAGCTCTGTCTGGCCATAACATTAACTGAAGCAAAAATGAGCTACTCCCCATTGGAAGGTAAAACAGATTGTTCTTGGAAAATAATCTAGGGGGTCAAAGTCATTCAGATGGTAAAATATCAGGGAATACAGCTGACTAGTGCACCTGTCTCCCTGTATAAATGTAACTACAAACCCCTCCTGACAACTCTCAAAGCTGAATGTGAAAAATGGGGTCCCCTCCTTTTGACACTCATTGGCAGGGCAAATGTAATTAAAATGTGTACCTTGCCTAAGTGCTTGCATGTTTCAGTCCTTGCCAGTCAGGGTTCTGTGTTCCTTTTTTAAACTGCAGGACTCCATTGTGCATGCCTTTTTGTGGAGGGGCAAATCAGCTCACATACATAGAGCCATTTTGCAGCAGCCGTTAAAAATGGGATGGGTGGTCCTATCAAATTTCAAGATACATTATGGGGCATTGCAGCTGGCCTTCCTACCCCATAAGAATTTATTTATTTTATTTATTTAGTTTTTGTTGACCAGGTAAGTGCACTAGACAAATCCTGCCTATTTTCAGGCCCGACCCGTGGGAGGGGGATACAGATGAATGCCAACTGACCTTGAACCAGATTAAGTTGTTGGTGGTATTTTTTAGTGAATGAGGGAAATTTGGCCAGGACACTGGGGAAATTCCCTACTCTTTTCGATAAGTGCCATGGGATCTTTAACATCCACCTGAACTACCACCAATACAGGCAGATGGGACCTCGGTTTAACGTCTCATCCGAAAGACGGCACCTCAGAAGTGCAGCACCCCTCTCATGCTGCACTACAGTGTCAGTACTGGGATATTAACCCAAGTGCTAGATGTGGGAACTGAACCCATAGCCCTCTGATCTCCCGGCCTCAGAGGCGAGTGTGCTACCTACTGAGCCACTGACACTAAATGATATAGCTATGCCAGATTGGACAGCCATGGAAGAAGAGGACATATGAGGGCCCTTTGAGGAAGGGCTCCTGTCCCCCTCTCTAAGCTTTGTGCACCAAGGGAAGTAGTTAACCCTTTTACTAAAACATTGTTAGAATCCTGGCTAGTGCTACAGAAGTGTGTACAATATGTACCTGGGATCTTTAAAGCCTGTTGAGTTGTGGAAGTATTCATATACAAACCTGGCTATGATGTTTTCCTGCACCAAGCTCTATTGAGGTGGTGCAAGTTGGGGATTAGGACTGCAGGCAACATTTTTGAGGGGGTAACCCTGCATTCATTTGTTGACCTTATGCAGTCCAAAGATGTACCAGTTGAGGATTTCTTTGTCTACCTACAAGTGGAGCAGTAGCTTGCCTGGTTTAAGGAAACCTTGTATACAATAGGCTACCAATCTCCAGCCAAGGCGATCATATGTGCCCTCGAGCCTGTGACCAAACAACTCTTTGCCTTTTATAAACTAGCCCTAGGTAGCCTGATGGATTCTACCTCTGATGTTAGAACTAAATGGAATGCTGACCTGGGTGTCGCTGTATCCCCTCAGATTTGGAGAGAAGGTACCTAACACTTTATAAAATACTCACATAACAATCATCTATGTCAAGTTCAATTAAACTTTATGTGCAGAACGTATATCATGCCTGTGCGTATGCATCACTGTAACAGCAAGAAAACACCCCTGTGCCCAAAGTGCCAGGCAACTGATGACACATTTACACACATGGGTCTCACATGTGATAGAATCTTTCCTTTTGGGAAAGAGGTGCACAGACTAATGATGGGGGTGCGTCACACACCATTTCCTGATACCCTTCTCGAGATGCAGTTGGGCACAGTCTGGGCAACCAGGTAAGGCCAGGGGAGATTGTCTTTGGGACCTGCTGCTAGTCAATGTAAGAAAGACATTGGCCCAGCACTAAGTGTTGACCCTCCTACTATTGCCCACTGGAGCAAAAACTTATTGTCTTGCTGTAAAATCGAACAAACACAATTGGGAGTGAATGGCCAGGATTCTTCCTTTCATGGTACTTGGCAACCATTGCTTACTGCCACAAGCAGGGCAAGTTTCCCCATCTGAAAAGTCCAAGAAGAGGGGCTTAGCATGGACCAATAAGCGATTCATGATATGTTGGTAACCAAGATACAGCAACTCCCCCTACATGACTTGTTTGCTTAAGTGTATCCACTCAGAAGAAATTGCATCAAAGCAATTCTAATTAACTGTAATTGTCTTTTACTTATGTTATGCACCAAGAGGGTAGCATCTTTCAGAAAAAGAGATGTGCAAGAACAAGGGGACACAATTAGAAGATAGAGGGGGGACAGCTTTGGGGCAATGTGAGGAAGTATTTTTTCACAGAGAGGGTGGTGGACGCATGGAACGGCCTTCCTGAGGAGGTCATGGGGTCAAAAACAGAGGGGGAACTCAAGAATGCATGGGACAGACATAAGGCCATTCTGGTGGGGGTGTAGGAACTAGTAGGCTGTTGGTTAACTAGGATCTGCAGCTTATCCAATAGGTAGGGAAATGGGCAGACTAGGTGGGCCAAGCGGTCCTTATCTACCATCAAAGTCTGTTTCTATGTACCCGATTAACTATCAAAATTGTTATTATGCATTGCAATTCCAGCACGTTGGTATGCAGTCATTCCTTACTGTCCTTTTATGGTCTTAATTTTCCAATTGTAAGACCTTTGTTTTGTTGTTTGTGTTTTAACTTTCAATAAAACGTATCTACAAAAAATACTGCAATGTAAGCAGCAGAATTCGGCCAATTTTCACAAAACTCTCAGAATTATGCAAACATTTCAGGAGATGATATCTGCATGGCATCCCTATAAATAAGTACATACGTGTTCAGCATACATATTAATTCCTGGTTATGATGCAGGGAGAGGGAGTGTAACCTAATCTGATGGACCCAGAGTCCCTTCTGACCCTAAATTACTATATTATATTACCAGAGCTTAAATTGGCCAGGAATCCACAGGAACTCAGTTACCTCACTTTCTACAACATTATATGAGAGTTCCTGCACCTCTGTCATCCTTCTCCATCAACTAGGACAATTTACCTCCTAGATATAACAGATACCCATCCTACAAATCTGGATGATAGAGTCCCCCATCAAACCATTTCTAACCACTAAATATGAAACTTGACATAGAGATAGGAACCAATGTGATGATGTCACTGCATCCCCACATCAGCTCTTAAACTCACTAAACTTACCCAGTTACCGAAGACTATAAAAAAAAAACAACCTCTATATACATGCAGGGAGATGCCTAGACACAGCAGCATTCCATGGTAAGCCTTACATGATAAGCTTTTTCCCTGAAACAAGCAGATATTAGGAAACTGCACATGCAGTTTTGATTAGCTGGAAATATAGGACAAAACTACATGTAAATGTACTGCAGAAATGATGACAAAAACAGAATGGGAGCTAACGGTCACATGCAAGCTGTGCTTCAAGTGGAAACATCAGGCAGCACAGGCCAAGGTAGGCAGCATGTCCACAGCATGTTCAGCGTCAAATGGTAGTTAAGAGCTACTCACCAACAAGAAACCAAAATGAGACATTGGCTAGTAGTTGATAAACACTAGCCTAAAGGCATATGTTTTTGTTAAAAAAAAAAAACAGACTTGGAGAAACTTGACCTACAACGCATGCCTGGTGGCCAGAACCAAGGAATAGAAAGGCAAGATTTTTACCTGGAAAAGTGTCCTGTCTTGCTCCTACCTGGTGCCACCTTTGCTGTCATTTGTGTACTCAGTTTATTTACGGCACCCTCGGTTTTGATTTAAACTTATAAATTTGATGGGTTTTTTTAAGATAAGCTTGCTGTTTTTTTTAAGATAAGCTGTTTATGTTTAAGCAATAAGGCATGACAGGGCACATGTTATGCTGAGATAATGCTACACCTTGGGTGTTGGGCTGTTTTACAGGCTTTTTGCTATAGTCTTTAACACAAGACACTCAGTCCATGTTTTCAGTAACAGTCTCTGCTTATTATCTGCCTCACTGCCGTAAAGCAGACGGTGCTGTGAAGTAAGTGGTTTCACAATGGTTTACAGCACTTACTAATTTCCTGTTACAACCACAAGGTAGTGCTGTAACATACTCTAATGATTCAGGTTCAGATTCAAATTTATTAGGCATTACAAGAAAGATTTCAGCCATAAAAGACTTAAAAACAGTTGCAATAACACGAACACAATACAATATAAATGTATACAATGCTACTCATACACAGAACAGCATAAATAAGTTAAAAATAGAATGTCCTAATAAAAATTGTCATTTCGGTCTTCCGGTGACGTCACGCGATTGATGGCGGCTTAAATCGGAGCTCCGGCATCTCGGGTGCAATTTTCGGTTGAATCGATTGCCATCGCGTGAATTTTCTAGTTATATTTTGACAAAGAAGGGTCCTACACTTACTTTTGGTATGGGTCTTATGAAAAAGAAGCCTCCTGTGGAAGCAGGCAGAGCTTTAAAGTGGTGCAACAGTCTCTACCCTCCCCTGGCACGCCTGTTTCAGAGGGGAGACTCTTGGAACTGGACTTCAGATAAGACCCCAATTTCTTTTTGTCTTTTTTACTGACTTTCCTTTCTCCTTTTTGTGGATTAAATCAGTCTTCAATACCACAATATGGGACATAATACAAAGTACTGATTGTGTTACTTAGTGGGTGATCTGTTAAGCCTAAGGTTAATGTTGGGGAAAGTGTTCTACAGTGGGGAATAGTTTGTCGGTAAGGACAGCTATGTTGTGTTATGTGAATGTTGGGGGGAAGGTGGCTTCTTATAGTCTTTATGGGGCCCACCGAATTTGGAGCTTTAGCTCCTTCTGGGTACCCCTTGTGGACATCCCAGGAATTAGTCTGGAACCCCTTGGGCACTGGCATGGGGCAATGAGGGGGTCGGAATTCCCTTAATAAAAATGTTTCTGTGATAGTATAAGAAACTCCTTTCATTTGGGGTTGCATCTGAATAGGGACCAAATCATGACCGATTTGCATGGTGATTTCTATATTTAATATATATATTGCACTGGGTGCTTGACTCCGATTGTCACCTCAACCAGATTTTCTTAGTTAGGAGAGGGTCTGGTCTCCTGGATTAACCAGGGGCTCATCCCCTAGTGTGATTTTGGTGCTTTTCTCCTATCTGCCTTGGGCTTGTAGCACCTATTTTTCTGGGGCATTACCACCCCTAGCCCCAGCCTTTAAGCTCTCTGCCTGAGCTTTCGGGTATCCAGTGAAGTAACTGGTATCCTTGGTTTTTTTTTCTTGACCCACGTTTGGGGATAAGCTGGGTGAAGTTAACCCAGTGCTTAGTATAAGTTTTCTGGTTATTCTAGCTGATTTTGACTATTATTATTGTGTGTTGTGTTTCTATACTTTTTTTTTTTTTTACAGGTACATGCATATGCTTACGCACTTATAGAATGTCGGGTAGGGGTTGGAGTCGGAGACAGCATGGAGGATCTGGGAGTTGTATTTCGTCTTTATGGTGTTACTTAAGGTAGTTTCTATCAATGTTAAGGGCATTAATGGGGTAGTTAAATGAGCACGGTCCTTCAGGAATTAGGTCGATTAAAATGTAATTTGGCATGCCTCCAGGAGACAAAATTATCTAGGGTGGAACACTCAAAGTTAAAGAGAATGTGGGTGGGTGGGGTGTACTCGGATTCTCACCTGGATGCCTCCAGATCAGGGGTAGCTATACTAGTACGTAAGAGACTTCGTTTTAAAGTCCATAATGTGCAGATAGAGGTTTAGGCCAATATGTTATAATTTTTGGCGAATATATGGGCCAAATCCTCCACCTGGCTTCTGTATATGCTCCTACCCCTTCCTCTGGTGGTTTTTTCAGACAGTTTTTCTCTGCAGTGGATTCCCTTCCTCCAAGCCAGGTGGTAATGGTTGGGGACTGGAACTGTGTCAAAAATTTTCTTTTAGATAAGAGTTCGGGTGGAAAGGGAAGGGGGGTTGCTTGCTCCAAACTCCTCAGAACCTTAGTGTTGGAGTGGGTTGGGTAGATCCCTGGAGGCAACAAAATCCAGTAGCTAAGGATTTTACTTTCTACTCTGATTCCACAAGGTCATACTCCAGGCTTGACAGATTTTACACACAAATGGTGAACACCAAAGATTTGATTGCTATGACCATACACCCGGTTACCTTTTCTGACCATGCAATGATCAGTGCTACAGTGAGTTGGCTAGGGGTGAAAGCTAGGGGGTCCGGGAGATTTGACCCAGGACTACTAAATGAAAGGTGTTTGTCACCCAAATAAAGGACTCTATTAAACAGTATGTGATAGAAAATAAGGAGGAAGATGCACATGTTCGATTTATTTGGGATGGACTGAAGGCAGTCCTTCATGGCTAAATTATCAGCTATGCCTCCCACAAGTACAAATGTAACCTGGCCAAATTGGAAAAGTTGTTGGAAATTATTGCATCTTTGAATATAAAAAGAACAGGGATCCCTTGACCTTGGTCAAGCTGAGGGAAGCTAGAGACCAATATAATGCAGAAAAGAAAAGGAAAACTGAAAACTCCCTGAGATATACTAGGCAAAGATACTATGAAAATGGGGAAGGACGAATCGTCTCTTGGCTCTTAGACTTCGAAAGCAGGAGGCAGAAAGATATATTCCCCGGCTTAAAAAGCGTGGAACTCAATCCATTTCCTTGGGTCCATTACAAATAGTGGACAGTTTTTGCAGCTATTACACAGATCTTTATGCCCACGAGAGAGGTATCGATCACTCTAGACAGGTAGAGAGATTCTTGCATAAGGTTACACTACCTATGCTTGAGGACTCGCAGAGTAGCAGACTGGAACTGCCTGTCTCTGAACAAGAGGTCAAAAAGGTAATTAAAAATCTTAGCAGGGGGAAAGCTCCAGATCCAGATGGATTTGTGGCAGGATTCTATCAAGTTTTTGCTACAGAGCTGACCCCTTTATTTACCCGGGTCTGCAATGTGGCACAGAAGCAGGGAGAGTCCCCAGCTTCTTGGGAGGAGGCTGTGATCATCCTCCTGCCAAAACCAGGTAAAGACCCAACAGAATGCGGGAGTTATTGCCCCATCTCCTTGATTAATCAAGACGCTAAGATCTTTGCAAAGATCCTGAGTTCCCGCCTACAAGAATATATCCCTGAGTTGGTGCACAGAGACCAGACAAGTTTCATTCCTGGACGGCATAACCAGGATAACATTAGGTTATTGCTCAACGTCTTGTCTGCCTCGGGGGCATTCCCGCCTGGAACACTCCAGGCAGTGATGGCCCTGGATGCTGAGAAGGCGTTTGATTGCTTGGACTGGGTCTTTTTGGATCATACATTGGGTAAGTTTGGCTTTGGGGATAAATTTTGAAATTGGATTGCAAATTTGTATTGGGATCCCTGGGCAAGGGTGAAGGTGAACAGGGTAACCTCGAACAAGATAAAAATCAGTAGAGGAACTAGACAGGGTTGTCCATTGTCGCCCTTGTTGTTTGCCCTATATATGGAGCCCCTGGCGGCTCTCATAAGGGGCAAGCAGATGGCTACAGAGGTATACAGGTACAGGGGATAGAAATTAGGGTGTCCCTGTACACAGATGACACCCTGCTGTACATTACAGACCCGGAAAAACAAATGCCACTGATCAATTCCCTAATTCAAGAGTTTGGCAAGGTGTCTGGTTTTAAAATCAGTGATGCTAAAACAGAACTTATGGCTGTAGGGTGGTCTCCGGAAGGGGCACTCTCAGTCATAGGTAATTATAAATGGGCAAAGGACAACATTAAATACTTGGGGATTTGGCTAACCAGAGACCTTTCCAAGCTGTATGCCTCCAATCATGGAAGACTCCTTCAGACCGTGCAGGAGGATCTGAGACGGTGGGGGGAATTACCTCTCTCCCTGTTCAGGAGAATTGATTGTGTGAAAATGAACGTGCTCCCACGTTTTCTATTTCTGTTCCAGTCTCTGCCACTCAGGCTCCCTGCTGGTTTTTGGAAGTCTCTTAAATCTTCTCTGTCAAGGTTTATTTGGGCTGGTAGGGCCCCCAGAATGAAGTGGAATTCCCTACTTAGGGATAAGGGAAAAGGGGGAGTGGGTCTGCTCAACCTTAAAAAATATTACTGGGCTGCCCAGGTCTAGCCTTTGGTGTCTGTTATGAGCAAGGACGAGCTTCCACTATGGGTAGAGTTTGAGAGACCGGAATCCTTCCGGGGTGATATTAGGGATCTGGTATAGATGGACCAACGTGGAATCCAGGGATTGTATGTTAATTACCCCTGGACCAAGGTGATTATATTTTATTTATTTATTTATTTATTGAAATAGTTTCACCAGAAAAAGCACACTGAGCAACAAGATGCTCGTCTCACGGTGCGACCTGGGAGGAGGGGGTACAAGGGGGTTGGATAAATCGCAGGTTATCAACTGAGCAAATAACAGAGGCAAATAGCAGCATATGGATACAATTGCATTAAACTACAAGCAACAACACCTGGAGTACATTGGAAATTGTATGGAGCATATAACAATTACCTGACATATAGCAGCAATACAAGAGAAAATTTAGCACACAGTAATATGCAGGTATAAGCAACAGAAGACTTAGAACACATGATGGTGCAGGACAAAAAGGCACAGGACAAAAGTGCATAGGTTGGGGCTATATGCCAGCATTTGTAGCAAAGCTAAGGCTGCTGGTCGGACAGTGGGGAGGGGAGCAATTGGCGCATGGCCGAATCAGGTACAGGAGCAATTAGTGGTGAGAAAGGTAGCTAGGGCAGTAGAAAGAGAGTGGGCAGAGGAGGACTGCCGAATTTGAGGTGGGAGATCATTCCATAGCTTGGGTAACTGGTGTGAGAAGGCGGCTTGCCCTGGCAGTAGTCTTCCGCTTAGGGATTAATAGTTGGCGGTAGTCACAGGATCTAAGATAATGGGCAGGGGAAGGGGCAGCTGAGAGCACGGAGGAGAGGTAGGAAGGGATGGTGCCAAGCCATAGGTTAGATACATATTTAGCACAGTGTGAAATGTGGCAGTTTCCAAGGAACGGTAGTGCCAGGGAACAGTAGAGGTCGCAGTGGTGGGTAAGGGGTAAGGCATCAAGAGCAAAGCGGCAGAAGGCATTAAAAAGTATGTCCAGCTTAGATAGAGTGGACTTAGGGGCTGCACCGTAAACAATGTCACAGTAATCAAAGGAGGGAAGTATCATCTTCTGGACCAGTTCACGTCAGACGGGGGGGAGGGAGGCTACTGCGGTTCCTATAAAGTGCACCAAGCATGGGGCGTATTTTTTTGAAATAGCATCAATGTGGTCTGAGAAGGAAAGATGGCAGTCGGGCCATACCCCCAAGTAGCGGAATGAGGTGACATCTTCGAGTTTTTGACCATCCAGGGTGTGGAAATAGGGAAGGGTTGGGAGTCTGGACAGGCGTTGTCGTGTGCCAAAAGTCATAGTGACAGTTTTTTTACATTTAGGGAGAGCTGAACCATTGCTGTACTTTGTTGAAGACGGCTTGGAGGTTAGTTTGTACCACTTCAGGGTCGGAGCCTGAGGAGAAGAGTACAGTGTCATCTGCATACATGTGGATTGAGGTAGTAGAGCAGATGAGTGGTAAGTCATTTAGGAATATAGAGAACAGTATGGGTTCCAGAACCAACCCCTATGGGACACTGGTAGTTAAGTGAAGGGGGGAAGAGATAGCATTTGCAACGCTAATGGACTGGGTTCTGCCAGAGAGGTAAGATCTGAACCAGTTGGCGGCAGCAACAGAGAGGCCTGACTCAGCAAGACAAGAGAGCAATATGGGGTGGGAGACGGTGTTGAAGGCTTTCGCAAGGTCGAAGAAGATGGCTGAGGTGATCAGCCCACTGTTCGTACCAGTCAGGATGGAGTCGGTAGGCCTTATCAGGGAGGATGCAGTGGAGTGTCCCTTTTTTTTTTTTTTTTTCTGCTTTTTTTGCCTCCACGCCTCTCGTCTACCAATCTGCCTCTGGTCACGGACCCCAGGAGCCCCGGTCACCGGATATCGCTGACTCCCCTCAGTCATCCCTGGCTTACCCCCCAGAGAGCGGGGCCACGGCTCGGACCCTCCCACACCGGACCGCTGGCCTTATAACTGGTCGGGGAACGGCCCAGTGACCAATCAGGGCGCCCCCCGGGCAGAGCGCTCATCCAGACGCTAGGGCGTGAATTTACGCTTCTGTATCCTCACCCCCGAGGGAGGCAGGGACGCAATGATGCGAGCGCCTTCCCTCTCTCCCCGGACGTGGCCAGCGGCAGCAGGGTGTTCCCAGCCTCCGCTGAAAGAGTCCCCATCGCCTGCTAACCCATCCCCCGAGAAGGAAGCAGTCCGCCGGACGCCGATCCTTCTCCCAGCCAACCCTCCGACGACATCGGGTCCGTTTCCTGAACCAGGTCGCCGCCACAAGCGGAAATCAACCGGCTGCGCCGACCGGGCCGCCCGAGTGTCTCTTCTGAAACCTGACTGGTAGGGTGTGAAGAAATTAGAGTTGGTGAGGAAGGAAGGAAGTTGGGTGAGCACAAGATAGTTTTGCTAGTACTGGGAGGGGGGAAATAGGGCTGTAGTTGGAGGGGGAGGTGGGGGTACCTCCTTTTGGGAGGGGGATGACAGTGGCATGCTTCCATGCTTGGGGGACAGCAGCGACGGCAAAGGATTGGTTTAAGAGTTTGGCAAGTGGAGTTGCTATGGCGGTGGTGGAGAGGTAGAGGAATTTAGGGTCCAAGCCACCTGGGGATTTGCCTTTTGAAGGGTTGAGAGAAAGTAGTGCATCTAGGGCACCCGCTGCAGAGATGTCATTGAAGGAAAAGGAGTGAGGTCTAGTCAGGTTTGTTACATCTGTAGAGGGTGCGATTGGTGCAGGGTTTTGGCAGGGCAGAGAGGAGAGTGGCAGCACAAGTGGAGATATATATGTTGAACTCAGTAGCGACTGCTGTTGGCTCAGCGAGAATGGAGTTGTTAATATTTAGAATTGGAGTGGGATTGGCAGCTGGAGGGGTGAAGAGGGAGTGAATGACTTTCCAGAATTTTGAGGAGTTATTTAGGTTGGACTGTAGGGAGCTGCTGAAGTACTCTGCATTAGCTAGGTGAGTGGCTGTGGTACACTTGTTTCGGAGCATGCGGTATGCGGACAGATGTTGTGGGAGGCGTGAGGATTTATGTGTTTCCAGGCTTTGTTATGGGCGGTTTGACATGCAATCAGTTCTTGGGTGATCCACGGTAGGTGGTTGCCTCGTACCCTTGTACGTCGCAGCGGGGCATGTTTGTCCCAGATGCTGAGGAAAGTGTCTTTAAAGTGAAGAAAGGCGTCATCAATGGAGTCCATAATAGGAGCTGGGGTCCAGTTTGCTAATGCAAGGTTGTCTAATACCGTGGCGAGATTGAGGGATTTGAAGGAGTGTTGGACTAGAAATTTAGGGGGGGATTTTGAGTGGTGAATTTTATGCACTAAGAAAGTAACGTGGTGGTCACTGAGGGAGTCAGGTAGAATACCGACATTTATGACCCGGTGAGGGTGTGTGGTAAGAGCCCAATCGAGGAGTGAGTGGTTACCAGATTTTAGGTTAAGCCAGGTGGGCTCAGTAATGATTTGAGAGAGGTTTAGTGCAGCAATTTCAGTCCTGGTTTTGTTGAGGGCAGGAGCTAGCCAGTTGTGGTTTAGATCGCCCATAATATAAAGTTCCCCTGTCGGGGTTAGGCAGGAGATTTGCTTAAGGAGGTTGGTGACAGCAAAGGATGGTGTGCCAGGTCGGCAGTATATTCCTGCAATGTAGATTGGTAGTGAGAAGGGGAGTGTCAGCTGGAGTTAAATTAATTCATAGATTTTAGGTTCAGACTTGGCTAGAATAACCGAATAGTGCAAGTCTGAGTTGACGTAGATAGCAACTCCACCGCCACTTGTGGCTCTGTCCTGGCAGACCAAAGTGTAGCCTGGGATGGCGACAAAGGAGTCACTAATGTTTTTTGTGAGCCAGGTTTCAGACAAGGTGAGGATATCTGGAGCATAGTGGGCAGCAAGTACCTGGAGGGAGTCAAGTTTATGGACTAGGCTTTTTATATTTAGGTGCAGGAGGCACAGGCCATGTGGGAGAAGGTCTCCAGGGAGAAGTGAAGAAGTGTCCAATGTAGGAGGGGGGCTTGCAGTGATTGAGAGGGGCTGTGTGGTTTGGGGGCCGGGGTTTGGGTGAATGTCACCGGCGGCAAGGAGCAGGAGCACAAGAGATAGGTAGTGGGCGAATAGCTGTATGTGACCGATGGTGAGTGGACGTCTCTTAGTTAGAAGGCTTGGGTGATTATTTGGAGCTGGGCAAGGGGGGAGTAGTTGAAAAGTAAGCCAGGACAGTGATGGGACAAAGAGAAAAGGGCTGGGACGTGTGGCTGAGTGAATCCAGGCTTGGGTGAAAGGGAGAGTGGCTAGAGATTAATAAGAAATTGGGCATCTAATTGGCTGGTCTTGGGGCCTAACTCACCAATTAGGGTCTGTTTAGACTTCTTGCCCCTTGCTTGGGATTTGGGTTTTGAGAATTGGGGTAGGAGAGGCTTGGTAAGGGTGGGTCAGATGTACTCGGAGGTTAATATAAAATCTTTCCAGCAACTTTCCCAAGAATTTGTGCTCTCTGTCAATGACTTTTTTAGATACTTGCAGTTTAGAAATTTCTTGCAAAAAAAGGATTACTGGGGACAGGGGTCGGAGGAAGATGGTAGTAACCCACTGATGGAATTCATGGTAGCTGAGGCTGGTAACACAGAACCTCGGGGCCATGTCTCCCGGTTGGTGGGACAGTTCTCAGCTCTTGAACCAGACTCCCTGGAAAATATTAAACAAACTTGGCATTTGAAACATGGGAGGGCCCTTGAAGAATCGACCTGGGATGAAATATGGAAAGCTATCCACTGCACAACAGCCTCCAACATTTGGTGAAAATTCCGGTGGAAAGTAGCTTCTCATTATTTCCGTACCCTGGTAATCACAAAACATTTTGGCCAGCATTTTTCAGACCTCTGTTGGAGGGAATGCAGGGAGAGAGGTACCCACATGCATGTGTTCTGGTCATGTGCCAAGATCCAGACTTACTAGAGTCAAATACTGGATATGACGAGATTGATCTTTCGGTGACAATACCAAATGACCCAGTGCATTGGGTGTTGGGGGAATTCCTGAGATGATTAGGTATAAGACCCAGCGCTATTTATATAACATATTGGTGGCCTCTGCCCTCAAGGCAATCACGCAGTGTTGGTTATCCAAGGCTACCCCCTTGCCAGAGGCTTGGTATAAGAATTGTTTAACTATCCTTGAAATGGAGGACCTCACTGCCAGGGTAAGGTTGCAAAAGGAAAAATTTAAGGCTTGTTGGTTGCCCTTTTTTCATTTTCGGGCACAAAGAAAGGAAATAAATATTTTAGAAGTCCTGGCTAGATATGCCTAAGAATCTTTGAAGGGGTCTACCTGCTCCATATTGGGAGGAGAAGAAGAGGGAAATATTTGTTCAATTAATTAATCAATATGTTTAACTCATACATTGTATATGTTAATTTTCCTGTGCTCAACCTCCAAGATGTTGTACTTGGATTACATGTATGTAACCTAGAACTTTCTCTATTCTTCTTTTTTGCTTTGCTCTTTCTTTATCTTTCTTGCATTGTTTCTCTGGTCATGGTCCTTCTGTTACCTTTCTTCTTTTTCCCTTTTCTTCTTTCTCCTTTTCTTTTGAAACTATTGAATTACCTATTGGTTCTTGAATATTCATGGAATTAGGCTTAGACTGGGTTTCACTTATGGATTCAGTTCTCTGTATTCAGGTTTTTAGCATATGTAGTTTTAACCTGATGTATGCTGTCTTATGAAATTGATATATTGTTTCATTTTCAACCTTTCTGTGTTGCTTTTCTATGTAAAGAAAATGTAACAAAAGTATAATTTAAAAAAAATATATTGTCATTTCTGGGCTAACAACCATGTTTTACAAGCGAAGATGCCTAAGGCAAATACATCAGAATCCTTCATTACATTCATAATTTGTTTCAAATTCAATGAATCCAGGGTATTCTTCTTAAATAACACTGGATCAAGCTATTTTGTTATAAGGTTATCCAGGTCTGGACCCTAAGGGGTCTCTGTTATTAGAATTAATATCTTCAGATAAAACTTGAATTCCACAGCTTTCTGGCGTTTCCATACAAACTGCCACATTTACATTATCCATAGAATCTTCTAGCAGCTGTATTGCCCCATGCAACCCCATAGAGTCTTTGCTGTCTAATGAAGCATGATAAACATTATCACCTTCTGTCAGAGTGTTTGAGGTACCCACACTTGGTCTCCCTCTTAAACAATACAGTAAGTGATTTTTAAGTTGTCATTTACCTTCAATTTAACATTACAGGCTTGTGGCTTAATAACTGAAGTAGGTGTCTTTTTGGGTCCACTCATCCTGGAGTATTAGATTTAATAAGTAAACAATCAAATGAGGTTACGAAAAGGTTTAATTTTAGGTACCACACTATAATCACATAGAAGCCAGATGGACCATCAGCAATCCCTGGTCAGTTTCACGGTGGCTGTCATTTGCCACTGTGTAAATATAGAAGACCAGAAAGATTAAGCTGTTTGGCTTAATCAAAAGATGTGAAAGAAACTTACAATCTTTTTAAAAACTTACAATCTTAGGCCAATGCCCGGTGCAGTGGTTGGATTTCCCTATGACGCCAGCGACCCGGTGTTGAATGGACTTGGGTCATCGGAGGGATGGTCGGGGAGAGAAGGCTTGAGCATCCTAGGGACTGCCTCCTTCTCCGGGAGAAGGGGGGACATGCGATCTCCCAGGAGCGACACCTGGCAGAGGCCGGGTTGCCGCCCTGTACGTGACGCAAAATCGACGCTCTCTGGGGCGGGACAGACATTGGCGTCATTGCATGTCTCTGTCCCAGCCTACAGGGGAAGGAAAAACATGGCAGGACCCTTGTCTCTGTGAAGCCCTCCCCAGGACTTCAATTAGCCTCTGCCGCCAGAAGCTCTCCCAACTAGATACTAGCCTGTGGCACCAAATACCGGAGACCAGTGCCATGGCCCCGCCCTCTGGGGGGTAAGCTGGGGTTGACCAGGAGCAGCAATGGCATTGGGCAGTAGGTGGGAGTCCCGGGGGCCGTGACCAGGGCTGATTCCAACAGAAGGATCCTGCCAGGAAAAAGCAGAATAAATGTAAAATAAAAATGAAAATAAAATAAAACTTACAATCTTTTTAAAAGACAACAAGTGATAACTACTACTGCAGCACCTCAGAGCATAGAATGCTAACCAACTCCGTGCACTCAACACTACCTCCATGCATGGCAACTGTTGTCACTGCTGAGCTGGTTACTTAATAGAATTAGAGCCATTACATGGCTGGAAAAACCCCACAAACTTTAAAATCTTTCAAAGTCTTGAAAATCCAAATATAATCCTAAAAGAAAAATCTTGAGTAACCAACATAAGGTATCAATATCAAGGCACTGAGGTCACTATGCTAGTGCATAAATTTATAAAAATAAGAACAAGATCCAGGCATAATTCACCCCACACCTTCCACCTAGCTGCAAGACATTTATAAATTCTGCATTCATAATAAATAGACCACAGTAGTTTTAACACCCATGCCATTAAAGAATAAAGTCATACTTTCTAGAGTTTCTAGGCTAGTAGCTTATGTGTAGTTTGAGTGGTTTAAGTAAGGGTAAGGAAAAGAAATGTGTGCAATTTATAACAAAGCGCTAACTCAGCCACTCTCAGCTTGTACTCCGCTTTTCATGAAAAAAGGTATACAGTTAAGAACTGAACTGAAATAGGAACAGAAAACAGAACTTAGATTTTAAAGTCCAGTTATCCTTCTATCATCATGTTGTGAGACACTGATACCCACTCTGAACCTCCTTCCCTTTCCGACTCCTTTCCCCAGCTCTCTTCTGCTTCTGAATTGCCAGAACAGCTCTGTCTTCTTACACTAGTAACAGGTAGCCGCCAGAGAATTTGAACAGACAGATCGTGCTGTGCTTCAAACAGGGACTCACTTAAACACCCGGAGTTCTCTGTGCCCACGATTCTGTTCCTTCCGTCAACTGTCCACAGACCTCTCAATGGGCTCCCCAACACCTTTGTCCCCTAATCCTCTGTCCCCCGGTTCCAGAGGTCTTCAGTCCACCAGCAATTCACGATAGAACTCCTTTCCTGGAATTCTGCTAAAAGAACAAGGGCTCAAATCAGGGCAGCGTTCCAGGTTCAGCAGTCAGAAACAACAATCAAAACACTTAAGTGCAGGTAACGATGGCATACCTTATGAAAGTTAACATCAGCATTACATCTACTGAGCGGCTCTTTTTTTTTTTTCTCAGAAGAAGCCAGAAGGGGAAGGAAGGAAACATATTCAATTCACTGCTTTAGAGTAACTGGTAATTGCTATTTTTCTTTTAAACTTAGATTGTGGGCTTTTAGTGACACTGTACTTTCTTTGTTGTCTTTACTTATAATTGTTTTTGGGCTGTTGAAAATTTAAAACATAGTGGTGGTGTAATTCTGTGCTGCTTTAATTGCTGCAAATTTTCGCCCCCCCCCTTCCCCCAACTCTTAATTATATGCCCTGTTAAATCTGATTGACAGGAGCTAAACACAGGGTATAGTAAGGGCTGTGAAGTAGGAGGGGCATAAGGGGGAAGAAGCCCACCCTCAGCACGACAAGTGTTTTGACTCATTTATTTATTTATTGGTTTCTTTTTTTTAAGAAAATTATCTGAGGATCAGTGGCAGGATTTTAGGACAGTAAATTAATAAAAAGGGAACTAGGAGAGCTTCAGTAGCAGACAAGTAGTGAAATTGCAGTATAATGTGGGGAGTGGTGCAATGCAGTGGCTGTGGGGCAGCCATATTCAGGCAGACCTTCTGGACACTGAGGTGCTGCCCTATCTGCATGCATCTCTCTGGACTGCGGGATGAGGTAGCCAGACTCAGAGCAGAAGTAAACTGGGTCAGGAGTACCATCACCCCTATCCAGAGACCACCCAGTCCAATGCAACTGCCTCAAAGGATGCCGAGAACGAGGAGCACTTGGATGACAGTGGCCCAGGGAGGGTTAGAGCAGTAGCAGAGGCACATCCCAGATCCTATTCCACTCAAGAACTCATATGCCACACTGGCAAATGGGGACAACCAAATAGAGGTACCCAGAGAAGTGGAAGGAAAGGATGTGGAGGTTAGCCAAGGAGGTGACCTCAGCAGGGAAAGCAGTGGACCCCAGAGGAGGAGAAAGCGAATCCTGGTGGGGACTCCATCATAAGAGGGATCCAGCTAGGAACACAGGAGGGGGAGGACAGGGAGGTGAGGTGCCTACCAGGTGCCACAGCATGGAGGGATGGAAGGAAGATCCTGGGGATCACTGGGAAGGCAAGACGGAAGGGTGAGCTGGATGTCATTATCCACCTAGGTACTAATGACCTGGCAAATGGGAGCCAAAGGAAGTTCAGGAAGAGTTTAGGAAATTGGGGAGGGGTCTCACAAGTAGCTACTTCTGTCACTTTCTCAGAAGTACTACCACGAGAGGCAAGGGAGAGCACAGAGTGCATGCACCAGGAACTTTAACTCATGGTTGAAGAACTGGTGCTGTGAGGAGGGTTTGGATTCATTGGTGACTGGGGACCCACCTGAGGAGGATGGAGGTTTGTTCAAGCCTGACGGCCTGCATCCATCCTGGAGGGGAATCCAAGCACTCAATGATAAGTTTAAATGCTACATTGACAAGCATTTAAACTAGCAAAGGGGGGTGGCAGGCCAGCAAGGAGGGTACCTACTTACTCACCTCCCACAGCTAGCAGTGGAACCAGTGAACCAGAGGAGTGGCTATCTCTGCAAAGCAGTGTGCAAACGATGGAGATTAGTGCCCAAGAGGTGGATAGGCAGAAAAGGGGCAAAATTCAGCAGAAGGGCAGACAGCAAGGAGAACCAGGGATAAAGGACAACCAAGGAAGGGGCTGGAGTAGAACAGTGAAACAGTCTAGGGAGGTAAAATCATGGAAAGCCATGTGTGTAAATGCCAGCAGCCTTAGCAACAAGATGGAAGATCTGGAGGCTGTCATGGTGCAGTCAGACCTGGACATTGTGGCCATCATGAAACCTGGTGTAATGATAACCACGACTGGGAGATGGCCATACCTGGCTACAACATATTCAGAAGAGACAGAGCAGGCAGGAAGGGAGGAGGAGTGGCATTCTATGTGAAAAATGACATAAGGGCCACAGAGATCCAGGAGGAAGAAAATGGGGGAGAGATACTGTGGGTTAAGCTGGAAAGGAAAATGGGAACAGCAATCCGCACAGGTGTGGTCTATAGACCACCAGCCCAGGAGGAAGAAACAGATAGGGGAGCTGATGCTAGCCATCCAAAGGATGGCAGACAAGGGTGAGGTAGTACTGGTTGGAGACTTCAATATTCCAGACGTAGACTGGAGCATCCCAGCAGCAGCATCAACTAGGAGCAGATTTATCCTGGACTCTCTTCAGGGTGCCTTCCTCAAGCAACTAGTCATGGAACCAACTCGGCAGAAGGCAATACTGGACCTGTGCTCACAAACAGGGACAGTGTGATGGGGTAACAGTGGGGAGCACCTGGGGAACAGTGACCACCAGTCATTGTGGTTTGAAATCACAAAAGAGCAGAACCAAACCACACAAAACACGTATCCTGGATTTTAGGGGGCAGACTTTGGGAAAATGGGGAGATACTTGAAAGAGGCATTAAGGGAATGGGACAGGAATCAGGGGTTGAGGAACAGTGGGCAGTATTTAAAATGGGGATTACAAGAACAACAGAATTGTGCATTAAGCAGGTTAGCAAAAGGAAAGGAAGAGGAGACCATTATGGTTTTCCAAAGAGGTAGCAAAGAAAGTGAAAGCAAAAAGATTGCATTCAGGCAATACAAAAAGACACAGGCAGAAGGGGATAGGGAGAAGTACCAGGAGAAGCAAAGGAGGCAGGAGGTCGGTAAGGGAAGCCAAGCTCAAACAGAAGAACACATTGCAAAATCAGTGGGTAGAGGGACAAAACCTTTTACAGGTACATAAAGTGAAAAAGAAAGACAAAGGGAGGGATAGTGAGACTGAAAGGGAGGATGGGGCGATGGAGGATGACAACAGTAAAGCTGAAATATTGAACAGGTATTTCTGCTCAGTCTTCTACTGAGGAAGAGGAGGGTAATGGGTCTGAAGGGAGTACAAGGGTGAGAATGGTGCAGAAATGTACACAAGTCCCTTTACACAAGAAAGAGTCCTGAAGGAACTGGAAGTAATAAGAGTTGATAAAGAATGGGGCCAGATGGGGTGCACCCAGGGTCCTTAAAGAACTAAGAGAGGTGGTGGCTGAACCTCTGGCTATCCTGTTTAGCTGATCACTGGAAACAGGGAGGAACCCAAAGACTGAGGACTGCAGATGTAGTCCCCTATACAAAAGCGGAACAAAGAGGAAGCAGGGAACTACAGACCAGTCAGCCTCACCTCGGTAGTGGGGAAGATCATGGAAGCACTACTGAAGGAGAGATTGGTGGAACATCTGGTTGTCAATGGACTACAGGACCCAAGGCAGCATGGTTTCACCAGGGGGAGGTCATGTCAGACCAACCTCGTTGAATTTTTTGACTGGGTGAATAGAGAGGTGGATCAGGGGAGGGCAGTGGACATGGCCTATCTGGACTTCAGCAAGGCCTTTGACACTGTGCCACATAGAAGACTATTACACAAACTGGGGAATATGGGTGTGGGCAGGACAGTAGTGTGGTGGGTAGGTAACTGGCTGGGTGGCAGGACACAGAGGGTGGTGGTAAATGGCTATCACTCCACAGAGGGAAGAGTGACCAGTGGGGTACCACAGGGATCAGTGCTGGGATCGGTCCTATTCAACATCTTCATCAGTGACATTGCACAGGACCTAGAAGGCAGAATTTCACTGTTTGCTGATGACACAAAGCTCTGTAACAGAGTAGACACCAGAGGGTGTAGACAGAATGAGAAGGGACCTGCAGAAACTTGAAGAATGGTCAGGGGTTTGGCAGTTGAAATTCAATGCAAAGAAGTGCAAGATAATGCATATGGGGCACAAAAACCCTGGCACAATATATCAGTTGGGGGTGAGGATATAGCATGCACCAAGCAGGAAAGGGATCTTGGGGTTATCATCTCTTATGACCTCAAGGTAGGGAAACAGTGTGACAAGGCAGCAGGTAAAGCAAATAGGATGCTGGGATGTATAGGCAGGGGCATCACCAGCAGGAAAAGGGAGGTCATAATTCCGCTATACAAGACACTAGTGAGGCCCCACCTGGAGTACAGTGTACAGTTCTGGAGACCATACCTCCGTAAGGACATAGACAGGGTAGAGAAGGTTCAGAGGAGGGCAACAAAGATGGTGCATGGATTGCATCACAAGTCCTATGAAGACAGGTTGAAGGAACTGAACATGTACTCCCTGGAGGAGAGGAGGGAGAGAGGGGATATGATAGAGATATACAAGTATCTCACAAGGAGGAACAGGGTGCAGGAATACACTATTTTTAAGCGAAAAAGATGTTCCAGGACTAGAGGGCATGGGATGAAGTTGGAGGGAGGACGATTCAGAGGAAACATGAGGAAGAATTTCTTCACAGAACGGGTGGTGGACAAGTGGAACACCCTGCCAGAGGAAGTGGTGGGGGCTGAGACAATCATGGGATTTAAGAATGCATGGGATAGACATAAAGGAATTCTGGAGGTCGGGGTTAGGGGCAACAGACTTATAGGAAAACATAAACTGAATTTACAAGCTCAAATGGGCAGACTGGGTGGGCCATAGGCCCTTATCTGCCGACACTGTCTATGTATCTATGTATCTCTTATCAGCATCTCAGCAGTCAGTTGCCATCTTCCCATCGTCTGCAAATGACTCTATAAAATACTCTAATGCAGAGATTAACTACAAACATTACAAGCGTGTTGCACCTTGTGCCTTCAAGTGCCCGAGAAATAACCTTAACCAGCATTATGAGACGAGTAGGGAGTGATCTGAATCCTGATTGGTTGAGTAGACTTTAAAGCAGTGTGGCTGAGGAATAGAAACTGCACTGGTTCACACTTCATTGAGAAATCAGGAAGCAGTGCATTAACATATCAGTGTCTTCCAGAAATTTCGAAAGATATTAAGGCAGGTGGCCAGCCCAGTGGCGCTGAGGGTTGAGGCGCTGGACTCCTTACCTCGTGCCATGCCAGTACCCTGGGTTCGGGAACAGACTCGGGTCATTCGGGGGTCGGCCGGGGGAGGAAAGATAGAGCGTCCAGAGGACTGCTCTCCTTTCTCAGGGTGCGGGGATTTGCACTGTTGACCAACACCTAGCGATGGTTGGAGGTCGGCACAGGTGTGTAGCCATATAAGGCAACTGGCTGCCTCTGCACCCATTGCACGGATGTGGGTGTGGAAGAAAATGGCAGAAAATTGCAGGATGCGACAGGACCCACGAGGGCCCAATCACTCTGGTAAGTCTACCCCGGACACCAGATTTGATGTACTGGGAGGGAGCATGCCAGCACTCCTAATCCTTGCCCTGCCGCAGAGGGGGAATCCATGGGGGAACCTCGGGGGATGGACAAACCGGGCGATCATGGGCCAGAGGATGTACCACTCTAAGGGAGGGGTCATAGCCCCTGTCGAGTCTGTGGTGGCGAAGTAAACTGTATATGGAAAAAAGATATTAAGGCAGCCATCTTTATAGCCTCATTCTTTTTTCTTTTTTTTTTTTTACTTACTATTTTTCTGCCCCCTTCTTCACTGCTCCAGGAACCTCTCTTCAGGGTTTCCTAGGTCATGCACGCTCCCGTAGTTCCGCCCTGGGTACCTCTTATTCCGGGTACCTGCTGCCTACCCCCATCCTGCCGCGGTTTACCCCCCCCCCGGGTGGGGAGGAGAGGGCCATCCCTTACCCTCTCTCACACCTCGACACTGTGTCGGGAAGTCAGCTGGCCCCATCTCTAGAGCCCAGTTATGGATTTTCTCAGGATGACCGGAACCCATCTACAGGAACCTGGGACAGGGTATTTCCGTTTTTCTGGTCCCAGCCCTCGAGGCGTCCATACGCTAGGAAAGCCTAGGGGCCCAGCATGTCATGACGCGCTTGTGCTCCGGCTTCCGATTGGCGCCTCCCCACCCTTGTCTGCAGCTACCCTCACTGCACCTCCACCTGTGGTCACCCAGGTGGCAGTATAGCAGCAGACTTGCATCCCACCACCGGGAGGAGGAGAGCAGCCTTTCGCGCCAACCTCCTCCCTGGCTGGCCTCCAGTTGCCTGAGCCCGCTCCCGAACCCAGGTCGCTGGCGCTGCGAGCGGTAACCCTACCGCTGTGCCGGCGGACCGGCCTTATAGCCCCATTCTTGACCATATTAGTTAAAAGTAATATGTTGGCATAGCTTTACAGTCCCAACTCACTGTCACTTACACCATATAAGTAAAATAAATAGTAACACACTAATTTTTTTCTTACCTGTAGCTAAAAGCCTTCAATCCTCCAGTGTGTACTGTGTACTGTGTAATACTCTCTGCATCTTCTTGCTGTTACCCCGCATACCACTTGCCTTTAGTCTAGCTCACGCTATATGTTACGTATCTCAACACTGTACACTTTAAAAGAGAAATGGCAAGACATAGTCTTGGAATTGGCACCAATTATCCCTCCACACACTTCCAACACCTCCCCTCATATTCTGTGGCAGATCAGGACCTCAAATATTGCTGCATTTGGCAAGCCTTATCCCAGGCCTTGCTCTCCTGTTAGTGTCAAATGGCATCTTTTCTCTTGACCACAAACAGCATCTTGTTCTCCTGACCTTGACTGTCATTAAAAATGTTTTCCCATTGTTGACTGCTCACATGCCTGATCCACTAGTGCAAGGCACGGGCCCAAAGTATATTCACAACAAGAGGCGCTCATGATGTTCAGGGTGGGGGGAGGAAACAGAGACGTATTGCGTGCACAAACTCTTCCATTCTTCCTGATACAAACTGTAGGCAACATTAAAACTGAGCTCCCCTGGTTCCACAACCTGTACTCATTTACTCTTTCCGTGTTGGTGAGTACCACATCAAGAATGGCTGATTGTCTAGTGGGTTCCCTGACCTGCTGAACCAGCATACAGTCCTGCAAAGTATCAAACAAGGCCTGTCTTCTGGCACTCATGGCTGCTGGGATGGCCCAGTCAATGTCTACAAGGTTGAGATCTCCTACTACTACAACATCCCCTTTTGCCACCCCCTTTTTCTACTTCTTTTTTTTTTTTCACAACATCCCCTTTTGCCAACCCCTTTTTCTACTTCTTTTTTTTTTTTTTTTACATTTATTCCACTTTTTCTGGCAGGACCCTCCTGTCGGAATCAGTCCTGGTCACGGCCCCCGGGACTCCCACCTACTGCCTATTGCCGTTGCAACTCTCGGTCACCCCCGGCTTACTCCCTAGAGGGTGGGGCCATGGTACCGGTCTCTGGTATTCGGTGCCATGGGGTAGTATCTAATTGGGAGAGCTTCTGGTGGCAGAGGCTAATTAAAGTCCCAGGGTGGGCTTCAAAGAGACAGGGGTCCCACCATGCTTTTTCCCTTCCCCTGTAGGCTGGAGCAGAGATGTGCAATGACGCCAGCATCTGTCCCGCCCCAGAGAGCGTCGATTCTGCGTCGCGAACAGGGCGGCAACCCAACCTCCGCCATGTGTCACTCCTGTGCAATCGCGAGTCCTAGGGACGCTCAATCCCTCTTCCCCCCCCGGCCGGCCCTCCAACGACCCGAGTCCGTTCCCGAACCCAGGTCACTGGCGCCGCAAGTCGAAATCCAACCGCTGTGCTGGCGGGCTGGCCCTTTTTCTACTTCTGCTCCTATAAAGCAAATGATTTTCTGTTTTCAAAAATGGCCAATTCCATTTGGCAAAATCTTAAAATCCCTTTTTTTCTTATTTTTTTCCCCAAAATTGAGGGCAAATCAGTATATTTAACAAATATTTGTCTCAAAATGGAGGGGTTTGCCCAAACAGACAGTGCAAAATTGGGTCGTTTTGCATGACAAAGAGGTGCAAATAGAGTTTTTCATGAAAAATTGACTCCCAAATGCTAGTTTAAAAATGGAAAAGTCTATTGTTTTACTGTTGTTTTCCACTGAAAGCAGAAAATCACTGGCTCACTCCTAGTTCCTTATCTCTCTCCTTTCCCTGCCCTGGTGGCCTGTAAGCCATCCTCTAAGGGATGTTTTCTACCTAATGAACTCAGTGAGCTGTATCCACAGTGATTCTACCTCCCCTTTCCCGCTAATGGATTGTGTAGTATTGTACTGTATTGAAAACTTCGGAGATTACTGTTGAGCACAAGTGCTGATTTATAAAGGTTCCACATCAAATACATAGTCACAAAAAAAAATACAAGTACAATAAGCAGTTCCAGAGAAAATGCAGTCGAGTCAGGCTCAAACGCATCCGCCACTGCTTCCATTCCTTCCATGATGTAAATGGCTAACCCTCCACCTCTACCCATCCATTTATCACACTTATATAAAGTGAATCCACAGATCACCAGGTCTCAGTCATTCTTGCTTGGCAAAGCTTCTATAATGGCCACTTGATCCAGTCAAGAGTCTGCTATCAGTTGGCTAATTTTTCTACCCCGACTCCTAGCATTGAGGCACACCACTCTATATCTTACCACCCTCTTGGTTCTTGAATTACTTCCCCATCACAATTCCTTGATATCCTAGGTGTTTTGTGTTTTTCCTTTTTTGCTGGTCTGTTTGGTCTACACTCTCTGGTCCCTTGAACTCATTCCACTGTGCTGTTTCTTGTACACATTGCCCCGGTCCCTGGGTGAAATCTGTCTAGGTTCCCCACTTCACCTACCTCATCTGTGGAATCCCTAGCCTCAGCCTCTCCCACAGTTAGTTTATCTGTCTGCCAATGCAGACATCAAATCTGCTGTAACACACTAGTGCCCTCTGTTGTCAGATGAAGGCCATCACCTTTGAAGAGCCTCCTGTCCAAGAAGCCCCCCCAGTCCCCCACAAAGTGGTAACCTTGCTCCTGACACCACCCTTTTAACCACCTACCGAATTCCACAATCTCCTCCTATCATACTCTATCTCCCTACCCCAGGCAGGGAGGATCTCAGAAAAGGCCAAGGAAGCTGAGCCCTTCTTCAGTCTGTCCCCTAGCCTGTGGAAGGCCTGCTTCACTGTCTCCATAGGTCAGTTTGCCAGCTCATTGGTACCACAGTGTACCAGCATTACCAGCTCCCTTCCCTCCTCCACTATTCTCACTATCCTCTCCCAATCCCAGATGACTGATGCTTCAGGCAAGCATCTGACTATCCCCATCCACTTTCCTGCACAGCCTATCACCCCCTCTATGCCTTTCACCATAGCATCCCCAAGCACCAGAATCCTCCTTACTAACTCCTGCCTGCTCTTGCACCTGGGTGTCACTATGGCTTCTTTTCCCTCAACACCATCCTCAGTGATTACCTTGGCTCAGTTTTCACTAGGGAAGACAGTGGACCATTGCTAGAGATTGGCATCAAAATGGACACTAAGGGGTCCAGAAGAAGAGGCAGTCAACATTTACAAGCAAAAAGGTCCAGAAAGGGCTGGCAGTCCTAAAGATAGCTAAGGCCCCCCAGACCAGATGGGTTGCATCTGAGGTTACTCAGGGAACTGGCAGCGAAACTGACCGAACCCCTGGCAGGTCTATTCAACAACTTACTAGGGACAGAGGCGGTTCCAAAGGACTGAAGAGTGGTGGACATGGTGCTGCTCTATAAGGAGGGGGCAGGGACAAGGAACGAGTAGGGAACTACAGACCTGTCAGCTTTACGTCTATTGTAGGGAAGCTGATGGAGTCACTGATCAAAGAGGACCTCATGGACTACTTGGAGAGCAACGGGGTCCAGGACAATAAACAGCACAGATTTGTGGCAGGGAGATCTTGTCAGACTAACCTGATAGTTTTCTTTGATTGAGTGACAAAGGAATCAGAGAGGGGCCGTGCTGAATATTTGAGCTACTTTGACCTCAGTAAGGCTTTCAACTCCATGCCTCGCAGATGCTTGCCAAGGAAAATTGAGAATCTGGGTGTGGCTAAGATCATAGTAAACTGGGATGGTAACTGGCTAAAGAGGAGGCAGCAGAGGGTTGTGGTCAACAGGGTCAAACCAGTAGAGAGGGAGGTCACAAGCAGGTACCACAGAGATTTGTCCTGGGTCTGGTCCTCTTTTTTTTTTTTTTGGTGTTATTTCTTTTCCTCCCCTACATGTTACCGCCTCAGCCACTCCTTCAGGCTGTGCCAAGGTGGCATCTGACCCGTCTGGTTCCCGAGCCTCGACCCTCATACTGCAGTCATCCCCAAGGTAACCCAGACATAACCCTTCGCCAGGCGGGTCTCCCTCCTCTGAGGGGGAAGCACCAGAGGCAGGCCTAGCACAATACTTGGCCCTGGGGAGCTGCTGAGGGACCAGGAGCTCCGGGACATTGATGGCCTCAGATCGCCAGGCGGCCGTCATCCTGTTGAACGCGGAGTCACTTTTTGTTTTTCTGGTGATGTTCCCTTGCGTTGTGTCTGCACTTCCCCCTGGTCTCCACAGGAGGTCACTGCAGAGCGATGCCTCCCCACTACCCACCCCAGGAGAGGAGAGCAGTCTTTACAGACAATCAATCCTCTCCTTCCCCTGCCAGCCCCCGGCCTGGTCCTCTTTAATATATTCATCAGCAACACTGGTGAAGGAATCGAGGGCAGGCTGTGTCTCTCTGTGGATGACACTAAGCTCTGTAGGAGGGTGGACAGTGATGAGGGAATCAGAGAAATTGATAGGGACTTACAAATGCTAGAGGAGTGGTCTAAGGCTTAGCAGTTGAAATTCAATACCAAGAAATGCAAGGTAATGCACCTAGGGAACAAGAATTTCAGGAAAGAATACTAGATCGGTGGGGTGAGACTTAGCATGACGGCTGAGGTACGGGACCTTGGAATTATCATCAGTGACTCCCTAAAGCAATCAAGTCAGCGCAACAAGGCATATAGCAAGGCGAATAGCATGCTGGGTTGTATCAGAAGGTGTACTGATAGCAGCAGGGAAGAGGTAATACTTCCTCTATATAGATCTTAAGTGAGGCCACACCTGGAGTGTTGTGCCCAGTTCCTGGAGCCCTCACCTCAGGAAAGACAGGGATAGGCTGGAGGCAGTGCAGTGCCGGGTGACAAAAATAATTCAGGGCCAAGAGGGCTGGTCTTACGAGAAGCGCCTCAGGGCACTGAACATCTACTCGCTGGAGACCAGAAGGGAGAGGGGAGATATGACAAAAACCTTAAAATTCCTAAAAGGAATTAACAAAATGAACTGCCAGGGAACTATTTAGTAGATCTGCTCAGATAGTGCTTTTGTGGATCCTACCACTATCTGTCAGACAGTGCTGGTATCCTACCTAGGATCCTACTAGAAATCCTAGCAAAGACAGATGTAGGATCCAGGGTCAGATAGCAATGGATCCTAGTTAGGATCCAGGGATCCTAAGTCAGATAGTTAGGATCCAGGGTCAGATAGCAAGGGATCCTAGTTAGGATCCAGGGATCCTAGGTCAGATCCAGGGATCCTAGGTCAGATAGTTAGGATCCGAGCTGGATCTGTTGTTAGGATCCACAGGATCCACATCTATAGGAACCATGCACTAGGTCCAAGAGGGTAGGATCCATGGTCAGATAGCACTACTATCCTACCACAGCAACTATCTGACCAAATGGGAGGTATGTGTTGGCATCCTAATTTCTAGGATACTAACTGAGCAACACTACTATTTAGCTTGAATATTAGCTAGTGGTCACATGGACATGAGTGGAAACTACAAGGAGAAGGTTCAGGAGGAACATGAGGAAGTATTATTTTACAGAAAGGGTGGTGGAGCCATTGAACATTCTACCAGCTGCAGTGGTAAGTGCAAAAACTGTTGGTGGTTTCGGCTATGGTTGGAACAGAATGAAGGGTGTAGTACATGCTCAGGGTGGCAGAAACTGGGAGAAGAAAGGGGGGAGGTTGGAGAGGGCTAGGACTCTGGAGAGACAATAGTTCCCAGGGCTAAATATGGAACTCAGGCAGACTGGGTGGACCATGGGTCTTTTTCTGCCATCATTTTCTATATCTGTATACCTTCTACACCCCTTCTGCACTCATATCCATCCCCCATCTCTCCCACTGGAAATCAGTCCCTGATACCATCCTCCCTACCCTCTACCTGTCCCATTAAACTGTCCCCCTCTTGGTTTAATGCACATGCCCCCCTCCCTCCATCCTTCTCACTTTCATGCAGCTACATGGTGCCATCTTCTGCCACCAAAGCCTGCCAATGTACCTCTTCAGAATGTTGACCAAAGCCAGCCCCTAAGCACAGCAATTACCATTCGCAATTCCAATGAACTGGGTTCAGGAATGTGCCTAGGTTGTTGGGGGCTAGTTGGGGGAGAGGGATGGAGCATCCACGAGGACACTGTTCTCTAGGAGGGAGTCCATCTTCTCCCCACTGCATGAGTGCTACCTATTGATGACTGAGTGGCACAGGGTAGTGGGGATGGCAGTGGGAGAGGGGACCCAAGGGCCTTGCAGCACATATGCATATTGCATGTGTTGTCTGTGTGTTCATTGCCCAGTGTCTCAGAAGAAACATAGAATGTGTCAGCAAAAAAGGACCAATAGGTCTATCTACTCTGCCCCAGAAGAAGGAATAGCAATTGGGAGAAAATGATACCAGCGTGCCACAGGATGATGCCAGCATTCTAGGGTCCTGTACCACATATATGACAAATATGGTTGAGTCCCTGCTACCACCAAATTCAGATCCATTCAGCTTGGGGGACTGTCCCACCCCACCAACCTTACCATGGAAGGGTCTCTCACCATGGGGAAGGTTAAGTGGAGTCCTCTGGGATCCAGCTTGGGTGACAGGTTGTGCAGTAGTCTGATGGCTGCTGGGATGTAAGATGGAAAAACAATAATTTAACAAAAAAAATACGTCATCCAAACCCAGTGTCTGCAGATGTAAGCCCCAGCCATCCATAGACAGGATGGTGTTCATCACACTGCACTGGCAGTATACTTGGTTTGCCTCCTCCCAGCATCCTGGACCCCACCTTTCCACCCACTCATCAGCATCCTCCTCAGCTGACAGCCTTCCTCACTGTAGTACCACCTGTTGCCATTCTAGGCTGGCTACATGCCTCTCCAGAGCAGCAACCTGCTCGCAGTGGTTGCAAATGTAACCCCTTCTACCCTCTACAGACAGGATAGCATACATCATGCAGCCCTAACAGCCCACCAAGTCTGTTTCCTTCCTCCTTATGGGGTTATCATAATGATTATAATTACATATATTTAACAATATAACACCCCTCCCTCCTGTAGGGGTAGTAAGCATGTTACTACATGCATGATTCTGTTTGAAAAAGGTGGACTGTCCCAGGCAAAAGTTAACATTTTCTGCCTGCCTGTTGCAGGAGCTTAGCAGCTAAAAAGGTTCTGCACAGAATATTCTGGGTCTGTCATCAAGAGCATGGAACTCCAGTAGGAGGACTGCATGTGTGTGTGTGTGTGTGGGGGGGGTTGTCTTCCCTCAGCTGAGGTGCTCTGATGGCCCTCATGCTTGAGGACAGTCCAGGGGGATCCGTGGGTGCACGTAGAAGCCTGGTGAAGCCCAGAAAAAGAAATGCAGGATGCAAAGAGCATCCTGCAGTGTCAGAATGCATGATGCAGAAAAAGTCTAAGGGAAGCCTTAGGGCTGGGACACCAAGTTGGTAAGACACCTTGTACATAGAAACATAGAAATTAATGCCAGAAAAAGGCCCACTGGCTCATCTACTCTGCACAGTTCTACGCATAGTATGATGCAAATTCCCCAGTATTCACTCTTTCCCTCTCCCCATATGTCATCCTCCCCTGCTATCCTCACAGCTCCATAGTCTGTCCCACCCTCCCTTGAATCCCTCCACTGATCTGATGCAGACCAGCCCCCCCAGCAGCCTGTTCTATGTATTCACCACCCTTTCTGTAAAGAAATACTTTCTGACATCCTTCCTGAATCTCCTTCCCAACACCTTGTTTGAGTTCCCACTTGTGCCATGTTTCTGTTCACTGTGAACAGTCTTCCTGTGTCTACCTTGTTTATCTCATGATAATCATGATCCCCCTCTCTCTCCTGGTCTCCAGTGTATACATGTTGAGGTCCTCGAGCCTCAACATGTAGGACTTCTCTTGCTGCCCCAAATTATTTTTGTTGCCCTCCTCTGCACCACCTTAACCCTACCCCTGCCCTTTTTTGAGTGTGGATGCCAGAACTGCACACAGTACTCCAAATACAGCTGTTCCAGGGATCTCTACAGGGGCAGGATCACCTCCTTTCTTTCCTTCTGCTGCTAATTCTCATGCCTATGTGCCTCAACATCCTATTTGCACTCCTCACTGCTCTTTTGCACATTACTGCTTTGAGTTGTCTGCTATTAAGACCCTGAGATCCTTCTCTCTCATTTTTACAGCTGCAGTGGGCGTAGCCCTGCAGTCGTCTTGCAAGCACAGTAGAGAAAAGGAGACTTACCAGATACTGACTGGACTTTTAAATAGTGGAGTTGAATGGCAATCACTGCACGTTCAGCTGCACTATTTTGTCTGTCTTCCCAGGGAACACGGCACTGTCTGCTGTTTCAAAGATGGCCGCTGGAGTTATGTGTGCATGCGTGATGACTTGCGCATGTGCACAGAACTCCAGGGCATGGCAGCACAGTCCACCGTGTTCAATATGGCCACTGGAGCCCAATGCACATGCGCACATCGTCACACATGCGCACAGAACTCCGGCGGCCATCTTGGATGTGGCAGAATGTGTCGCTATGCTTTGGAGTTCCAGATGCATGCACGAGTTGTTGCACATGTGCACATAACCGCGGCCATCTTAGACATGGCAGATAGAGCCATGTTGCGCCCGTTTTATCGCCCCAGCTGCAGACGTATTGGCTCATGCTAGATTTTGTTTCTAATGCTACATCCATTTTGTATTCTGCCTTCAGCTTCCTGACCCCTATATGCATATGTAAGCCTCCCGTGTTCTGGGGCTTACTATTAGTTACCCTATTTTCTTCGCCCCCTGGGTTGGCACTGTAGGCGGGTAGGGTTTCTGGTGTCCATCTCTTGGGGGTGGCTGCCCCTGGACGGTATAAATTTGGGCACCAGGGGGAGCTCAAGAGGCCAACAGGTACTGCAGAACTAAAGTGTGGGCCTGGGTTCAAACCCCGGCCCGGGAGTTTGCGGCCAAGCACTGCAGCACTGGTTTGGCGCTCGGGTTTTGGGGGAGGACAGCAGGGTAGCGGCCAGTGGGATGAGAGCTTGGTGCAGGAGTGGGATTGCAGCCATACAGAGAGTGAGAGGCCCGCCTCATGCTCCGTGGTACCAGGGTTGGTCAGATCCCTATCCCTGCTGAGCATGGAGGCAGTGTGGGTGCTGCAGCGGTGGCAAGGCCACAGCATGGCCTACCCCTTGGTGCCAGCTTGGGGAGGCTGTACCTGTGTGGCATGCTGCACAGAATGTTTGGTGGCCTGCCGTGAGCGAGGAGTGACAGGCCCAACAAGTCCCCGAGGTGAGTTCAGTCAGGGAGTGGTTGGGGTCCTGGCCTAGGCCCTTAGCAGCAGGAATGAGTGCGTGAGTGAGAAAGAGCTAGAGGGAGCTGGTTGCTCAGGAGAACTCCCTGTCTATCCCTGAGTCAGGTAGGGTGCACAGCAGAAGGGTGCTGAGTTAGTGAGGATCTGGGGTGACGTTACAGTGAGCCCTGGTATAGTGTAAGGCCCAAGTTTCTACTGTGCCTGTTTTCCATCTGAGCCTTTGGGCTCGAAATTGGCTGGTGGATGCCCACTTTGCTTGGCCTTCCTAGGCCCAAGTTCATGCTGCACCTTTGTGCTACTGATCCTTTTTCTCATGTATCCTGCCCGTTTTGAGCCTCCAGCCCCACGGAGCTGTAACTGTCTTATTTATTTAAAATCAATTAAATGTTTTTTATTCTATTATTTTAATTGTGTGCCTCTTATGAATTTTGTTGGCTGCCTGTCCTAACATGCTTTGCCCCCTCAAGCCTTGCTGTACTGGCCTGCCGTCAATATCTGTCTGAAGCTACTTTCTTGTCTTGGTTGTTCTCTGGAAGTAAGGACTGCCAGCATCCATTTCTATCCAGATGAAGCCTGCATCTAAAGGTAGGCCATGCATTTTATATCTTGCCTGGGATCTATGTCTGGTTCTTGCTTGGCTTGTGCCCCCCTCCATATTTTAACATCAGGACCCTTAAGCATTGGAGGGGTGGGTTACGCATAACTTTCTACTTTTTTACATTGAATTTTAGTTGCCAGACCCGTGACCCTTTCTCTAGTCTCTTCAGATCTTCCCTCAATGTCTTAACCCCATCATCACTGTCCCCATACCTCTCAACCTCCTGCCTCATAAATCAGGAACAAGGCTTGAAAAAATCAGGGACAAAGGACCATAATCAGGGACACATCTTTAACATTAGTGATAGACACCCAGGAAGCTAGTAGAACAATGGGGCTTAGAGTAAACTGCCTTTTCTAAGGAAGAACAAGTCTGTAACTTTAATGCTTGACATTATTTTGTGCTTACAATCCCCACAGTTTCATCAGGGAAACACAAATTTTAGGAATGACACAGTAAAATTTTGAGGCAAAATCAGGGACGTTTCTGAAAATCAGGGACAGTTGAGAGGTATGACTGTCCCTCTACCACAGATTTGTGTGTAATCTTTAAATAGACACATCCTTCCCTGGACCCCTTCTCCAATGTCACAAATACAGATGTTCAAAAGTACTAGACCTAAGATTTCCATTTCCTCTGAGAATTTACCATTTCAAATTACTCTTTGAGTTCTCCCACCTAGCCAATTACTTACCCATCTTACAATAGTGTCCTCCACTCCCAGGTCCTTTAATTTCTTAAGCATTCTCCCATGTGGGACTGCACTGAAGACTTTTTGAAGTCCAGATACAACACATCCTCTTTATATAGAAAAATGCTGGTGGGGGTTGCTTGTAATGCATTAAAAAAATAGACAACAGTTCTCTTAGTGACTTATGTGTTGAAATTTATTTTCATATACCCTGACATTTCGTCCCTCCTTTGGACTTTTTCCAGGGGATTTACTTCTGTTTTCTATTAGCATAATACAGAAAATATACACATTAATTTTTAATTTTTTGTTAAATTCCAAAATTAAAAGATATATATATTACTGAATTTGTCACAGGTATATTATGCCACACATTATACCGTGTGTCTGTTATTTTTAGAAAAATCTCTTGATTTTGTTATATACAATTAAAGAAAAGAAAGCTGGAAAGAATGAAGTCATCTTAATGGGGGATTTCAATCTAACCTGGAAAGGCAGTCACTCATGTGAATCACTTTTAAACAAGCTTCACCTCTCCCAGCTGATCTGTGACCCAACCAGGCACTCACTCCCTCATGGACTGGGTGCTGTCTAACAGAAAGTACAGGATTGCCACTGCAGGCACCCTCGCTGATGCACTTAGTGAGTATACACCAGTATACTGTGTTTTGGATGACTGCTCCCCCTCTTGTCCTCCTAAAGAACTGTTTTTTTCGGGACTTCTCTAGGTTTGATCCTACAGTTTTCCTCATTGATCTACACCTAGTTAGTTGACTGGCCCCAGCTACACTGCACCAAAGATGTCGATGAAGCACTTAACTATTTTACCACCACTTTTCAATCCCTTCAGGACAAACATATCCCTGTAATTAAGCACTGGGTAAGAGGGAATGCTACCATGTGGCT
The DNA here is from genome assembly GCA_016271365.2 of Neoceratodus forsteri. NCBI lineage: Eukaryota > Metazoa > Chordata > Ceratodontiformes > Ceratodontidae > Neoceratodus > Neoceratodus forsteri. The sequence continues at coordinate 821,085,776 of CM028135.1, forward strand.
GCATAGTAATCTGCTTGCATTGCTAAAAGCAAGCAACACATGCTGGAATAAATTTATAGCCTCATCCCTGCACAGCGATTGGCTTGAATACCGGGCCTTGAGAAATACTTGTAAAAAAGAACTCCGTTTGGCTAAATGCACCTACTTTAAGAAGCTAGTGCAGGCCTCTGCTAGAGACTCCAGAAGCCTCTGGAACCGGATCAAGAGTTTTTTGGGAACTGGTAGTGGTAAAAAACAAACACTGTCTGATATGATGGTGTAACCCCTAGATGGCGCTATCCCAGGGGCTACTACCCCTGCCTGATTTGCCACTAACAGGTTGAGGGGCCTGGATCCAATGGCGGGTGCCTCCACCCAGAGGTCAGGGTTTGCAATAGTTAAACTAACTTGGTCACAGCCCTCTGGGACACTGCAACCCCCCTTTCTTCCCACTAATGGCCCACACAATATATCAGAATTACCTTCACAGTATACACTTACCCCAGGTCTGGTTCCGGCACTGGGACCTCCTGTGAAATGAGATACAGTGCAACAATCACAGTACGGTACTTTTAACATAGACAAATACCTCAGGCAGTATAACTTTGCTGAAACAAGCAGCTCTGATTTATTTAGGGATATAACAAGGACAGGGGAAATCAGGTTAATTAGCTTATCATTCTAATAATCTACCTATGGCTCTGTGCACAGGCCTATCCCTATCAGTTACTGTCCCTGGGTACCTAAGCCCTAGTGGCTAGTCCAAACCGTGGCAGCTGGTAGGGCCCTTTCACACAGAGAAAAGGAGAATTAAACAGTCAGCAGTACAGTAATTCCATTTGGATTTAATGTGGCAATTCAACAGGGAGCGACCCTGAATTAGTACTCACGACATCCAAATAAGATAGGGTCCTTCAATGTCAGCAGGCTCACTTGAGGTACACAAACCTTTTCACACATCCATATAAAAGAAAGCACTATACCAGGCAGGCTGCATCTGTATCCCAATGGCAATTACTGCACAATACCCGGGAGAACACACAGCAGATTCAGTTCCTGACAGACCGAGTGCAATTTTCAGCAATTCTTCCAGTCTTCTACAGGGTGAGCCTGGTTTCTACTCTTCAGAGATCCTTTGATTCTTTTCACAGGACGGATTCAGTCCTAACAAGCTGTTACACAAGCTGCAGACCGAACTCTGGGCCTTACACACGTTTTGACTAAAACGCACACTGAAAAAGCACAGGGCTCCTTCCTTCTTCACTGCCAAAGCTCAACTGAAACTCCAACCGACAAAACCGGGCACTTCCTTTGAGTTCCTCCCAGTTCTTGACTGGATTGGCTGTCACTCACAATAGACTGCTGCTGTTGGTCCAAAAGGCACTGAAGTCTAAACTACATCTCCCAGAGTCACTGCCCATACAATCCTCTTGTGGCTGGCTCAGATTATGAGTCCAAGTTCTGATTCATCAAGGCACCATTTTAGAGCTAGCTTACCCACACTGATTGGTCCAGTTCAGCAGTTCAAAACTAGAATGGGGAACTAGCAGACACAGTTCTGACTGCAAAGAAAGCAGGTTAGACAAACTGTAATTTCATTATTACTCTAAATAATTTCTGGCAAACAGTTACATCTTTCAGATAGGTTCCTTTGCACCCTAGTGACTGCAAAATGAAGTGAATTGGCAGCAGCTTGAGTGGTACTCAATCAAGAAACACACAGTCCCCCCATACAAACTAATTATGTCTGCAAGCAGACAGCTCTTAAAGAGACAGTACCAGAGGCTCTAAAAACACTCACTGATAAATGGCTTAAATGCCAAACACCATTCAGGCTTGGAGCATTCAAGCAAGCTCCTGGAAGTCTTTTGGGAACCCCCATTTGCAGGGGGGTTACAATGGTAAATGGTGTAAACTGTAATAGCATGGAAACCATCGCCAATGCCTTTAACCTTCTCAGTTTTGGAAATCATATGTTCTGCTCCCTTGAGAATACTCCTCCACATACCCATCCTCCCTCCCCCCTTTCTACCACTGCGCTGTTACTTGAGGTGAAGTATTATGGCTCCTAAACACTATCTCCACCAGCAGGAGCATTGGCTACAATGGGTTGGAGCCTAAACTACTTAAGATTGCTGCTCCGCTCCTTGCCTCCCCACTTACCAGATTATACAATTTATCCTTATCCTCAGGCACTGTCCCTAAGAACTGGAAAGTGTCCAAAATAGTACTAGTATATAAAAAAGATGATTCTAAAGCCTTGCAAATTACTGACCAATAGCAATCCTGCCTGTCCTCAGCAAACTGCTAGAAAAGATTGTAGCCCTCCAGGTCACAGATCACCTCAACAACTATAACATGCCGTCCTCTGCCCAACATGGATTTAGGCAGGCCCACAGCACCTCCACAGCATTCACCCAGTTCACCAACAATATTAAACTGGGCATGGATAAAGGGATGTATACTGGTTCTATCTTTATGGATCTCACAAAGGCTTTCAATCTTGTAAATCACACCCTGCTTGAATCTAAACTATCAGATAGTTTTTTAGCTATCTAATTAATAGGCAACAATTTGTTAAACTTGATCAGGCTAAATCAGCCCTAACCAGAATCAATATAGGTGTACTTCAAGGTTCCATTTTGGGTCCGCTACTTTTTCCCATCTTCATTACTGATGCCCCCTGTGACAAGCAGTGGTGGCTCTACACCAGGGCCCGCCAGGGCACGTGCCCAGGTAATAAAATGCTGTGCCCCAGTTGGTGCCCCTTATTGTGCAGAGCTTCCCCCATAATAACAATATATCAGTGCCCTGGCTGCCATCTGTTGTGCCCCAGCTGTGCCCTGGTAACCATTTGTGGCTAGAGCCACTGCTGGTGACAAGGTTGTGCCCTGTCCCATCTGTGATGTGTAGAGAGAGTTTGAAGCAAGGATTCTGCCTACTATCTCTGTCGTTTCTATTGGACTGCGCAGTCAACTCCTGCCTTTACTTGCCGTTCTTTCTCTTTCCTTTTTACTGTCTCTACCTTGCTTATATATAGTTGTAAGCATATGAATGATTATATTTAGATATATATATATTGCTTATATATAGCTATAACAAATATGCATGAAACTGGGATCCCTGATTTGTAAACTACTGTAGAGACAGTTATTACTGTTTAGAAAATGGGCTTTTTATTTGGAGGCATCTGATTAGTTGATACCCATTCAACAGGGGGTACATTAACTTTCAATAGATGCCCACCAAATAAAAAGTGCCAGCACAAGTTGACCTCATGCCCAGTCACATATCCTTGTGCCCACCCTACTTCCTCATTGGCTGAAGCACTGGGCACAAAATTTGAAACTGCCACCATTTTTTTAACTGCTTAGCGAGAGAGTAAGTGATTTCTCCCACCATAGACACACTCATTCTTACATCAGACATAACTCAGTAAGTGGCAAAAACAAATCTATGTACACGTTTCCCTTTCGTTTGTTTTGTTTTCCTATCGTAAAATCCCTGTTGCCACTGCTGACTCACCACAGGTAGGCACGGACTCAGAACCCTCACGAGTCACGCCATAAACTGCCCTCGTTATTCAGAACCAAGCAAAAGCAAAACTCAAGATTTTTTTTCCTTTTTAACAGAACTGCTGAGCCAGACTACATGCAACAGCTCATTTCAGCACTGATCCCACAACATACACACGCATATTCTCGATAGCCTGTGCCTGCCATATCACGGACTCACGAGTGCGGTCGTGAGGCTGGCAGATTGAAGCCCTCCCCACAGCCTCCTGAAACCCCCGCTGGATCGAGCGATCCCCTGCACACATAGTGGTCGCGGAGGGCTGGGCAGATTGAAGCCCTCCCACAGCCTCCTGAAACCACCCCCGCGGACGGAGCGATCCCCTGCACACACACAGGTAGTGTTCCCAGCTAACAGCTAACAGCTGCCTCCCGGAGCTGCAGTGAATGGAAGTTTGAATTTGGCGCCCTTTTCTCCACGGGTCTGAAATCATAGGAGCCAGAACTTTTACTCCTGTGCACCTCGTTTTTTGCATGAAATACATAGTACTGCACCAGATTTTATTTTTCCCTGCCATTTCAGTATAATTTCACCCTGAGAACTGTGCAGCTCTAGCCCCGGCTGCGCTACGTGCAGGCTCCCCACCACCCCCACCACCACCCTTGGTCGGCTCTTACTTATATAGTGAGACCTTGGTCGGCTCTTACTTATATAGTGAGACCTCACGTGGTTCTAAACCAATCAGTCCACTTTCCCATTAGCTCCTTATACCTTCCTACCACCAGTGGCCTCCCTTGAGCTGACTCTTAAATCTCATCCTCTGTGGTCATATTAATTCTCATCTTTTGTATACACATTAGAAAAATACAAGTAGGGAAAATGCAGTTCCTTACATTTTCAGTCATTATGCTTTGCCTAACTGTTTCCTCCCTCCCACCTTCCTCTTACCCCAAGCCACCTGAACCATCTCCATTTCTCTCTATAGTGACCAAGCCACCCTTCCATTCCTCCTCCTTGGCACAAGTAGTCCAACACCAGCCCCACTGGCACAATTGGCCACTGGGGGCCTCTATCCTTCCTCCTGCGTTCCATGCTGCGAACCTGCTCTTCTATCCCTCTACTTCCGGCCCTAGGACGGACTTCGCTCACCCACCTTTCCATCCGTCATGTGCATTACCTGGAAGTTCATGCGGCTATCAAGGCACATTCTGCCCTTCTTCTTATTATAGCCGGGACACTGAACTTAACCCAGGTCCACCTGCATCCATAGCCTCCCAACCCCAGTATCAGTCACACCTCCCTAAAGGACTCAAAATTGTCCACCCAAATATATGCAGTATCCTAAAAAATAGCAACCCTGCAACTACTGTCCTTGCACTTGCCCCTGATATAGTTATTATCACTGAATCATGGTTAAGCTGCACAACCAGGATGCAGAATTCTCCATTCCTGGTTTTTCCCTAATACGCCAGGACAGACAGGGCAGAAAGAAGGGTGGCCGCACAGTCATGTATATCTCCTCCAATCTCCAGTTCTCTAGAATCCCCCTGCCTGCCCCTATTCCTTCTGTTGACTCCCTTCTAATCAAAATCCCTCTGCCTCAGTCCATTCCAATTTATATTGCTGGGTTTTACTGTCCACCTGGTACTCCTCTGGGTTGCATTGTTGACCATCTTGGCAACCTGAGGTCACACATGGAGGGTGGGGAACTTCATATCCTTGGTGATTTCAACCTGAACTGGCTAGGCAGTGCAGTCTCCAAATCGCGTCAACAAGTAAATGCCCTAAACCTGTCCCAGCAAATAGTGGAACCCACTTGCCTAAACCTTAAATCAAACAAGCACACACTCCTGGACTGGGCTTTAACTACCCACCCCCATCGGATCTGTAAAGCTGGCCTACTACCTGACTCCCTTAGCGATCACCATATGATTTTTATCGTGAGAAAAATCTTCGCCCATGGCCCCCACCCTGTGGTTTCAAAGCAGAGCCTATAAGTCTCTTAACCTGACTGCTCTCCTAAATGACCTCTCTAGTATTGATTGGTCTTTCATCCCTAGGGCCACCTCTACAGATGATGCCCTAAACTTTTTCTCTGTAAATTTCCTCGCCATCTGGGACCGACATGCACCCCTAAGAAGATCCCGGGTAAGAGGTTCCCACTTACCATGGGTAACTACTACCCTCATGGAACTCCTTCGTACCAGAGACCGTGCCTGGAAATCTTTTAAGGCTACAGGTGATCAAACAGCTCAGCTACACTACCGGTCGTTAAGAAACGCCTGTACAAGACACATACGACAGGCTAAATCAAATTACTTTAAAACTGCATTCAACAACAACTTCTCCCACCCCGCTAATTTCTGAAAGTTTATTAAATCCCTCCTCTCCCCACCTGCCCAACCCCCTACTCCCACTCTAAACATTGCGGGTAATTCCATTACCGATGCTAGCTTGGTTGCCTCAGAGTTTAACTCTTACTTTTCCTCCTTATCTTCTTCCTTCCACTCCTCTCATCCCTATCCTTTGTCCACTCCCCCCCCCCCACCTACCCCGGCCACCTTCTGTCTCCGCCCAGTCTCATCTAGCCAGGTACTAAAAATACTGCAGGCGCTAGACCCATCAAAGGGAAAATGTCCATCGGGCCTCGATTCCAAGATGCTTCTGCTCTCTGCACCTGCCATAGCATACCCACTAGCTCTGCTCTTTAACTTGTCTTTTAAACTCGGGGCTGTCCCCAACTTATGGAAACAAGCCACTGTCGTTCCACTACCTAAAGGAGGGGACCTCTCCTCTCCATCCAACTACCGTCCTATATCCCTGCTCCCTGTCCTAGCAAAGATTCAAGAGCGACTCGTTCTCTCTCAGCTCTATCATTATCTCGATAATATATCCTTTTTTACCCCTTTCCAGGCCGGTTTCAGGAAAAATCACTCCACCACCACCTTCCTTCTTCGTCTTACTAATGCTATCCTCACGGGAATGGACAAAGGGGAATTAACAGCTGCCATTTTCATTGACCTAGCGAAGGCTTTCGACACAGTCTCCCATCCCTTGCTGCTGGCTAAACTTACCCAAGCAGGACTGTCAAAAAACGCAGTTGACTGGTTCCACTCTTACCTGGCTGACAGGTCCCAATCAGTCCGCATTGGCTCGGCCAGATCCACCTCACTCCCCGTCACCAGTGGTGTCCCCCAAGGGTCTGTACTCGGCCCGCTGCTGTTCTCTATCTTTCTTAATGACCTGCCTGCAGCCTGCCTACAAACATCTATCCACATGTATGCTGACGACACGGTGCTGTTCGCCTCTGGCCCATCCTCTAGTGCAGTGACAGCCTGCCTACAGCAGGATTTCGATTCCATCCAACGTTGGTTCACCTTAAACCAGCTACACCTAAACCCTAAAAACAGTCTCCCTCACCTTTGGCTCCGGTCCAAAATATGCACGCTCCCGCACCTCCAACGTTCTACACTTTGAATAGCTCCCACTAGAGGCCTGCACGCTATCGTTATCTTGGGGTCTGGCTAGACCAGCATCTTGACTTTTCAGTGCATATCGGCGCCTACACAAAAATTGCACCCTATGTTGGGAGCCCTCACCGAATAAAATTGCATCCCCACGCACTAGACAAGCAATAAGTGCAAAAATGATCCCCACCTATTGATTGACACGGGATGTCGTCTACTGTACCCACCCCAAACTTCCCTAGCTAGGCTGGATCCCTTTTAACTCTTTTGCCGCTTCGTAAATCTCCCTCTCAATACCCACCACTGTGTCCTCTACCAATCCCTGGACCTCCCGTCTCTTCATAACAGAAGACTGCTCCACTGCGCTAAAACCTCTGTCAAGTTCTGGTCACATACCCTCCCCTCCTACCTGTCTTCCTCCTTAGCCACCCTCACTCCTCCTACTTATGCTCTTCGAAATATCGATGCTAGGCTCCTACATATCCCCCACAGATCCACCCGGTCAGGCCAGGCTGCTTTCAGCTTCAGGTTGCCCAAACTATGGAACTCCCTGTCAGCTGACATCAGACATTCCTCAAGCACCCCTCAACTGAATGCTCTTCTCAGACTGCACTCCGCTACCAACTGCAACTATAACCTCCCCCCTTTGTCCTCCCCCTCGTCTCCATAACCCTCCCAGTTGTGCAGCAACATGTTCTGTTTCTAACTTGTAGTTCTGCTCCCTACGCATGTCTGGCAGCACATTTTAGTGAGTAAGTATCTATAACTGTACCTGTAACTGTACTGAACTGTCTCACCTACTGCCTGTACTCTGCCAATGTATGTTCTTGTTTTGCTGTAACCCCCCTACCCCCAGGGCGCATCTGGAATCGAGCAGTACTCTGCTCAGCATGCCTTCCTGGTAAATCTCTTAAATAAATAAATAAATAAAAATAAACAGCCCTCGTTATTCAGAACCAAACAAAAGCAAAACTCAGATTTTTTTTTCTTTTTAACAGAACCGCCAAGCCAGACTACATGCAACATCATCGCTGTTCATCACCAACAGAATGAAGAGAGGAGGGAAAAACCAAAGTAGGTTCCCCACTGAAGAAATAAAGTGTACCTCTCCTGTCCTCCGCAAAGTAGCGTCATGGCTCATTTTTTTTACTACCTCTCCGTTGCTCTTCCAGATCAAATGTACCTCTCCTGTACTCCGCAAAGCAGCTTCACGGCTCTTTTTTTTTTACTACCTGTCCGTTGCTCTTCCAGATCAAGGTACTGTACCTCTCCTACACTTTGTTCCCCTTCCTGATCAAGTGCCATGCTACTGTTGTAGGTGGAAGCAAATAAACTTTTAACTGTGGTCTTCAGTAACAAATTAAAAAAAAAAAAAAAAAAAAACAGAGACGCAAATGGCGGGAGTGTTCAAGTGCCAAGACTTGGAGGTACTGTCACCAATAACAAAACAGTGAAATGCTGTGCTGCCCTCTACTGGTAAGAATTGTCAAGAATTCCAGTAGAGGGACTATTTTGCTAAGCAAACAACTATAAATTTCTGTTTTCTTTTAAAAAAAATTAAATGGTTGAATATTAAAAAAAAATTTACAGTTAGCCCATTTTCTTTTTTTTTTTATATACTTTTTATTTATATATTTTGTCACTGTTCTTCACATTACAAAATCTCTGGTGCAGTACATATGTATTTAAAAATTATACACCACTGAGGACGCCACCCCTCTTAATACTTACAAAGGAACTTATATAATAATTCCGTACTACACCTTTAAGATACAACATCGGGGTATACAATATTTGATCTCACTTATTAAATGTATTACACTCAAAGATAAACTGTGTAAATGAGCCCATGAGCTGCATGAATTATATATATCGAAAGAGAAATTCCTTAGCCTATAGCTAGTTTATTAAAGTCAAACTCTGTTTCTTATAAAAGAAAATGAGAGATCATGCTTTATCATTATCAAAAGTACCTCTATGTACTAAATACAAACAGGAATTGCGCTCTGCTTGGTTCAAATTAAGGCATACAAATAAATTAACTGTCTCTCAAACCTGACATACGTCCAGTTTAAACTTAAAACAAAATTTCTATGAGCCAAATAGAGACAGTAAAGAAAAGGTGTAACTATAGTCGATCAGAATATACTTGGTATAACAATTCTTGCACTATAGTCCACTATCAGGAAATTCCCTGAATATTTGCAAGCCTAGTAAGCTTATAGTTCATACGTTCACTTAACTACTGTTCTTACTAAAAGTAGGCAGCAATCAGGTTTCAGCGATGTCTTCTTCCTCCTCCTCTAAGGAAGATCGGGATGCATGTTCTCGAAGGCGACTGGCAGGCACATGTCTCCGGGTCCACTTCAGCACTTCTTGGGGGTCAGTGAAGATGTAAATCTTCCCTTGGTGCATTATTCGTAAACGAGCCGGAAAAATCATGCTGTGCGAGATTCCTGCACCTCGCAGTATCGATCGCATGCCATCAAAACGCTTTTTCTTCTGTCTAGTCACGTAGCTGAGATCCGGGTAAATACTGACCTTCTCCCCCTCACACAATAAAGTCCTCTTCTGCCTAGCCAATGAAAGAAGAAAGTCTCTAGTCCCAATTCCGTCCAGGACTAACACAATAGCCCTAGGGACTTCCAAATTTGCTTGACGAGCCCTTGTCATTACTCTGTAGGCCTTCTGAATGGGGATCTTACGGTCTGCTAAATGTTGCCCAAACTGTGATTCCAGCCATTCCTGCATAAATGAAGGAGATGATCACCCTCCTGTTTGCGAGTTCGAGCACTCTCAAGTTATTTGCTCTTGCCTGGTTTTCCAACGTTTCCAGCCTTGCTCGAAGATGAGTGTTCTCCTTCACTAGCTTTGCTGATACTCCGAGAGCTGATTCCGACCCCTTCCCAGCTTTCTCCATCTCTATTTTGATCGTTGAGACATCTGCTTCTAATACAATTACTCTGCTGGTCAGAGAGTCAAATCGGGACGCCAAACCCTCTACCGAGGAAATCAACCGGTTCATCTTTGCTCCCAAACTTTGCAGAGTTTCTTTGTGTGGTGTCTCAATTTCCGAAGTGGTAGGGCCTTGAACAGACCTCGTGGTGAGCAAGGGAGCGTTTTGTTTGCTCTTTGCTCCCTCTTGACCCGACCTGTCTTTCTTCGGATTGCCCATAGCGATCCTGCCGGTATTCCAATTGATGGTACGACCGTTTTCTCAAACTTAGCTGCCTTATTAAGCACAGAAATTAACTTTTTAAATTCACAATTTGCAGAGCTGCAAATCCTTGCGACCGTCTTGCTCGGGCTCCACAGCGCCCCCTCCAGTTAGCCCATTTTCTAAGCGCAATAATACCCTCCAGGGTGGGCGGTATGGGCAATACCGGACCGCCCAGGGGCTATAAGGCCCTCCGCCTGAGGCATCAGGCCTCATTAATTACGCCCCTGGGCGGTCCGGTTTTGCTCAATACCACCCTCCCTGTTGGGTATTATTGCTTGCTGAAATGATGACAGAAACATCTCTTTAGAGTTCATTAGCAACGAGGCTAGCTTGTATCTGCATCACAATGCTCTGGAAGCTAGAAACTGACATGGTTCTGAAGCTCTTCGTCACAATGATCTGATGGAAGTTAGAAGTCAACAAGGTTCTGAAATCCTGGGTCACAATGCTCTGGTGAAGGTCTGGCAAGGTTCTGAAGTGTATAAAAGCAGGAGAACAGGTTTCTTAAGTGTCTTTGCAGATCAGATGTTAAGAGAGCTGGTGGTCTGTAGATTTCAGCTCTGAACTCAGAAACTGGACTTTGTTTTTGGACTACCTATGCTGAAAACCAGTCTGTACATTTTCTTTTTTTTTCTTTTCTTGTTATTTAGAATAATAAATCACAGCTTGTGGATTTTTACAATTTCTCCTGGACTGCTCAAGTTTCCTGACCTAAGCCTTCATTACAGTTAGTATCAGAGATATCTGGATCAGCTATGTTTGGTGTCAGAAGCCATGCCACATCCAGAAGCCTCTCCACACTCCCAAAGTTCCATCCTTCTGTATTTATTTATTTTGAAACGTTTCACCAGGAAAGGCACGCTGAGCTACAAGCTTGTTTCCAAATGCATCCTGGGAGGCAGGGGAAGAGGGAGTACAATATTGGTTTGAATGCAGAAACAGATAAAACAGACATAGAACTAAGTTTATACACAAACATTAAAGTAACATGAACATATTGTAAGATAGTCAGGCAGTACTTGCACATACTTGCACATATAAAGTAAAATAACTATGTACATATATCCATGTGACATATACTGTATACAACATGTGATAATTGTTTTTATTTTACATTTTTTATTGCACATGCATGCAGGTGTGCACAGTTACACAATCACGGACATATGCACAATCTAAAACAGGAGATTTGTTTTGCCTGAACGATGTATAGGAGAGAATGGGGTCAGGTGCAATTGCAGGAAGGGGAGATATAGCGACAAAGAAGATGGAAAAATGAACAACAGGACAAGGCAGAGCGAAAATCTAAGGAGAGGGAATTCCAGTTGTTTGGAACGCGATAGGAGAAGGCTCCTCTCCCTGTGGAGGAAGACCAGGAAGGGAAGGCAGGGGTCCTAATGGGGGAGTTGAGGAGTGAGTAGGAAGGTGTAGGAGGAATGGAGAGAAGGGAGTGGAGGTAAGGAGGCAGGAAGCCAAGCCAGAACTTGCCAGCTTGAGAGGTGCTATGGGCAAGGTGTCAATCCCCAAGAGAAGGAAAGGAGAGAGACGAGTAGAGGTCACGGTGATGTGTACATGGTAAACATGCAAGAGCAAAGCAGCAGAAGGAGTTGAAAAGAGTGAGTTTGGTAAGTGTGGATTTGGAGGCAGTACAATAGACTGTGTCTCCAAAGTCTTAAATAGGGAGGATCATCTTCTGGATGATCTCATGGCAGGCCAGTAGAGGAAGGCAGCTGCCGTGTCTATATAGAGCACCCATTTAGGGAAATAGCTTTTTGTGGATAGCTTCCACATGATCAGCAAAGTCAAGACATCTGTCAAGCCAGAGCCTGAGGTATTTGACAGCAGTGACATCTTCTAGTGTGGAGACATCATGAGTATAAAAGGTAGGAATGGCAGTTAGCTTAGCCAGCTTTTGTCTGGTGCCAAAGGTCATTGAGACTGTCTTTTTGGCATTTAGGGAGAGTTTATTTGAGAGAAACCAGTTCTGGACATTGTTGAAATTCAGTTGGAGGCTGTTTACCACAACTGAGGTGGAAATACCTGTACCTATGGTATAAAAAACAGCATCATCCGCATACATGTGGATGTTTACAACTGAACAGGCAAAGGCAGGTCATTGAGGAATATCGAGAAGAGAAGCAGGCTTAGTACCGAATCTTGAGGTATGCCTGGGTTTATGGGGAGGAGAGGAGATAGTGTTGCCAATCCTGACTGCCTGTAGCACCCATCTATATGCCAATGACATGGTAATGTACACCAGCCCCAAAAGTTTAACTGAGATCAACTCTAAGCTGAATACTGATTTTGGAAGAATTCAGACCTGGCTTACACAAAATCGCCTTGTTCTAAACTCTAGCAAGACCCAAACCATGATCTTTGGGTCCCCACCTAAACTAAGGACTTGTCCCAATGGTTTAGCCATTTGCTGCTCAGATGGCGCCCTTCTCTCCGCTGCTAACTCTTACAAATATCTAGGTCTTACCCTGGATCCTGCCCTTGATTTTACACTGCACATCTTGAACATGTGTAAATCAGTGAATACTAAACTTGAGCTGGCATACAGAATATAATACACTCTCTCTCTCCCCCACTGCCAGGCTCACAGTTGTCCGAGGAATCCTGATACCCAGCCTTACGTACTGTCTCACTTCCTTCTGTCTAACCAATGCTTCCAATCTAGACAAATGGAATGTCTCCTATAATAATATCTGCTGATTTGCCTTATCCACTTCTAGGTTAACATGCCACTGTACACTTTCCTCTAAACTAGGCTGGTTATCCCCTTCCTCTCGTTGCCTATTTGCACTCAGTTGTATGATTGATAACATTATCAGATCTTCCATGTTGACTCCCCAGGGCCAGTCCTGCCCTTTGTGATCCTGTGACCAATCACTTCTGGGTGGGCTGTACCCAGATGCACCTCTAAAATGGGTGAGCAGATGTTCACCATTTTTGCCCCTAGAGCTTGGAATACCGTAACACCTCACCTCTGAGCCTCCAAGTCCTACTACACTTTCAAGAAAGCACTCTACACATTCTTAAGCTACACAGATATTTGTACTTGCACCTAACTCCCAATGAATTTGCACTCTTTGTTTAATTGAATGTATCAGCTTTGATTTCCTCTCGATATTTTTATTGTAACCAGCTGTACAATGTATATGGCTAGGTTTTCCCTTGATTGTTCACCAATGTTATTTAAACTGATAGGGTCAGACTGTGTTCAGTACTGTTATATAGCCTATGGTGGAATGCGGTTGTGTATGGAAATCTATACACCGCCAACAGCAGTTCTGCTTCAGTAGTGATGTCCTCACTAACGCAGAATGACTTTTCATTCTGCGTTAGTGAGGCTGACACATTGCAACAGCCCGCTCCAGTGCCATTCATAGGACAGGGGGTGGTTGGAGAGTCCTGTGCGTGAGCTGGCCAATGGCATGAGGAGCAATGCGGGTCTCCAGTGGCAGACACTGCCTGGAAAATGTAAGGGATCCTGTTTTGGGGCACCATACACTATATAGAACAGTGTATGGCCTCCCAAACAACTCGGCAACTCTTCTCCCTCGTGTTTTCTATGATGGCAGAGGGACCTCTCGAGCTTCGCACTTGAGGTCATCAGTCATCACAGAAAACACTTGGGTGAAGAATTGCCTTGTTGTATATGGGAGGCCATACACTATCCTATATGTGTTGTACCCCATCCTATCTGTACCCTGTAATGTTTTTCTGCTGCCTTGATTGTCTACTGTCTTTATAACCTCCTGGGCCGTGCCTGAAAATAGGCATTTTATTGTCCAGTGTACCTTCCCGGTTAACAAAAACTAAATAAATAAACAAACAAACAAATAAATAAATGTATAAATTAGGTTTGTGAGAACAAACTCAGTAATAAGTGTACTAAACCTTTTTTTGTGTAGTAATTTCATTACATTTACAATGTATACTTTAATTCTTCACCATTTAGTACCTGCATTTGTTTCAGCAAAAGTGTTTTCTCCCTCCTCATTCTGTTGTGCTGGTTACCTGACTGCATGCTCTTAACTACAAAGAAGTACACTACTCTTTTCTTTAATGACTCAAAGCTTTCAAAAGCTTAGGAACGGTAATGCACACGGTCAGTTATTTTGTTATATATGTTATTTGTTCTATATATTTTTAAATCATCTCTCCCATTTGGGATTTCTCTTAAGCACTTTACATGAAGGCATTTGTATAATGGCCATTGTGCAGTAATGATGCTGAACACACAGCTCCCTTTTGAGCCTTCTGCCGCTCCTGATGAACAGAACAAGAAAACACCTTTGGGTAAAGTGCTTATTAGAAATGATATTCATTGACTGCAAACTCTCCCAGTCCTTGTTCCTCATGAGCCCACGATTGCAAGGAAGGATATCCCCATTCCCCTCTGACTGTCCTACACCTTCTACCAAGACATGAACGTAAAATGGAATATTAAAAGATTGGGCTAAACAGTATGTCATCATGTCACCCTATAGCCAGAATTTTCTCTTTTACGGGGCCACCAGAATGGTGGTCTGTTGCCATACCCTGGCATCCAGGAAGTAACAATACCTGAACATTTCTCTACTTGGGACGCATCAGAGGGACCTTCCAAACTAGCACCAAACTCTGCAGCCTGCTCCTCCTGGGATTCCTTACTTGAAAAAGAACCACTGCCCATCTGGCCCAATTCACCTATGGGAACTTATAGCTCCCCAAAATCACGCTCATTACCGCTACCCAAATGGCTCAGCAGTAGTACGGAGCTTCCATCTCTCTCTCTGTCTCTCTTTCTCTCTGGATGTTCATCAGAGTCTTCTTGGAAGCATACCCCAGAAAACCAGCCAGCATCCTGTCTCTGATGAATCCCTTTCAGGCCAGAAAGCCATCAGAGAGCACTCCTTGAGTGGGTGTCCTCCTGCAATTCCCATACCCTCCTCTGTGACTCACTAACTGTTCCCATAGAGCCAACCCCACAGGTACACACATTCTGGTACCCCAGCTCTTCAAGAGAGCAGAAAAACAGGGGGATGCCTGAGGTCCAACCAGACCCATGCCAAGCCCCCTCCACCTGTTACTTCTGGAACTTATGGCCCCCTCGGACGCGAGGATTGGTTGGCACCTGTACTCCCAGGTGAGAGTCCCAAAATGAAAAGTTGTACCACCCTGGCCCATGTGCTGCAGCCAGACAAATAACAGGACACTTCTTGTGCCCTACCCTCTGGAGTACCACATCCCTGACACCCAGCACTTAAGCTAGTGATGCTTGCAACGCATCCCCTGATCTGCATCCCATAAAGTGCACTGAGTCAGTCACTCACCCATGGCCTCAGGCATCAAATGAGGGCCTCAAGGGCAGAATGTCCATATAACTCCTCCTGGGCACAACAGCTAAACAAACATGCCTGTCTTCACCACCAAGCTCCATGCTTCTCTCTCTCTCCAACCACTTCTTCACACCCCTCCTCTTTTCTGGGCCATGCGGGCCCTATATATACAGTATGCTAAGCTCTTCCCTAACCGTTAAGGGCAGAGTAATGATGCCAAGGCACCCAGTACTCTACTGAGTTCTGCTAGTAATAACCCAGCCCCCTATCATAAAGAAAAAGTTGTTACATGTATATGAGGTAATCTGTGCTAGTACAACTGCAGCCTTCAGCTTCAGTTTGCACTAAGCTAACTCATGATTACCCCTTCATTGTTCTCAGCAGATCTGCTTCACTTCTCGCTCTCTCTGGCAGATGTATGGTCTGCCTCCTCCAGCAACTCCATTCGTCTGCCTCCCACAACAGTCACATACTCTGACTGAGCTCGTGCACAGCCTCTGCTGTTCAGTGGGGAATGTCAGCTTCTGACTGGTCCATCTGGGCTGTCAATCACTCTAGACAGTTCTAGAGGCCTGCCACCTGATCCTAGATAAGCCACAAACTTGTGGCAGTACTAATGAACTCCTCCAGTGTCCCAGGAGCTCTTCTGTACCCTCTGCAGGCTTCTGCAGCCTGATTGGCTGTGGTGTGACCCCTGACCCCATTTTCCATGTGATGGAAGTCAGGGTCGACAATGATGGCAGCTGCCTCAGCATCCCTCAGGGTCACTTGCCCCAAAATTTCTATTTTGAAGTGCTCCTGCCCTCAAACAATCATTCTGTGCCCACTGGTAGTGCTTAGTGTCTGGTCAGTTGGGGCAGTTGTCAGTCAGTGCTAAGAACGACTGCTCACTCCATTGGCAACAGCAGGCAATGACTTTGATGTGCAGTGTGGAGCCACTTAAACAGAGGTGCTGGATACGCCGAAGAGTCCTGGTGAATTGCTCTTCCCATTTCTGGTCCATTTCTGCTTTGCTCTTCCCATTTCTGGTCCAGTCCTTGCTGCTGCAGGAGTCCGACAGAGGGACTGCCAGCAGCAACAATGCTGGTGGATGACTCCATGGGATGCGGCCTGTGGAATCTTTTAGGTATGTCCTAACACAGGGATGGGTACACCCACCTAAAGAAGGACAGGAACTGTCTGGAGTATGTGCAGAGGAGGTCCACATAAATCCCCACTAACATCAGTCCCTGTCCTTCATTTAAATCCAGTGAGACAGATAGCAAAAAAAAGTGTACAGGATGCCAGGTAAATCACACCACAGTTAACACCTCACACTCATCTCTATACTGTGTTCAATATGGTTAAGTTAAAAGAAAGTTGACAGCACAGTGAACAGGCACAGCCCCCCCCCCCTTCCTTCCACTCCCTGCGATACAATCACAATCACAAAATGTCTTTGTCTTTCACACGTACCCTCTTTTACTCATGATCCTGATTCCCAAGGTGGGATAGGATGAAGGGGTGGTGGACCCCCATCTCTGGTAGTTGTACCATACAGACACACAGTCCATAATTAGAGGTTTTACAAGCTCCAGCCGCTGGGGCTAAGAGTTCGTATTAGCAAACTGTGTCACACTATACTCCTTGTGGTGTCTGGTGTCCATGTTCTCTTCAGTTGGTGGCTTCTTGCCATAACCCAGGCAGGATAAACGAGGACTAGTCCACCATCACCACCAGCAATCATGCTAATTTTATAGAAATCCCTGATCACTGTCATTTATCCGTACTAGTATCAGCAGCAGCTGCAGCCAGCAGTACTTTGAAGTTAACATGCAAATTAAACCACTACGACACCAACAAACTCAAAGAAACTATTTGCAGCAGTTTGAGCAGAACATCAGAACAGCATAGCCTTTCACAAAAAAAAAACTGCCTTCAACAATTCAACTGCACTCGACTCTCTCTCAAGCTAGCCTGCCCAGACATATTACTATAATAACTAGAAGAACTGTTTGCAGCAGCCAACAGTAAGTGTTGAACAGAGGAATATCACATCAGGGCTCTACAATGCCGAGTCGACAACTAACTCATCAACTGGCATTGCAGCGCCAGACTCCCTGCCAACTGTGAGTTGCGGTCAGCAGGGAGCCACGCACAGCAGGGACTATTTTTTTTTCGGGGGGCTGTGCCCCCCCGAACCCACCACACTCCTGTACTTATGGATACCAGCT
Organism: Neoceratodus forsteri; assembly: GCA_016271365.2. Taxonomy (NCBI): domain Eukaryota; kingdom Metazoa; phylum Chordata; order Ceratodontiformes; family Ceratodontidae; genus Neoceratodus; species Neoceratodus forsteri. The sequence continues at coordinate 821,103,495 of CM028135.1, forward strand.
CCAGGTTGGAGTTGGTTTGTAGAGGGGGTACAAGACAGGGGAGAGTGTGGTGCCCCAGCCTCTGCCAGGAGCCGCTATCAGGCAGGGAAGTCCCCGTAACCCACCCCAGGAGAGAAGAGCAGTCCATCGGATGCTCAGTACTCTCCTCTCCCACCGACCCCCGATTGCCTGAGTTCGCTCCAGAACCCAGGTCACCAGCGTGGCGTAAGGTGTGGCCTCCAGCGCCTCAACCCTCAGCACCACCGGGCCAGGTGCACTAGGCACCCTGACCGTGCACTTAGAAGCAGATGGCGCCAAACTGCTTTGGTTCTAGGCACATGCATGTGCAACTAAATTCAACAGTGGCCAATCACCAGATCAGTTAGTGCCAACCAGCCAGCCAATACTGACTAGTTTGCACCATCCCAAGCTGTTGTGCACATCTCTGGGGGCCCATCAGATGATAAGAGTGTGACCAATGATGGAGGAAGGCACCAGAATCTGCTTTTTTTTTGGAGAATCAGACAGACTTACAGGCAGAGCTGTGCAGCACATGCACTTTACACTAGTTTACTGGCACAATCAGACAGTAATGGTCAACCCTCCCCCGAAAACACAACCTCCTCCAACCACCAGTAAGACACCAACACAAAAAAACTGAAAAAAAACCCACTAAAACAGCTGAACAGACGCCCCCAAAAACAAAGGGCTACACATGGGTGTTCTTTGTGTGTCTCTAATCTGGCTCTGGTAGTGTGGGTCAGAGGGCTTGCTGTAATATGGTTACGGCCATTTTTGTTTACATTGTGCAGCTCTTCCTGCTTGCAAATGCCCTCCATGGCTCCATTAATTACTCCCTGTCCTGTCCCACCTCCCTAGCCTGAGGATGGGAATTCAATCTATGTTGCATGCACGCCACCAATTTTCCAGAACAAAATGCAGAGCCGGCAGTGGAGCTGCTATCTTTTGCTTTCTCCAGGCTTTTACACAAGTGGTTTCTGTCTGGCGCTGAGCTGCTGCTAGAGCCGGTCCCACTCCCTTGGGTCTGAAGAGCTGCTGGGCCATGATAGTGGCACTTTCAGACCCAGTCCCAACCCCCACAGCCTATATACTGGGCCAGGATAACAGGATTCTGGTGTGCAGCAGTGAAGATCTAAGAACCAGCCAGATACAAGTTGGAACTGAAGGGAGAAGGAGGTCGGCTTGGTCCCTGCCTGGGACCCCCACTCCCCCGAACCACCACTGCAAGCAGGAATCTGGAGAGCCACCTCGGAGGGGCTGATTTTTGGTGGCTGCAATTGGCCGCAGCAGGAACAGCAGATCGACGGCTGCAATCAGCAGCATCAGCAAACTGGGGAGTTGGTGTCCAATCAGGACAGAGAAAAAAAAAGGCATCAGCATTTTGAAAAAAAAAAAAATCAAGCCGCATCTCGGCTTATACACAAACGTGCTTGCCAGTGCCAGCAGCCAGATATAAGTCAGAGCTGAAGAGAGAAGGAGGTCAGCTTGATCCCTGCCTGGGACCTCCTCTCCCCCCAACCACCACCGCAAGCAGGAGTCTGGAGAGCCGCCTCAGAGGGGCTGATTTTCGGTGGCTGCAACCAGCTGCAGCAGGAGCAGGGGATCGGCGTCTGCAATTGGCAGCATCAGCAAACCGGGGAGTTGGCCAATCAGGACAGAGAAAAAAAAAAGGTGCCAGCATTTTGAAAAAAAATAAATAGAGCCGCATCTCGGCTTATAAACTAATGCACTTGCCAGTGCCAGCAGCCAGATACAAGTCAGAGCAGCAATATTTGCAACCCTGCTGCCCCACCCCCACAGCTTTTATCATAGCACTATTTATCCTCCTCCGTGCAGAGCAGTCCCCAGCGACCCCCAGCTGCCGGCATCCGCACCCCTGGACCAGGTCTGGTGTGCGTATTTATACGCCGCATCTACACAGGCCAGCCAATTGGCAGGATTGCCCCCCCCCCGGGACCTGCGGCGCGGACCTGGCTAAGATGCCTCTTGTGTCCAGGGGTGCAGGGCTTGGCCATCAGCTGCCATGGTCACCCTGCCATTTTCCTCCCAATTTTTAGCCCTGAGAAGTCAGACATGCAATGGCATCAACGCACCTCCATGCAGACACCTGCTGCGCTCCTCCACCTGTTTATGCACACAACTGCAGTGCACCCAGCCTTGGCTGGGTGCCGCTGCAGTGCGGTGCGGATCCCTCACCCACCCCGGAGGAAGGACGGCAGTCGTGGGATGCTCAATCCTTCCTCTCCCCTGCCAGCCCCCGGTGCCCGAGTCCGTTCCCAAACCTGTGTTGCCAGTGTGGCGCGAGGTGTGGCATCCAGTGCCTCAACCCTCAGCGCCACCGGGCCGGCCCCCCCCCACAACTTTTAAATGCCCTAGGATCCTTCTAGGTATTGGGCAACACAGGAAGGGAGGCGGAGCTTTGAGCAGGGGTGTGAGTCAATTAACTTTTGTTTTTAGGGTCACAAACTTTTGTTCGAGACTTTGGGGGGGTCAGGTGAAGTGATTGCTCCACAGCTGTATTTAACCTTAGAGCAAGAGCCTGGTTAGAGGACAGTATGCGTTTTAATATCTTAACAGCTAGTATTTTTTTTAGGGTTTTAGATCATTCTTAAATAACAAAACAGCATGAGCCTGGTTGAAGTGATTGATCTACAGCTGTTTTTAATCTTTTGATTAAACTGAGTCAAACAAATTTAGAGTTGATAAATTAATGGAGTTAAACAATTAATTGATTGATTGAAGGGGCTTTGATAAGGTAAATTGAGGCAAGCTATTTTTAATCAGGGCAGGAAATATTACAAAGAAACATAGAAGCTGACAGCAGATAAGGACCGCAAGGCCCATCCAGTCTGCCTATTTCTTTTTCTACCTTATAAATGTGCCATCTGCCTTTGCTCTGTCAATGGCCTATCTATTCATACTCATCTGCATTGCTCCCTTATGCCTATCCCATGCCTGTTTGAAGCCCTGCACTGTATTCATATCCACCACTTCCTGAGGTAGGCCATTCCATGCATCCACCACCCTTTCTGTGAAAAAGAACTTCCTCACATTACCCCTTAATCGGCCTCCCTCTAATCTCATGCTGTGTCCTCTTGTCCTGCTATTTTTCTTATATTGAAACATGTTAGACTCTTTCATCTTGTTAATGCCCTTAAAGTGTTTGAATGTTTCAATCATATCACCTCTCTCCCTCCTTTGCTCTAGGGTATACATATTGAGCTCCGTTAATCTGTCCTCATATGTTTTCTGATGCAGTCCCTGCACCATTTTGGTTGCCCTTCTCAGGACTGCCTCAATTTAGTTAATGTTCTTGTGAAGGTGTGGCCTCGAGTACTGCACGCAGTACTCCAGATGGGGCCTAACCAGTGTCATGTAAAAAGGGATTATTACCTCCCTCTTCTGACTTGTGATAACCCTACTAATACACCCTAACATCCCCCTAGCCTTACCTGCTGCTTTAGTGGTCTGCTTGGATGATTTCAGGTCATTGGTGATGATGATGCCCAGGTCTCTTTCTCCCCTTGTGACTGCTAGCAACTTCCCTCCCAGCCTATAGGTGGCTTCAGGGTTTCTCTTCCCTATGTGCATGATCTTGCACTTCTTTACATTAAACCCCAGTTGCCACTCTTCCGACCATTTTGCTAGTTTATCCAGATCTCTTCTCATTCTGCCCACCCCATCTGGATCATCTACTTTGTTGCAGATCTTCGTGTCATCTGCAAACAGACAAACCTTATCCTCCAGTCCATCTGCAATGTCACTGAAGAAGATGTTGAAGAGGACTGGCCCCAGGACTGATCCCTGAGGTACCCCACTTGTGACTTGCATCTCTTCTGACTCTATACCGTTTACCACCACTCTCTGTTTTCTTCCCGTCAACCAGTTTTCCACCCAGTCGACCAACTTCTGACCCACCCTGAGCCTACCCAGCTTATTAATCAATATTCTATGTGGAACAGTATTGAAAGCTTTGCTGAAGTCAAGATATGCAACATCAACAGCTCCCCCTTGGTCCACCACTCTGGTTACCCAGTCAAAGAAATCTATGAGATTAGTTTGACAGGACCTTCCTTTTGTAAACCCATGCTGTCTTGGATCATGTGCTCCTATGGATTCCAAGTGTTGCACTATCCTTTCCTTAAGGAGTGCCTCCATAATCTTGCCCACTACTGAGGTAAGACTGACTGGTCTATAGTTCCCTGCCTCCTCCCTGCTACAACTCTTGTGGAGTGAGATCACATGAGCCCTTCTCCAGTCTTCTGGGACCTTGCCTGTGCTCAGAGACTCACTAAATAGTTCTGATAATGGCTCTGCTAGTTCCACCCTTAGCTCCTTTAGTACCCTGGTTGTATGCCATCAGGTCCCATTGCCTTGTCCACCCTGAGCTTATCTAGCTCTTGTAGGACCCTTTCTTTCGTGAAGGGACTAGTGCTCACCTCCCTCCCCACTGTGTCCATGGTGCTGAGCTGTGGGCCCTGCCCTGCCTTCTCTTTGGTAAATACTGAGCAGAAGTATCTAGTTAGGATAGATGCTTTTACATGATCCTCCCCCTCCACTCCCCCTTATCTCCTTTGATCTTAGCAATACCCCCTCTGGACTTTCTCCTTTCACTAATGTATCTATAGAAAGTCTTGTCACCTTCTTTTACTGTTTGTGCTAACTTATTTATCCCTTTCAGGTACTTGAAGGTACCAATCATGTCCCCTCTCTCTCTCTCCTTTCTTCCAGGGAGTACATGTTCAGTGCCCCCAACCTCTCCTTGTTTGCCTTACCCTGCTAACCCATTATCATCTTTGTGGCCTTCCTCTGGATCTTCTCCAGCAGGTTAATGTCCTTTTTGAGGTGTGGGCATCAATACTGAACTCCATACTCTAGATGCGGCCTTACCAGTGACCTGTACAAGGGCAGTATAACCTCCTCTCTCCTACAACTGATCCCTCTAGATATGCATCCCAGCATCTTGTTTGCCTTTGCTGCTGCTTTCTTGCACTGTGTGGAGTGCTTCATGTCACTAATGATCATAACTCCCAGGTTCTTCTCCTCCTCTGATGCAGCTACTCGGACTCCACCCAGGTAGTACTCTGTCCTGGGATTCTTGGCTCCAATATGCATAGCTTTGCATTTCTTGGCATTGAAACCAAGCTGCCAGATCCTGGACCACCTCCCAAACTTTTCCAGATCATCCTGTAGGTCCTGTATCCCTTCAGCTGTGTTCACTCTCCCACAGAGTTTGGTGTCATCCACGAATAGGCACATTTTGCTCTTAATGCCATCCCCAATGTCACTAATGAAGACACTGAACAACACTGACCCCAGCACCGAGCCCTGTGGGACCCCACTGGTTACCTCTCTGGTGCCAGATAACTCTCCCCCCACAACCACCCTCTGGATTCTCTCCCTCAACTAGTTTTCCACCCATCTGGCCATCTTTTCCCCAACCCCGAGATCCACCAACTTACTGATCAACTTTTGTGGGGCACAGAGTCAAAGGCCTTATTGAAATCGAGATAGAGGATGTCTACCGCTTGGCCCCTGTCTACTGTCTGAGTGACACCGCCAAAGAAGTCAATCAGATTCATTTGACACAATCCCCCCACCCATGAACCCATGCTGCCTCGCATCCTGGAGACCATGCTCCTCTATATATTCCACCAACCTTTCCTTTAGTATGGTCTTCATGAGCTTGCCCACAATGCAGGTCAGATTGACTGGTCTGTAATTCCCTGGGTCATCCTTGGGACCGCTTTTATGGAGGGACACTACATGTGCTGTTCTCCAGTCCTGCAGTACCCTGCCTGACTCTAGTGAACTATTAAATAGATCTGCCAGCGGCCCTGCCAACTCCTCAGCCAGTTCCTTTAGTACACTTGAATGTACTCTGTCCGGGCCTGGTGATTTGTCCACCTTAAATGCCAGCAGCCACTCCCTCACTCTACCCTCTTCTACCACTACATCTGTGTTCCCCTCCCCCCGCTCCTCTTTTCCCTCCTGAAGGCACTGGTCCGTCCTTTTCCCTGGTGAAGATGGAACAGAATATTCATTTAGTATCTCTGCTTTTCCCCCATTATCCTCCACCCAAGCCACCCCTTTCTTAAACCTAAAATTCCTGTCCTTCTTGTCCTTTTTCTCACTTACATAGCGAAAGAAAGCCTTCTCCCCCATCTTAATTCCTTCAGCTATGTGCAGCTCCTTCTGTGCCTTTGCTCGCCGGACTTCCTTACTTGCTTCACTAGCCAACCTTAAGTAATTTTCCCAATCTTCCTGAATTTTCTATAGGCCAATTTTTTTTCCCTTACTGCACAGGCAACCCCAAAACTGAACCAGCTGGGCGCCATGGTCCTTGTGTTCTTCCCCCTGAGCCTAACACACTCATCTGTGGCAACCAGTATTCCTTCCTTAATGATGGACCACCATATGGAAGAGAGAATTACTAGGCAGACCAAAAGGGGAGATAAAACTTTTTTTAGGTATGTGGGGGAAAAGAGGAAGGCAAGGCAGGGGATAGTGAGGGTGAGGGGAGAGCATTGGTAGAGGGAGACTTTGAGAAGGCAGAGGTGCTGAATAGCTACTTTTGCTTGGTCTTTACAGAGATAGGGGATGGGAAGGGACCTGAGTTAAAGAAGAGAGAAGGAGATGACAAAACAGTGGATCCTAGCCCGTTCAGCGAGGACAGGGTAAAAGAAGAACTAGGAAGATTGAAGGTAGAGAAAGCAATGGGGCCAGATGACTTGCATCCTAGGGTACTCTGGGAACTGAGGGAGGAGCTGGCAGCACCTCTGGTGAGGCTGTTTAACTTGTCCCTGAATACTGGATGGGTCCCAAGTGACTGGAGGATGGCAGACATGGTGCCACTGCATAAGGGGGACAGCAGGGAGGAGGCGGGAAACAATCGTCCAGTACACCTCACCTCGGTGGTGGAGAAGGTGATGGAGGTGCTATTAAAGGAAAGAGTGGTAAACTACCTGATAGACAGCGTACTACAGAATGATAGGCAGCATGGCTTCACAACTGGGAGGTCATGTCAGATGAATCTAATAGAGTTCTTTGATTGGGTGATGAAGTTGGTTGATCGAGGGGGCAGTGGATGTGGCTTATCTGGACTTCAGGAAGGCCTTCAACACTGTCCCTTACAGAAAGCTGATAAATAAGCTGGAAAGCTCAGGGGTGGGACAAAAGATAACTAGGTGGTGGAAAACTGTTTGAAGGATAGAAGCCAGAGAGTGGTGATTAATGGGGTACATTCCAGGGAGATAGGGTGACGAGTGGGGTGGCCCAGGGGTCGGTACTGGGACCCCTCCTTTTTAATATCTATATCAGTGATATAGTGGATAGGCTGGAGTGGAGGGATTGCCTATTTGCAGATGATACAAAGATCTGCAATAGGGTGGACACCCGGGGTGGAGGCCATGAGGGAGGACCTGAAGATTCTGGAAGGGTGGTTGGAAACTTGGCAGCTGAAATTCAATGCCAAAAGTGTGCAGTGATGCACATGGGTCATAATAATAATAATAATAATGTAACCCCTAGATGGCGTTATCCCAGGGGCTACTACCCCTGCCTGATTTGCCACTAACAGGTTGAGGGGCCTGGATCCAATGGCGGGTGCCTCCACCCAGAGGTCAGGGTTTGCAATAGTTAAACTAACTTGGTCACAGCCCTCTGGGACACTGCAACCCCTTTCTTCCCCACTAGTGGCCCACACAATATATCAGAATTACCTTCACAGTATACACTTACCCCCAGGTCTGGTTCCGGCACTGGGACCTCCTGTGAAATAAGATACAGTGCAACAATCACAGTACAGTACTTTAACATAGACAAATACACTCAGGCAGTATAACTTTGCTGAAACAAGCAGCTCTGATTTATTTAGGGATATAACAAGGACAGGGAAATCAGGTTAATTAGCTTATACTTTACTATCTACCTATGGCTCTGTGCTGAGCCTATCCCTACCAGTTACTGTCCCTAGGTACCCAAGCCCTAGTGGCTAGTCCAAATCGTGGCAGCTGGTAGGGCCCTTTCACACAGTGAAAAGAAAAATTAGCTTAAAAACAGTCAGCAGTACAGTGATTCCATTTGGATTTAATGTGGCAATTCAACAGGAGCGACTGAATTAGTACTCACACGACCTCCAAACAAGATAGGTCCTTCAACGTCAGCAGGGCTACTTTTGAGCTCCACGAGACTCTTCACACATTTATATGGTAAAAAAGAAAGTACTATACCAGGCAGGTGCTTCTCTGTCCCGATCGCAATTACTGCACAATACCCGAGAACACACAGCAGATTCAGTTCCTGACAGACCGAGTGCAATTCAACAATTTCTCCAGTCTTCTACAGGGTGAGCCTGGTTTCTACTCTTCAGAGATCCTTTGATTCTTTTCACAGGACGGATTCAGTCCTAACAAGCAGTTACACAAGCTGCAGACCGAACTCTGGGCCTATACACGCTTTTTTGACTGAAACTGTGCACTGAAGGAGCACAGGTTTCTTTCCCTTCACTGCCAAAGCTAAACTGAAACTCCAACAGACAAAACCGGCACTTCCTTTGAGTTCCTCCCATTCTTGACTGGATTGGCTGTCACTCACAATAGACTGCTGCTGTTGGTCCAAAAAGGCGCCTAAGTCTAAACTACATCTCCCAGAGTCACTGCCCATGCAATCCTCTTGTGGCTGGCTCAGATTATGAGTCCCAAGTTCTGATTCGTCCAAGGCACCATTTTAGAGCTAGCTTACCCACACTGATTGGTCCAGTTCAGCAGTTCAAAACCAGAATGGGGAACTAGGCAGACACAGTTCTGACTGCAAAGAAAGCAGGTTAGACAAACTGTATTTTCATTATTACTCTACATGATTTCTGGCAAACAGTTACATCTTTCAGATAGGTTCCCTTTGCACTCCTAGTGACTGCAAAAATAGAGTGAATTGGCAGCAGCTCGAGTGGTACTCAAACAGAGAAGCACACAGTCCCCCCATACAAACTAATTATGTCTGCAAGCAGACAGCTCTTAAAGAGACAGTACCAGAGGCTCTAAAAACACTCACTGATAAATGGCTTAAATGCCAAACACCATTCAGGCTTGGAGCATTCAAGCAAGCTCCTGGAAGTCTTTTGGGAACCCCCATTTGCAGGGGGGTTACACCAAGCTTTATTTATTTTGCGCCTTTCTAAAATCAAGGCGCATTACAATAGAATTACAGTCATAAAAACATAATAAAACAAATTAAAATCAGGTTAAAATACACAGCATTAGTCAATATCTATATCACCTCCAAATGCCTTTTTCCATAAGAAGGATTTTAAGCCTTTTTTAAAACCCTCCACCACCATGCACTCTTTAATCCAACGGGGTAGAGAATTCCAGAGGGTCGGCGCCATGAAACTAAAAGCTCGGGCACCAGAAGACTTTAAAACTACCCTCGGAATCTCTAGCAACCCCTCGTTGGCTGAGCGGAGTGGTCACATCGGAAGGTAAGGCACCAGAAGATCTTTCAGGTAATCAGGGCCCAAGCCATGCAGGGCTTTATATGTCAGTAATCCGACTTTAAAGGTGATCCGCCATTGAACCGGCAGCCAGTGCAGATCCCGCAGCACCGGTGTAATATGGGAAGAATGTGAAGTTCCCATTAACAGCCGGGCCGCTGAGTTCTGCACTATCTGCAAGTGGCGGATATCAACCCCAGGAAGGCCAAAGTAAAGGGAATTGCAGTAGTCCAAACGAGAGGTCACAAAGGTGTGGATCAGCGTGGGCAGGTCGCCAGATGGAACAAGGTGCTTGAAACCCACAAGCAGCTTACATGCTGGGGGGGGATGATTCAGCCAACTGAGCAGAAGAGGGATCTAGGGATTATAATATCAAGCAACCTTAAGGTGGTAACCAATGCAGCAAAGCAGTGAAAAAAGCAAATAGAATGTTTGTGTGCACTGGGAGGGGCATAACAAGCAGAAGGAGGTAGATACTGATGCCTCTTTCTAAAAGAGTACAGGGTCCAGTTCTGGAGACCACACCTATGCAAGGACATAGATGGGACTGAGAGGGTGCAGAGAAGGGCAACCAAGATGGTGCACGGTATGCAGGGGAAGCCATATGAGGAGAGGTGGAGGGAATTACATCTGTACCCATTGGAGACTAGAAGGGAGAGGGGGGATATGCTAGAGACATTTAAGTATGTGAAGGGGATCAATAAGATGAAGGAGGGGAGTTTATTTAAGAGGAAGGTGGGGGTTAAAACTAGAGGGTATAGTCTAAGATTAGAAGGAGGAAGATTTAGAGGCAATGAGAGGGGGCGTTACTTCACGAAGAGGGTGGCGGAGGCCTGGAATAAACTATCGGAGGAAGTGGTGGGGGCTGAAATGGTGGAGGGATTCAAGAGGGCATGGGACAGACATATGGGGTTGCCAAGTGGGGGGAAGGGGAGGTCCTGTGACATAGGTGATGAGTAAGGGGGAGGAGGTGCAAACTTGATGGGCCAGAGGGTCCTTTTCTGCTGTCAGATTTTTATGATTCTATGAATGAACCTGCAGGTTATGACCACCCACATGGTGGACTCCTTTCACTTGCTGTTGATGCCCTGCTGGTCACACTACACAGTTCCATGATTCTGAGGGAATGGTTGTCATGGCTGGCTGAGGTAGTTGCTGAATGCCCATGAGCCAAAAGGTAGACCCACTTTCTTTTGTGGGGGGTGGGGCGGGGGGACTCGGACCCACTTACAGATATAAGCAGTATTACCAGTGTAACCCCTAGGTGGTGATATCCTGTGGGCTAATACCCCTACCTGAGTGACTAGCACAGGTTGAGGGGCCTGAGTTCGGTGAACGAGTGCCTCCACCCAGAGGAATGGTCTTGGGGTAGCATAACTGCTGTTGGTATAGCCCTCCTGGATGCTATAAACCCCCACCAACCCTAGTGGCCTAAACAGTATAGCAACAAAACATTCATGTGGACCATGTAGTAGTAATGACTTGCTTACACCCTTGCACTTACCACCAGGTTGGGATCCTCTGCAGCTGCCCTGGAGACCCCCTGTAAAATAAGACCAATGATGTAACAATGCGATAACAGCACTGTATCGCCACCAAGAAGGTACACACTAGCCAGATTTAAACTGTAAAACAACAATCTGATTTATTTAGGGGGATATGAACTTAGGTGAGGCATAAATCTAGCCAATGATTTATAGTTCTGATTATTTCAGGCTGAAAATGCATGCACAATGAGCCCCTTTAACACAGTCACACAACTCTGGGTACCCAGTCTGGAACAGGAGGCTAGCCTGAAGCGTTGCCTGGGGTAGGCCAGCACTGCAGCTGATCGTTGGGGCCCTGAGGAAAGAAACACTAAACATGGACTCAAACCCAGAATTTGTAATCCAGAGCCAGATGGCTCAGTTCGTTGTAATAAACCCAAACAAATAAATCAGATGGCATACAATGATTGCAGCTTTGTTGCAGGGAGCTACCCTGTTTGTACTCACACTACTCAGACCAAGTGATGATCTGATGAAATGAGACATGTTGCAGATGGCTTGATGAAACAGAAGGAGAATTCCCTTGTGACCCTTGTCAAAATGCTGGTCTTCAGGATGCAGGAGCAACGTAATACTGGCCGAGAACATGCAAACCGAATGTCTCGAACTACTTGGCCACGCAGACACCTTGCAAACTAAGCACATTTATATGTAAGGCTCTGTCCTCTTCCGGTCCTTCCTCTCACAAATCTGAACAAAATGAGCAGTTGCCCCCACTTTTTTTTTTCTTTTTCTCTCCTGGTCATGGTCCTAGGAGCCTATCTTGGGCATCCAACCGAGTACTGCCCTACCTGAAGTCCCCCCGACCGAACCTTCCTCTCTCTTCCACTCTGCCTTGCAGCTGGCACTCCCCGCTTGACCCCTCCAAGGTGGGGCCACTCCTACTATGTTGGGCGCACTTATACACATAGACTCCAGCTGTGGGCGTGGGCCCCTGGCGGAGGAACCCTGAAGGTCGGCCAGATTGGACCCAGCAGTGGGCATGGGGGCGTGGGTGCCGTCGCCTACCCCCAGGACCGGGTTTTCCATGTTCTGCAGTTACCCCCCATGCGTCGCACGCCGACGCTTCTGGCGACGGCAACCCTGCCTGTGTCAGCCACGCTAGTATGTGCCTGGCTTGCGCAGTGCCCCCCGGTCTCCACCGGGGGTCCCTGGCTCATCGGGCCAACCCATCCCCTTAGTCCGGGGAGGAGAGCACCACACGGGTACTCAGTCCTCAACCCTCCTCTGCCGACCCCCGGCGCCTGAGTCTGTTCCTGAACCTGGGTTGCTGGCGCAGCGCGAGGTGTGGCATCCAGTGCCACCGGGCTGGCCAGTTGCCACCTTTTATATGGGGCTAAGTTCCAGAAATCTCATTGGCTGCCAAAGCTGTCTTAAACAGTTCTCAGATGTTAATTGGCTCCCTTTTTGGCACCTAGAAATTGTCCCAGTTAATCCCCATAGATCTCTGGCATTGTCCCAAGAGCCCCTTTGTTTAATCCTGGCTCCCGATTGGTGGGAAGGCACAAAAATGGTGGCTGAAGTTTAAGTTCAAGCAGTCTGCATTGTCTCAAAAAAATGAAGTTTTTAGGCCTGCACTTTGGAGCTGTGCTCGGCTGTAAACACGTAACGCAGAAGAAAAATCCAAATGCCAGCACAAGCTACTTAAGAGCTACTTTCACAAAGCTTCCACAAAGCTGCAAAATCACCGGAATGCCAATATTCAAAGTGAAGGAAGCAAGACCTTACTTAAAGGTGCTATCAGTGCTTAATTTTATTTTTTTTAAATGCACAATGCTTCCTTACATGCTGCCCCCTCCTACAGCAAGGCAAATAGGTGTCCCTCTGCTGTAGGAGAGACATATGTGACTTCGTTATTATTTTAACGAATATTGACATTCCGGTGATTTTACAGCTTTGTAAGCTTTGTGAAAGTGGCTGTAAGTAGTGTGTGCTGGCATTTGGATTTTTCTTCTGTATCAATGTCTCCCCCACACAAAGTTCTGGTGCAGCCAGGAGCAACATTAATTTATTTTACTCCCCCCCACCCCATCCTGTAGCCCTGGCAATTCTCTTTCAAACAAGTGCACTCTTTAATAAATAAAATGCACCGTTAGGGAATCGCTGCTCTTGTAACACACTGCCCCTAGGAACACTGCAGTGAAGCTTGTGAATATTTATGAGTGCTTCCCTCTGCCCTGACACTGCCCCCTGACCTTTGTCTGCCTGGTGCCCCAGAGGCAGTGCTTTAGGTGGCTGCCGTTTTATTTAAAAAATACTTTTCTGGCTTTGCTTCGTATCGCCGGTGCCCTTTTTAAACTTAACTACGGCACCGGGAACCAAAGAGGGGACACACAATTGCTTTTTAACCGCAACGGCGGTCTAAAGCGTGAGTGCACCTCCTCGAACGTGCGAGCGGCAGCTTAAGAACACATCCACCGCTCACAAAGGGATTTGCGAGCCTCCCAGGGCTCAGTTAAACAGGGGGATCACTAGGGACCTGGGTTAGTGGCAGAAGGCGCTGCGGAGGATCGGGGATGCCGGTGGCAGTGGGAGCACACCTGGAGTCATGTTAAAGGTAAGCCCCCAAATGTGGGGGGCGTTACACCAGTAAAACTAAGTTATAATTTCCCTGTAAATTGCCCATGCAATGCAGGGGTAAAATTGGGTAGGAATCCATTGGAACTCAGTTTCATCATCTCTTAAAAAAACTGTATTAAGAGTTCCACCATCCCTGTCATCTACAGCTGGGCAAGCCAGAGCAGGCTCAAACTTACTGCCTCGCTTGACCTCTGTCAGAAACTGAGAGCCAAGATCAAGCTGAGCCAGTTATGGCCAAAGTAAGCATTTTTGTTAGTCTGAGCAATGCCTATGCAGAAAACAGCCTGCAGTAGACAGGACTCTGCTCGTGTTTTGGCTTGCATTGTCAAGCCAGACCCGGACCCCTGGCTCGGCTCTAAGTAAAACAATCCTGGCTTGCCCACCTCTACTATCATTTTTCTCCATTGAATACTACAGGAACGTTCCACCACCTGTAAATCTGGAGATGAGAATTTGTCCACTGAAAAAATCCCATTTAACCACCAAGCTGCCAATCATGCTCTGTAAAACACAGGAGCTCTGTAAGCCCCAAACACATACCTCCCAACTGTCCCTGATTTTGCCTCAAAATTTACCTGTGTCCCTCACAAAATGTGTTTTTGTGACTGAGCAGTGGGGATTTTTAAACACAAAATAATGTCATACATTTTAGTTACAGACTAGTTCTCAGTTAGAAAACGCATTTTACACTAATCCCTTTATTCTGATACCTTTCTGAGAAACTGTTACCAATTTTTAAGATGTGTCCCCGATTTTGAGTCTTTCTCCCTGATTTAATTGTAAGGCAAGAGGTTGAGCTCTATGCCCAAACATAAATGCAGATTGCATTACAGAATTTCATAGGTGGGTGCCGTGCACACCTCAAGTAGAGGTCCTTGCCTTGGTTCGTGACACCGCTTGCACTACACAACATGTTGTGGGTGCCGCTTATTTGCTGACAAAAGATTAAGGAAACCGAAGGACACACTACGGCAGGCTCACAAACTGCGACGTCACGGGTACGGATGACGTAGTACGCATCTCTGGGGCGCTACTGTACTTGGGCCCAACAGCGCTACACAAAGCGGTGACGGAACGGGAGCCAGTGACGAAATGCACGTATTTGCAGAAGTGGAGAATCCTTAGCCAGCAACGGCAACGGTAGCGCTTGGGACTGCCATGGCTCTGGGACCGGTGGTGCTTTTTGCCGAAATTCGGTTTGAGAGTAAACGGCCTGCAGCGGTGGTTTCGGCAGTGTGAGTACAGGGGACGGAACGGAACGACGACTGCAGCAGGCTGGTGAGTGACGGAGGTGGGGATGTTATTGTTGTCTTGGGCACGGGCACCGGCACCGGCACCGAGCGGGGTTCGTGATACAGGCGATGGGGTGGGAGCATTCTAGTAGCTGTGCAGGACGGACAGAGACAGGGGTCAGGGATTATCTTTATTAATTTTGTCTGGTCGGGTTCGGTGCTTTGTTGTGTCTCCGCAGCTTCTTGTTGGGCTCGGTGCGGTGCTCCTTTGGGTCATCCCCAAATTATTCCCTGCTGCTTTGAGTCTCTCACTGCAGGCTAATTCTCCCCCGGTTCCGGCGCCCCTGTGTGACCTGGTAACTCCTCTCTGGGTTCACTGCCCGTGATTATACCCGATGTTTTCCTCCCTGGGTTCCGGTGCTTCGTTGTGTATCTCTCGCTGTTTTTTTTTTTTTTTTTTTTTTTTTTTTTTGTCGGTGCCCCTTTGTGTTAGGCGCTGTCATACTCAAATACATAGTCTCTTAATTTTTGAGGAGAGGATAGAGTCTTTGAGCAGTTCGCAAACAGTAAATGACCGCGGAGGCCTGTTTACAATTCAATTTCGGACAAACCTTTTTTTTTTTTTGGGGGGTCTCAAGTGGCAGTGTTCTCCTTGCCCGCAAGGTGCAGTAAACAAATGGACGTGTTTGTGTGGGGGAAGTGTGTGTTGCATTTTTGTGAGCCCTGCAGCATATGAATGGAGTGGGATTTGTCTTGGGTTGGGGGTGAGGGAGAGGGAGGAGTGACAATTTGACAGGTCTGTTGTACATGAATGGGGTGAGATTTTTTTTTTTTTAGTGGTCGAGAATGGATGAGGGAAGGAGGCTTGTGACATTTTGCTAGGGCTGCAGCAAATGAATGTTGGGTGGGATTAGTCAGGTGCTGGTGGTGAATGAATGAGGGAGGATAGTGCAGAGGCCGAAATAAGGATTTGATCAGCAAGAGCCAAGGCTCGCTCCTGGCCCTGCTGTATTATTGTTGTTTGCTTGCTTGCCATCAGGGGCATTCAATTGAATCTGTGTACAGCCCTATGAATAGAATCTGTCTGTGGTAATTTCCATTCAAAGGTAATTTGCCACTTAGTGAACCTGAGTGCTGCCTCCGAATGTGAAGTCTTCATTCTGTCTTTCGAGTTAACAAGACAAAAACCCAAAAACCTCCCCACCACAGTTTTTAGGTACAGGTGCCTTTGGCTGGGCCTTAGGTTGCATGTACTGCCAGCAAAATGGTAACCTGTGTAGCTGTTGTGTATCGGAAGCAGCTTAACCTGGTTCAGCAAGTAAGCATAAAGGTAATATTTTATCATATGCAACTAGAAACAGACGGAACAAACCTAAATCTACTTTCAACAGAGCCTGTGATACCTTTGCTCCTGTCAGGACAGTTAAAATAAAAGGAGCCATTAACCCCTGGCTCACAGGCTCCCTGATTGCCCGATGAAACATCGGGACAACTTCTGGCATATAGCCAGAGAGTCAGGCAGACAAACTGGCATGGTTACCTACAGAATTGCTAGAAACAAGTGCACTAGGCAAATAAGAAATGCTAAATATGCTTACTATAGAGAACAACTCAAGAGTAACTGGGGAAATGGCAGGGAGTTCTAGAATAACATTAAATCCCTCACCAGCAAAGAACCCGGAGCTCCGCCACATCTGGTAACCACCTCTGGCACTTTACAGCAATCTGTCAACGTGGCCAATGCCTTTAATAACGCCTTCACTGACCTCAGCTCTGCGCTCCCCCCCCCCCGAATATCTCCATACCCTGCCAGATACGGACTTCATCTACCCTAACCCTCCTACCTCATTTAAACCAGGCCAACCACCGTTCTACTTTTAGAAAATTACTAGGGCCCAGACAATTAAATATGTCAGAAAAACACTAAAAACCAGGGTCAGGGGAGACTCCTTAGACATGAAGCTAATAGCACTAGCACTGAATGAGCTTGCCTCTCCCCTGACCATGCTTTTCAATATCTCCCTGACTGCTCTTGTCACCCCAGTGTATAAAAATGGGGACAGAACCAACCTGGGAAACTACCGGGCCAATCTCAATACTACCTCCACTCTCTAAAGCGCTAGAAAGGGCAGTCTCAGACCAGCTGACTGAATATTTAAACAAGTACAACCTGCTTTGCCCACAACAACACTGGTTTTGTACAGGCTACAGCACTATCACAGCGTTAACTGACTTCACTACTTACATCTATGAAGCACTTAATTCTGGAAAAACAATGGGGTCTATATTTATCGACCTCACAAAAGCATTTGACACCATTAACCACAGAATCCTGCTCAGACACCTTAGGACCTTGGGACTGTCAGTAGATATCACCTCCTGTCTAAATGGCTACCTTTCCCACAGGACACAGTGTGTGAGGATAGGGGGTGTAACCTCTGGTCTCAAAAAGGTAACCCTAGGGGTTCCCCAAGGCTCAATCTTAGGGCCACTTCTCTTCGGACTCTTCGTTAACTTGCTCCCCAGTGCCTGTCGTGCAGAAATGCTGCTCTATGTGGACGACGCTGTTATCTCTGTGCCTGGCAGCCTCACATCGGAAATAGCTCAAAACCTTCAGCAAAGCTTTGCCATGCTTGAGAACTGGTTCACCCAAAACAGACTGCTTTTAAACTACACAAAAACAAAAAGTATGTACCTAACCCTGCCACATGCCAAAAGGCATGATGAACCCCTGTATATCCATAGCCAAAAAGGAGATGGCATCGAACAAGTCTTCTTTAAATATCTCTGGGTGCATATTGATGACACCCTATCCTTCATGCACCATATTGACCATGTAGTCAAAACAGCTAATACTAAATTGGGAATCCTCTATAGGCATAGGCAGTCCATGACCCCTGAAGCTCTTAACATGGTCACCAGAAGCTCCATCCTGATGGGGCGTGCATTAAGACAGTTCTGACACATGGTCAGGGGCATGTGGCCTGTCTGTATGTTAGAACTGTCTAATGCACACCACAGGAGTGTCTTATAGTGTATGATGGAATGCTGTTCTTGTTAAAAATCCATCACTTTTGAAATGTTGTTATGCTGTAGTAGCTACGTCATGGCAGCTGTTATGCTGCACTAGCTACGTAGCTACTACAGCATAACAACATCGAACGTGTTGACGCATGCGCGTTATATGACCAGGAAGCAGCAGCGGCATTGAAAACAGTGAAACGAGTGGCAGAGTGGAGAAAAAAAACAAAGTAAGTCATGCTTTGTAGCAGTTGGCATCCTACACTATAAAAACAACGTATACTCAGCTATCGGTAACAAGCTGGGTTAGTTCCTCTCGAGGTCACCAATGGCGACTGAAACTCTCAAGCTATGCACTCGAGGTTCAAATGGTCACCATGGCAACCTCTCGATGAACTAACTAGCTTGTTACCGATAGCTGGGTGTACATTATTCTCTATATTGTGCTTATAAAGTTGGTCCCTGTATTCTATGTGTTTAAATATTAACTTAAATCTTTATTTATTTTTTTGTTTTTGTTTTTTTAACTTTTGGTATTAAAAGTTTCAAAACTACAAAGACAAAATAACTGACGTACGTGTTACACAGTGGATAACATGTTCCTAAAAATACCGTCCATAAACTTCTTACTGTCTTAACCAGTAGCCCTACAGTCGGTGCAAGATCTTGCATCCAGGTAATATTTCATCATATGCAACTAGAAACAGACGGAACAAACATAAAACTGTAGAATAACTGCCAGCCAGACACGCATGTACATTAAAATCCAAATGCCAGCAGTACAGATATAAGCAGTTTGATATCTGTATAGTTGCTGTTTCACATAGTTTATCTAGAATCACTATCACCAGAAACTAAAAAGACAAGCGCGAAAGAAGGAAAAAACCCACTGTCCTTGCCAGTCCAAATAGGTGACCCACCATGGCCATCAAGGGCACCTCTAACTACCCCACTGCCTGCCCGGTTAGTGTAATCACAGCAGCTTTAAACAGAGAGAGTGTTCAGGTATGGGTCCCACTTCTTTCAGATCTATCACCGTACCCCCTTAATTCGTATGTGAGCTGCACTAAGGGAAGAACCCTCTTCAGAAGCTCCTGCCACATGCCCTTAGTGGGCTGGGCATAGGAAACCTGCTTGTTTAGTATACATTTCTATGCCAAGAGTAGCATAATGCGCACCACCCTTGGATCGACTCGGCCCTTACTTTCCATGACCACATAAACACCCTTGCTGCCGCAACAAACACCCGGATTGGACTCCTTTACCGACACAGGGACTGCCTCCTCCCCCACGCCCTTAGGCTGGCCATCACCTCATCAGTACTGTCCCTAGTGGACTGTGGGCTCCCTGTATATGGGGGAGCAGATAACTCCGCACTCCAGAAAATCCAGGTCTCCCTAAACAAGGCCTGCAGGCTCCTAACTGGCGCACCGAGGCTCACTCACACCTGCTCCCTCTATACCTCTGCCAATCTTCTCAACCTCGATGAAAGGCTCCGCTACCAGACCTGCATACTGTCCGAGAAAATACTGCTTGGACTCTCTCCCCCTGGGGTCTCCGCCTCTCTTCATCCAGCCACCCCCACTATATCCACCCGTAACTCGGAGAAAGCACCCTAGGTTGTGCCCAGGGTAAAAAACTCCCTTTCCCAGAGATCTTTCCACTCCAGGGCCCCCACATGGTTTAATGCACTCCCAAACACCACCACTAGTGCACCCAAGATCGCCCACTTCAAAACCACTCTTCAATATCTGCTCCTGTAACTGCAACTAACATTTCACTCTCTCACCCTCTCTGATTCTAATTCTCTGACAAAGTCCATTATGGATTGCAACCTACATCAAGAATTGCCAAACTCATGAATAGGACTGACTACTCTGTTTAGATGCTTTCTCAAGCTAATAACGTCTCTCTGCTGTGATGATGTAAATATCATCATCCAAATATTGTAAATAAAGTCTGTACTTACTGCAAATACTGTAAATGTCTGTGACAAATGTCTGTAGTACATGTTCTATGTAACTGTTGTTATACTCCTGTTTGTATTACTTTTTATCTTACATGTGACGAGGTACCTTTGGAAATGAGCCTCTGGCTAAAAGGTTGTAAACCGATGTTATCAAATAAATAAAGAAAGTCCCAGTCATCTCCATCCTGAGCTTCCACTCCTAGCAACATAGATACAGGGTCATCCCTGACCCCTGTCCCTTGTAACATTGTGATTTCTTGAGCAACATCTGTCCAAAAAAGTGCACAGTTGTGGACATGTCCAGAAACAGTGGAAATAGGTGCCAAGCACTCCTTTACAATGTCCGCACAACTGAGAGACTCCCTCATGAAACTTATTTACCATTTGGGGAGGCAAATACAGCCTATGGAGGAATTTGTACTGAGTGTCTTTAAATTTGTTACAAACCAGGAGACCCATGTGCGACTCGCACAAAGTGGTCTAGGCCCTTTCTGCAATGTTTAAGACCCAGGTCCCCCTCCCACTGCCGCCTAACTTTATCTGATAGATCCTGGGCATGGTCACGTAATGTTCTGTAGGTCCTTGCCAGAGCCCCTTTGGGATTCACTCTGTTCTGAAGAATGCACAGTTCTATGTCAAAAAGTGGGGAGGACTCCGGGGGAGGGGGGGGGGGCAGTCTGACCATCCAGTGAGCCCAATCCATGACCTGCAAGTACCTGAACCTGTGATTATATGGGATTCCCAGTCGGGTCCATATCATGTCAAAAGTCTTTAAACCCACCTTCCTGGAAGACATCACCCAGACAAGTAACTCCTCCTTCCTCCTACTGCAAAATATCTGGGTCCTCCAACCCGAGTAAGAACTTGGGTTCTCTCTCCTAAGCTGGTCTCCGGGCTTCCTTATTCCTGGGTTGTACCTCCTGATGCTGATAGGTAGGCAGGAATCAGACCTCTGCAGCAGGGGACATCCAGCCCTCCACTTCCTGCCTTCCTCAGTTTACTTCCTGCCTGCAATGAAGCAGGTACTCTGCAGCAGAGCCCTGTCACAGGAGGCAGGGCTGAAGAGACTGTGAGTTACAAAATCCTTATTCTACAGAAACAAGCGTATTCTTCTTTTTTGGATGACAAGAAATGCTATACAGAATCCTTGTTCTGCAGAAGCAAGTGTATTCTTTTTTGGGGGGATTACAAGAAGTGCTTTAGCAATGGGAGCAGCATTCCCACGCTCCAGGGTGGGATCCAGTCTCAGCCTTGCAAGCTGCACAGGCTGGCCCCACCTCTTACTGGCTCATTTTTTTCCCCGGATTTGCTGGCTAAAAGCTGCAGTCGTTCATCGTAGGGGCATCTCGTCGGGCTAATTTGCCCTCTCATCCAGGAGTTTTGCTAATCGTTTATCGAAGCACCGGCGTGCTTCCAAAGTGCTAGGCCCACATCTCTCATCCCCAGGGGATTATAAAGAGTTGGCCCCCGGCAAAACCTTTATCGAAGCACCGGAGTGCTTCCCAAGAGCTAGGCATGCACCGCGTGGCTTTCGATCAAGCAGCGGAGTGCTCCAAAGAGCTACGCATGCACTGCATGGCTTCCGATCGACGAACGGCCATTGGGAAAGCTTCAGCTGTTCGTCGTCGGTATATCTAGACAACGTGAAAGGTGCTGGGCTGCTCAATAGTGTATTTAAGCACCAGAGTGCTCCAAGTGGTTCGGCAAACACTGGATTGACTTCCATTAGACTGTTTTGAGATAGCCGCAGCTGTTCATTTTCAGCAGCACTAGTCCGCGCGCATTCAAAAAAGCAATAGCCCGCTCTTGGCCAGTCTTCTTATTCATAAACAGGAAATGAGTTAAGCACCTGCGCCCCCAACCCCAGCCAATCTCCCTCGTCATGCAGGGACTTATTTTACCAGGGTCGTCATGCTGGGACAGCAAAACTTCAGTATTTTGCCCTTAAAGGGCCAGCACAACGTGCCAGTTCATAGTGGCTTTAAAGGGCCAGCACAAAGGGCCTCCACTGCCTAGACAGCTAAACTTCAGTATTTTGCCCTTAAAGGGCCAGCACAATGTGCCAGTTCATAGTGGCTTTACAGCACTCGGCTCAACTTTTTTTTTTTGCCCTGAAAGGGCCAGCGGCCAGCACAATGTGTCAGTTCATAGCAGCTTTAACAGCGCAAAGCTCAGCTTTTTGTCCTGAAAGGGCCAGCGCATTTCATTACAGCTTCAGCATGGAACCAGGAACCTCCACGGGGGGGTGTCAATGAGGGGTATCCCCCTTTTTAGTAACACCGGGGCGGCTTGCCCCCACTACTAAGCACCAAGATGGTCTGCCTAGCCTAATCACCAAGATGGTCTGCCTAGCCTAACATGTAGAGGACCACGCTTCTAATCTTTTTTGCTGCCCCCTCTACTAATCACCTCATCGGTCCACTATCACCTCGATGGTCCACAAGCGTCTCTTATTTTTATTTAGTATTATTATTATTATTATTATCATCATCATTAAATCGCCACTAACGGACACTAGAGGCACAATTTGACGAGCACCCAGAGACACAATGATCGTCGATGAAGGGTGCAAGCACCCAGAGACAGTGCTCGCCAACGACGGTGGCTATCCATCCAGCCTGAACCCAGACGCTTCCTTAGAAACATAAACTTTGACGGCAGATAAGGACCGCTAGGCCCATCTAGTCTGCCCATTTCCCTACCTACAGGATAGGCCGCAGATCCTAGTTAACCAACAGCCTATATCTTCCTGCCCCCCACAAGAATTGCCTTATGTCTGTCCCATGCATTCTTGAATTCTCCCACAGTTTTAGACCCCACAACTTCCTCAGGAAGGCTGTTCCATGCATCCACTACCCTCTCTGTGAAATAATACTTCCTCACATTGCCCTGAACCACCCTCCTTCTATCTTTAAATTGTGTCCCCTTGTTCTTGCAAGTCTCCTTTTCTGAAAGATGCTACCCTCTTGGACTTTGTTGATTCCCTTGAGGTACTTGAAAGTTTCTATCATGTCCCCCTTCTCCCTTCTTTCCTCAAGGGTATACATATTAAGCTCCTTTAGTCTCTCCTCATATGGCTTCTCTTGCAGACCCTGCACCATTTTAGTTGCCCTCCTCTGGACTGCCTCTATCCTGTCTATGTCCTTGCGGAGATGGGGTCTCCAGAACTGGACACAGTACTCCAGATGGGGTCTCATCAACTGTCTGTACAGAGGGATAACAACTTGTTGTTTTCTGCTGCTGATGCCTCTCCTATACATCCCAGTATGCCCCGGCCCTCCCTACTGCCTTCTCACATTGCTTGCTAACCTTAGCGTCATCTGATGTGATTTACCCCAGGTCCCTTTCCTGTTTTGTTGTTGTTACTACCTCCCCACCCATTCGTATTCTTCCCCTGGGTTCTTGTTTCCCAGGTGCATTATTTGCAATTTTTGCGTTGAATCTAGCTGCCATATGTCTGACCATTCCTCCAACCTTGCCAAGTCCCTTTTATCCTTTCCACGCCTCCTTGTGTATCAATCCTGTTGCAGATCTTTGTGTCATCTGCAAAAGGCATACTTTTCCTTCCAGTCCTCTGCAGTGTCACTGATGAAGACATTAAAAAGGACTGGACCCAATACTGAACCCCTGCTGTACCCCACTAGTAACCGCCTTTCTTCAGAGTGGACTCCATTTACAATTACCTTCTGTGTCCTGTTGTCCAGCCAATGTTTTACCCAGGCTACCACTCTGGGACCCACTCCCAGGCTGGTTAATTTGACTAATAATCTTTTTGTGGGACTGTGTCAAATGCCTTGCTAAAGTCTAGGTAGGCCATGTCCACAGCCCCTCCCTGGTCTACTACTTTGGTCACCCAGTCAAAGAAATCTATTAGATCGTCTGACATGACCTTCCCACTGTGAACCCATGCTGCCTTGGATCCTGTGCTCCACTGACTTCTAGGTACTCAACTATTCTTTCCTTCAGAAGTGACTCCATCACTTTCCCTACCACAGAGGTCAGACTGACAGGTCTGTAGTTTCCTGCCTCTGTCTTGGTCCCACTTTTGTGAAGGAGAATCACATCCGCCTTCCTCCAGTCCTCTGGTACCACACCATCCTTCCATGATTTATTAAAAAGAGTAGCCAGTGGTTTCACTAGTTCCTTCCTTAATTCTTTTAGAATTCTGGGGTGAATTCCATCAGGACCCATTGCTTTGTCCACCTTCAGTTTTAGGAGTTCTTGCAGAACCCTTTCTTCTGTGAAAGGACTGGGATCGACCCCCCTATCAAGAGTGCTTCTGTTAATTGGATTAGGCACTTCCCCCTCCTCTTTTGTGAATACTGAGCAGAAATATTCATTCAGTATTCCTGCTTTTTCACTGTCCCCCTCTGCCCACCCACCGTTCATTCTATTCAGCCTCACTATCCCTCCCTTTGTCTTTCTACGCTCGCTGATGTACCTATAAAAGGTTTTATCCCCCTTCTTAACTGAGTTGGCTATCTTTTCCTCAGTTTGGGCCTTTGCTATTCTGACTTCCCTCCTGCTTCTTTCTGCCTTAACTGGTACAGCTGTCTGTCCTGCTCCTTCTGTGTTCCTTATACTCCGGATACTATCTTTTTCTTCCTGACTTTCACAGCCACCTCTCTTGAGAACCATAGTGGCTTTTTCTTTCGTTTGATTTGTTTATTTGCTTCACACAAAGGCTTGTTGCCTCTGTGATGGCAGTTTTGATAATTCCCATTGTTGCTCCACACCTCCTTCTAGCCTGTTTGCTAGTGCTTTTCTGAGGCACTCTCCATCTTGCCAAAGTCAGCCCTCCTAAAGTCCAGTACCCTCACTTTTGTATGGCTTGACTCTGTAGCTGAGTTTAACGTGAACCACACTGTTTGATGGTCACTTGTCCCCAGATGGCAACCCACTTCTAGATCCGAGATCCTCTCACTGACCCCGTTTTGAGAGTACGAGGTCTAAGATGCTCCCTCACAGTGGGTTCCGAAACTAGCTGTCTAATGCCTGCCACCTGTAGGGCGTCAAGAATGGCCCTGCTCTTGGATGTGGCTGCAGCAAATATGCTTCAGTTAACATCTGGCATATTCGGGTCTCCCATCAACAGTATCTCCCCTTTCTCTGCCATTCTAAGAATGCCTTCCATCATATCCTTGTCCATTCCTTCCCCCTGAGATGGGGGTCTGTACACAACCCCTGTGCGGATTGTGGTGCCCTTTCCAGTCTCCAAGGTGTGCCTTCTCTGTCGTCCAGTGCCTCCGAGGGTCCGCTCGTTGCCGAAGGAAGAGTATGGCACGACTAGCCAGGTGGCAAATTACTTAGGCTGTCGACGAGCTCCTTGGGCTCTTAGCTCATCGAAGGAAGCCTTCTGGAACTTGCAGCTCTGTGAGCAGGCACCCAGGTTCACACTTAGTCGCCGAGCAACTTAAGGGGTCACAGTGCTAGTAGTCGGGGGTCACTACTGCTCTGGAGGCGACCGGGAGAGGCTTCCTACAGACAGTTTAATGGAAGGCACTCCCTGCTTTTCCTTCAGCAGTTCGCTCCCCCCCCCCCGAAGGATCAGCCATTTCAGGCAATGATGCTTAGGCAAGCGATGCTTAGTCAAGCCAGGAACTGGTAGCCAGGAGTCCTTGGACATGAGAGCCTCTTCTTCTTCTCAAAAGAGGCCATAGTCAGGATTCGCCTCGGATCTGCCTCAGAGGCTCTCGCCCAAACGATACAGTCTTTGTCATTGGGCAATTGCCACCAGATCAACCTCAGCCTTCCTCATTCCTCCAGCCATAGGGACCTTTTAAGGGAGAAATGGCAAGGTCCACGACGCACCTGTACAGTGGATCTCCAAGTTTTATAAGAGTTTGACCAGAAGCAATCGGAAATGTGGTCAGACCACCCTAGAATTGATCCTCCAATTTTTAAACCTAACCAAGCAGTCGATCACCCGGCTGAAGGAGGGACTTCTCGCCGGGACCCAGGGGAGAGAAAAGCAGGTGCCTCGCTCAGCATCAACAATGTCTCAAGGGGGCATCTGACAACCCTCTCTCCCTAAGCCTCTCTGTGAGGGGCCCCAGTTTGTGGTCTGACTTCGGCTTATGCAGTACATGCATAAACGAAGGTGGTCGGATGGGCAGGTCACACCATGTTTCTTCTCACCTCGGCTCGCTGCAACCTCTGGATTCGAGCCTGGCAAGCAGTTACCTTGGTAAGAGCCAGCTGGTTATTGTACCAATGAAGGATCTCCTTTTTGGCCCAGCCATGAGGGAGGCACCGAGGGATTCCAGGGAAATGGTCAAAGGTGCATATGCCATTTCAAGAGGCGGGGACCAATCTTCAGTCCCTAGATGACTTCTGCATTACAAAGATTACCTTAAGGGTTAAAACACTAGTGTCTTGGAGGGGAAACAAGAACACGCTATTCACACTTCCTCCAGTGGGGGGCAGGTTTGCAATAAACTTTCCATGAATGGGCCCAAACCGAGTTGGATAGAGGAGTCACAGACATGGCCAGCAGCGTTGCATAATCCAAATTACCAGTACGGGTTACCCTATCGCAAGCCCCCCAACCTTCGCTGGCAACCCATTATGAAAGACAGGCAATCGTGTAAGGGGATTTTTATAGTCCACTACAGATTTTCAGCGACTGGAGGTTTTTTCTTCCCTTCCATGTGCCAAAAGGTGCATTGGGGGGGGGGGGAAGGAGGGCTCAGGCCAGTCCTGGATCTCATGTTCGTGAAACAGTTTGTTCGCAACAGAACCTTCAGGAGGAAGCCTTATCATCAGTCATCAGGGAATCGCAAAAGGGAGATTCTTTCCGGCTCCAATAATTCTGCAAGATTCCTATTTGCATATCCCCACCCAGTAAGGTCACATATTCTATCCCAAGTGTAGAGCGGGAGAGCAGTACTTCCCCTCCAGACTCCGATATCGCTGGCTTCCTCAGGCTCACGATCAGTATGTAAGGTCCCGCAACTCAACCAGGCATGACAAGCAGTGGTCGAGGGAGTCGAGTGCCCGTTGGCTTTGGGGGGGGGGGGGGTCGCACATCAGGACACAAGCCTTCTTCCCCGAAAATGAAACTTTGGTTATCTGCTAAAACTCATCAAGGAGTTTCAAAGGCTGCTCAGCCAACTGCTTATTTTTTCACACCACTCATTGAGACGGATTAAACCCTCTCTCCAGTGACAGTCTCAAGGGTCAGACATCACGATGGGATGTAAGGGTGGCCATCCACACAGTGTAAACTTTCCTGAGTGGTGAACAATAGGCCATGCCCAGAGGCACTCTGAACAGCAACTCCTCAATTAGGATAGCTTGTTTCTAACTGACAATCTGTCAAAGCTGACATACACCGAACTTCAGGGTGACACAGGAAGCATAAAGATGCGAAAAGAATACCCTTTTTTCAGTGGCTTGAGCACCACCGACCGATGTGCATACCAGGACAGGAAAATGCCACAGCAGAATGTCCTGGTCACAAAGTTGGCCGGCCAAGGGAATAGCAGCTGAAAGGCAGTGCCTCCCACATCCAGACAGAACAATGGAGCAATACTCAAACAGATCTTTTCCCTAGTTTGCAGAACTCCAAGATCCGGTTCGGTTCCCTGGTCACAAGTAACTCCTCCTACTGCAAAATATCTGGGTCCTCCAACCCGAGTAAGAACTTGGGATTTTGCACTTTCGGGCAAGAACTATCTTAGCCTCACAAATTTCTTCACCCTCTCCCATGCTGACAACTTGTAGCCCACCAGCGGCACATCATCTGTCAGAGGCTTGACAACCGTCGTGCTCGCTTGATTCAAGTATGATATGATTGGGCAAGTCGCTGCCATGTGGTCCAGTGCAGCTCAAGCCGCCCCCTCCGCCCCTTAACTCCCTCCGACAGCTGCTGAATTTGGGCAGCCCAGGAGTAAAGTGTGAAATCCGTGAATCCTAGCCCCCACCCTTTCTTAGTTGGGCACCACAGGTGTGCCAGCCTTACTTGTGATCTTCTACATTTGTAAAGAGTATAATATCCTGGGTAGGACATTCATCTTAAGCAGATTTATCCTTCCCAGCCAAGAAATTGGAAGGCCCTGCCAATGTCTTGGGTCATTTTTAATAATCAGCAAAACTGGCTTGTAGTTTAGATCAAACAGAGATGAGAGGGAGGGGCCCATCTGTATACCAAGATATTTCAAATGGGTCAACACTCTATTATACGCATGTTCCTGCAGTTTCTCCTTAGACACTTGACCTATGGCTTTTCAAAGTTAACTTTGTAACTCTAGAAAACTGCAGAATTCTCTATGATGCATGTGACCTCTGGAATAGGTCACAGGGTCACCTTGTGCTTCACTCCCCAGGCACCCTCTATACTTCATGGGGCTGCAGATCACCTCGGCAAGGGGCTTGATGACCAGGGCACGCAATAGTGGGAACAGAGGGCACCCTTGACAGGTCTCCCTTCCCAGCTCAAACACCCGCAGGAGTTCATCATTAACTAGTATGCTTGCTCAGGGCGCCCGATATAACACTCTAACCATGTCGGTAAACTTTCCCTGCCCAAAGACCTCTAGGATCTTATACATGTACCCTCATTGTAACCTGTTGAAGGCTTTTTCGGCATCCAGGGAGAGCCCACAGGCTCCCCCTGGATGCTGTCTTCCCCAACCACTGGAGGACCCCAGCAGTCTCCTAACATTATGGTAGGAATGGTGCCCTTCAACAAAGCCAGTAAGGTCCTGGAGGACCTCTTAAATGTTTAGTTTTTAGTAACATAGTTTTTCTATTTAAGCTTCTTCTGTGTTTTTTTTTTTTTGGTGCTTTAGGTGTTTTACCCTTAGTAGGCTTCCATAGTTGTAGTGTGTGTGTGTGTGTGTGTGTGTGTGTGTGTGTGTTTATTTGGTAGTTTAGCTTTACAAGTGTACTCCCAATTCCCTGGTCTAGGGTACAGCTGATGGCACAGTGTTTTCAGGGAGGGGACCCACATCAAAAATACCAACTGCACTTACTTGACCTTCCAAGACTTAAGCGACCTCTGGGGCTCCGCTGGCACATGGCGGATCAGTTGGAGCTGCAGAGTAAGGGATTAGCAGAACTTGGATGCAAAATGAAGACAGATGTCCGAACAGGGGAATTATACAACAAACGGTATCCTTTATTCCTCCTAAGCTCACAGAAACTGGTGTTGAAACCTGTTGTCACTCTCTTTCCATATTTTAGCTGGCACAGTCTCTATCACTGCTCCTTTTCATCAATGGGTGAACAATATGAACAGTCTTTTAGTCCTGAGTTTTCAGCCCTGCTGGGGTACTTTTATGGTATAAAACTCGCCCCGATACAGATAGAAGCTCTTGGAGCCTGCCACCCCATGCAGCACAAGTGAGGACTCCCTGGGCATCTCCTAGTTTATTTTTCCTATTTTGATAAACTTGGCAGATTTCACAGATCCAGTGCTAACGGCTGTGCAGCTCTAATGGATCCTGTCACAGACTGTTGAATAAATGTCTGATTGCCCACAGAGTCTAGTCCTGTGCACCTTCCTCTCAGGTTTAACTTTTAAATTGTCACACTTTACCCACTTGGGCACCTGTCGGGTGCCAGCCAGCAATATTCGGACCGTTTTTAGGGCAGTACCTGGCCCCTGTTACACACTGAGGTAGATTCCCATTTTCTGACAGATATTCTGTAACTTTGCAGTCACTTGTTCTAACTTGGTGGGGCACCGCTGGATGTCCGACACAGTCACCTTACATGAGAAATTGAGTGAACATCACCTCAGATCCTTTGCCCATAGATCTGTTCTGGACCATATTTATCTCGGACAGACCTCAGCTTCCACCTTCATTTCCTCTTCTGCTGGAGAGGGGGCACCCCCGCTTTCCAGGCTCTGAATCAACGGTAGCCGCCACGAACGAGCACTGATTTCGACGCCAGGTTCTACAGAGAACTTATTGAACAGTGTGAGCCAGGACAGTGTGCCAGGTGTATGTCTCTCACCAACTCTTACTCGCCAGTCCTTGCCCTTCTGCCCAGACCACTGACTCCTCCCCTTTGGAATGGCAAGTCAGACCAGCAGACACAGTCCTCCAGGGCATAGAAACTTGCACAACCTAGCGGTTGCTAGACTCTCTTAAGCTCAGCTCTGGGGGTGGCTACACTAGTTTTCTAGTACCACAGTTGTAGGCAGAATAGTGGGGCAGGCTAGCGATGGAACTGAAAAGGGATTCACAGAAAGTGTGGGCAAGTTGAGTTTAAAAACTCCTTTTGGTTTTAAATGGATTATGCTTTTTAGTATTCCTTTTCTGTACTGCAAGTCAGTGCTTTTTTGACATGGTAGTGGTTTGTTAATGCCAATTGCTGATGGTATGGGCAGGTGGGAGAAAGCCCTGATGCTGAGGTGGAGATGTTACACGATTGATAGGAGTATCTGTAGTGAGTGTGTGGCTTGAATTGTTCGGGAGTTCAGAGCAGCAGTGAAGCAGTGGTGAGTGCTTGTCTGGCACTGAAGTATCTGTCAGTTATAGTGTGGAAGCAGGTGGTGGGCAGGTGCAGATGCCTGGCATGGTGTGTGGGAGCAGGTGCTGGGTGAGGGAACAGATACCAGCACAGTGCAGAGAAAACAGAAAAGTGATGATTTTGTTGGTTTACGTTGATCCCAGTATAATGTCACTAACTTTTTCGACACTGCATGGAAATGAAGCAACAAGTGGACTGGAGCGAGTGGTGGGTGGGGACGGTGCAGAGGCGCAGAAGATCACATTGGACAGTAATAAAGAAGAGGAAAAAAAATAACTTTCATTGTTTCTCACTCCAGGAATCCCTCAGTATGCTTGGCTTAAGCAGCTAGCCCACTGTGTTAAGCTGCCCCGGAGACAGAATGTATGCAACTGATGGCGAGGTGTAAGCAAGTTGGAATGGGTTCTTAAAGCTGCTGCCTGTAGGTGAAGCTGTTAATGGCTCAGATTCTTTTCTCTGCCGCACCGACAAGACGCCCTGGCATTTTCTCCTCCTGGCATTGCTTCAGACAGCCTATTTTAGTAGTGGTGTTTTTTTTTGTGTTTGTTTTTTTTTCTCCTCATTTTTGATGCTTTTAGTACTTTTTTTTTTTTTTTTTTATCCTGGTTTTTTTCCGCATCTTAAAGATTTTTCGTTACTTTTTGTAGGATCTTGGTTCTTTTCTGTTCCCAGGACCCGCGGATAGCTGCTCATCAGCAGTGGTGTGTGTGTGTGTGTTTTTTTTTTTTTTTTTTTTGGGGGGCGGTTCCTCGTGCTTCCTCTCGCTAGTGGAACTCCTCAGGTATTTTTGTTAGAGATTTTAACTCCCCCCTACTTGTCTAACTTGGTTGGGGAACAGCAAACATTTCTTTTGGGGGTGGGGTTCTTTGGTATTGGAGAACCGACACTCCCAGTTCCAGGGCATGTGGGAACCGACCGCCTTTTTCTTTTCTCCCCTATTGGGAACCATTACTGGGGTCCATTTTCTTTGTATGCCAGACAGACCTAAAAAGAACTTGGCCCATAGGTTTTAAAAATAGCAGAAAGTGCTTTCAGATTCTGGTAAAGGCGGATGGCCATGATCTCTGTTTTTAAAGTGTTTGGGTCCCAGTCATTTCTTTGCTAACTGTGAGCTCTGTACCAATTTTGACCCAGAACTGTTGAGATATATAAAAAAGGGGCAAATAAATGATAAATTATGGCTTCCCAGTCCATCTCTACCTCACTCAGCGGCTTTGAAGAGGGCTTTTCTTCCCACCACAGATCTAAAGATAAGCTCTGTAGGGACCCCTCTGAAAATAAGGCTCCTGAAAGGGGGAGCTCAGTCTAAGCCAGGCAAAAGGGATAGTATGAGCAGGTTCCCGATACGGTGCCTGCTAAAGAGAGGAAAAAAAAAGAAAAACGTCACTGCCTCTCCCGCTGAAGAGCAAAGGGAAGCATTACTGCTTAAAACTAAGATACTGCAGTGCAGAACATGATGAAGGCATGGTAACTTTACTAAACTTTTCAACAGCATGGGGACAAAAATACTATACAACAGTCTCTCTTTTTCTGTACCTGTCCACTTACATGGCATATACAGCTCAGTACCAGAAGGGTCTTTGGAACTCTGTCTTGGATATCGGTGTCAAAGCCCCAGATGGCCTAGCACAGGATCTGGCAGAGACAATTAAGACTGCTTTGGATGCCACAAAGTACCAGTTCCACATGGCCGTGGATGCTAATGACACTGCTTCCAGGGCTATTTCCCTCCGAAGATTCACCTGGTTGAGAACTACTAAATGTCTCTCAGGATACTCAATCAGAGGCTTTGGATTTCCCCTATGAGAACAGTTCCTTATTTGGGGACAAAACAGAAGCTTACATGAAAAAGGTGGAGCAATATGAAGCCACCTGCAAAAGCAACACTTCTAAGGAGAGAGCCTCTACCTCCTACAAGCCACAGGGCAGAGGGGACAGAGGTAGGTGTTACTACACCAGAGTCTTTTATTCTGTTCCCATGTCCGACTAGCCTCAGGCAAGAGGTTACTTCAGAACAAGGGGCAGAAGAGCTGCTAGGCTGTGGCATGCCGGGCCCACTCCCTCAACAAAGGCTCAACCTAAGCAAAACCCCTGATGGGAATGTCCTGGACGCCTTTCCATTACTGGTCGGGGGAAGGCTGATCCACTGCCTCAACCAGTGGCATTCCATCACCTCAGAAAAGTGGGTGTTGGAGGTAGTGGGTCAGGGATTCACCCTGCAGTTCAAGAAACTCCCCACACAGCAGGACCAGAGGAGCTTCAAGCCTCTCACTCCCACCAACAGACTGCTCTTGGAGTTAGAGATCAGAAGACTGGTCCTGGCAAATGCAGTAGAGATAGTCCCCATTCCCCAGAGGGGAATGGGCCTTTACTCAGGATATTTCCTTACTTGGAAAAGAAATGGGGATTGGTGACCCATTTTAGATCTCTGATACCCAAACAAGCATCTGGACAGTCCCAAATTCAAGGTGGTCATCCTATCAGTAGTGATTCATTCTCTCTCTGGCAGGGAGATTGGCTAGCCTCCTTAGACCTCAGGGATGCCTATTTCCACATCCCAGTCGGGCTCTCCCACAGAAAATACCTCAGGTTCAGGCTACCTTCTGGTCAGTACCAGTAAGCCGCTTTTCCCTTTGGCCTATCCTCAGCTCCCAGAGTCTTCACAAAGTGCCTAGCAGTCATCTCGGCCCACCTGAGGAGACGAGAGGTCTCTGTCTTCCCATACCTCAGTGATTGGTTGGTTATGGGCAAGTTCCCCAAACAAGTCAGGGACTTCCTTCAGCTTACATAGCTTACCCAGGTATCTCTGGGTTTCCTTATCAACGCAGAAAAATTCCAGCTAGAGCCAGTTCAGCTTCTGGAATTCATAGGAGCAGAGCTCGATACCCGGCAGGCTTCCCACAGGGTAGAAAATCTTCAGAACCTGTCAAACCCCTTCATACTCAGCCAACCAAGGTCAGCCAGGCACTTACTCAGACTGCTGGGTCACATGGCCTCCACCACAGCAGTGGTACCAGGTTCCAGATGAGGGATATTCAGTACCACTTGAGGGCTTACTGGTCTCAAAGAAGGGACCCTTTGTCAAGAAACATAGAAAGTGACGGCAGAAGGGGGTCATGTGGCCCATCTAGTCCGCCCATAATCCTACCTCTTCCCTTAACTGTTTTTCAGTGTTATGGTGCCCTTGTATCTATCCCACGCCTTCTTGAAAGTTTCCACCATTTTTGCCTTCTCTGCCTCCTGTGGAAGGCAGTTCCATGGTTCAACCACTTTCTCAGTGAAGAAGAACTTGTGTGTGTTGGCTCTG
Organism: Neoceratodus forsteri; assembly: GCA_016271365.2. Taxonomy (NCBI): domain Eukaryota; kingdom Metazoa; phylum Chordata; order Ceratodontiformes; family Ceratodontidae; genus Neoceratodus; species Neoceratodus forsteri. The sequence continues at coordinate 821,137,123 of CM028135.1, forward strand.
AATCTGCCCCCCTCTAGCTTCATGTTGTGCCCTCTGGTTCTTGAGTGATTTTTGATATGAAACAGGTCCTGGACCTGCACCTTGTTTGTTCTTTTTAGGTATTTGAAGGTCTCTATCAATTCTCCTCTGTCCCTCCAATGCTCCAGGGTGTACATGTTTAATTCACGCAGCCTCTCCTCATATGATTTGTTGTGCAATCCATGAATCATTTTAGTAGCCCTCCTCTGCACTGTTTCCAGTCTGGTAATATCCTTCTTGAGGTGTGGTCTCCAAAAGTGTACACTGTACTTCAGGTCTGGCCTCACCATTGATCTATAGAGTGGAAGGATGACCTTCTTTTTCCTGCTGGTAATCCCCCAGCTTATGCATCCCAACACACCTTTTGCCCTCAGTGCTGCTTTCTCACATTGCTTGGTCATTTTTAGGTCATCTGTTATAATTATTCCCAGATCCCTTTCCTGTTTAGAGGCTTCCAGTTTTTCACTCCCTAGGTAGTAATCCACTCCTGGGTTAGTCCTTCCAAGGTGCATGATTTTGCATTTTTAGTATTGAAGTTTAGTTGCCATGTTCTTGACCACTTTTCTAGAGATTCCAGGTCATCCCTCATCTTCTCCACTCCTCCTAGGGTGTCCACCGTGTTTCCTATCTTTGTCATCTGTGGACAAACTCATCTTGCTCTCCAGTCCATCAGAAATGTCACTAATGAATATGTTGAATAGGATTGGGCCATGCACTAAACCCTGTGGTACTCCACTAGCTACATCTCTTTCCTCTGAGAATGAGCAGCTCATTAATACTCTCTGGGTCCTACCAGTAAGTCAACTCCTTGCCCTGTTAACCACCTGATGACTTACTCCCATGCTGTTTAATTTGTTAAGTAGCCTTCTGTGTGGGACAGAGTCAGAGGTTTTGCTGAAATCCAGGTACACTATGTCTATCGCACCTCCCTGGTCTACTATTTTCGTTACTCAGTTAAAGAAGTCAAGTAAATTGATTTGACATGACTTCCCTGTGGTAAGCCATGCTGTTTAGTTTCTAATTTGTTGTCCTTGAGAAAGGATATAATCCTCTCCTTGAGAAGGGTTTCCATTGTTTTGCGTACAATTGATGTGGGGCTTACTGGTCTGTAGTTGCCTGATCTTACTGTGCTACCGCTTTTGTGTAGAGGGGTAACTGTGGCTATTTTCCAATCTTGTGGGACCTCACCCAGCTCAAATGATAAGTTAAAAAGATCAGCCAGTGGAGCCGCCAGTTCTTCTCTTAGTTCTTTTAGCAGTCTAGGGTGCATTTCGTCTGGTTCCATGGCTTTGTTTATACTGAACTTCTCCATTTCCTTTAGAACTTTCTCTTTTGTGAAGGTTCCTGAGTATATTCCGTTGCCGGCTTTATTGTCTCCTGGAATGGTGGGTCCACAGCCATCCTGCTCCTTTGTGAATTCGGAACAGAAATATCTGTTTAGGATTTCTGCTTTGTCCTTATCATCCTCCGTGGTCTTTCCATCTTCCTTCGTGAGTTTGACAATACCCCATGTGGTCTTTCTTTTTTCACTAATATAGCTATATAAGGTTTTGTCTCCCTTTTTGATTTTTCTGGCTATCCTTTCCTCTGTTGTTGCCTTTGCTGTTCTGATTTCCTTGCTTGCAGCCCTTTGTTTTTCTTTGTAGTCTTCCTGGTCCTTCTCGGATCCTGTTTTCTTCTGTTTCCTGAAAGCAGCCCTTTTCTCCCCCAACCCTGGTGGCTACTTCCTTAGTAAACCACAGTGGGGTTCTTGTTTTGTTTTTTTTATTTGTTTTGTTTTGTTCAACAACTTTATGTAGTGGTTTGCTGTCTGAAGTTTAGCTCCCTTGAGATGTGCCCAGTACTCAATGTCCCTCCCTCAAACTATATTTGCGAGTCTCTCTTTAAGACCTTCCTTCATTGCCACGAAATTTGCTCTTTTAAAGTCCATGACTTTAGTTTTAAAGTGTTTGGTTCAAACAACATGAAGTCTTGCTGTATTCTGACTATATGCAGTTAACCCCAGCACTTGAACTGCTTCTGAGAGGAAAAGGTTAACTCTATGCCGAGGCATAGAACGTTGCGCACAAGCTCGGTTTTCAAACCTCTGTCCCAGGTACTCCTTAGTGTAACAGTCAGATTCTTTACTCCGCCTAACTGAGAAGTCGCTCCGGAGATTCTCTCCTTCACTTCGGTTTACGTAAAAAAAAATAGGTCGGTTTGTTAACCGCTTATTTATGATTTCAGTGTTCGCATCTCTGTCCCTGGTACAGTAGGTGTTTAGTAGGTAGTAGTGTTTTTTGTGGTAGAAATTGTTTTTTGTTCGGTTTCTTTCCAGTCGGTCCGGTTAGAAACTGAAGAAATTCTGTTTGTTTTTTTTTTTCTTGTAAATTGTAGTGTGGTTTCCAGTACCTATCGGATCCTAAAAAAAACGATAATTTCCTTATTTTTTTTTTTTTCTTTTTTTCTTTTTTTAACTGACCAGTGACACAGTTGGAACTGATAGGTTTGTAGTTGCCTGGCTTAAATGCTGGTAAGGGTAACTTTTTCCTTTAGGCATGTCTTGGAAACCCAAAAAGAAAACCAGTCCCACTGGGTTTCAGCACTGCTCTGAGTGTGGGGAGGCCTTTGCTAAGGCTGATCCCCACCTCATCTGTGTTTACTGTCTGGGGTTTGACCACCTCAAGCGGACTGCCAAATCTGCAAGAACTTTCCCAAAGCCACTTTAGATAAACGTTTATGTAGGCTGAAGGAAAGGGAAGTAGAGAAATCCGCTGACCCGGATGGCCAGCCCGGTTCCGACCGAACCTGACGGGGTGCCCACTAACCTGGGCGATACCTCCTCGGGCAAAAGGAGAGCCGATTCTGTGGAATCAGTTCT